>QRFJ01001551.1:396099-929745 GCA_006176705.1 Cocos nucifera | reverse complement strand
CCCCTTTTCCCCCTTCTTTTTTTTCCCCCTTCCCCTTTCCCCCCTCCACCCCTTTCCCCCCCCTTTTTCCCTTTCCCCCCCCCCCCCCCCCCTCCCCCCCTCCCCCCCCCCCCCTTTTTGTATATATCCGTATATCAATTTTAGTCCTCAAGATCTATAAAAACAGTAAAAATAGGGGTAATGAGCTAAATAGCCAGTAAGCAATGATCACTTCAACTAAATTTTATTTGGTAATAAACTAAATCATTACTTATAAAAAATAAGTATATAGAATTTATCAGTTCGAAATTAATTTTTATTATATAATATTTTTAAATTACTATCATGCTAAATTCAATCTTTTTGAGTTTTTTTTCCAAAATTTTAATTTTTTAAATTATCAAATTCTTATCAATCATTTTTATGAGCCATGAGCTATGACCATTTATCCCTGCGGTAGGGTCATAATACCGCGTATCATCTTGCGGTGAGCTACGAATTATTGTCCAAGGATGGTTACCCAAGAGAGGAGGTGAATTTGGTACTTATAAAATTTTAGCCAAATCTAAAATCTAATCAATAATATGCTTCAATTTAAACTTATTTGAATGATTGTAATATGATCAATATATGTAGCAACAAAATCAAAGTATAAATGAAACTATGTAAGAATTAAGTTAGTATAAAGCAAATAAATAAAACAAGAAGGCACAACAAACATACGAAATTTATAGTAGTTCAAAGCAATCTGCTCCTACGTTCACTCTTTAAGTTTTTCTTAAAAATTCTACTATAATCTTTCCTTGATTAGAGTGTGCTTGTTTTTTGGGACTCACAAAAAATTCAGTTAGTTTTTAATAGGAGCATCAATTAAAACCTTACACCATTAGTTTTTCAGGCTCACTAATAATCTAGTTGGTTTTAACCTTGGCTCACCAACCACAACCATACAATGATTATTTTTCTGAGCTAATAATCAATTCCAATTGATTTTAACCTTGGCTTACTAATCAAACTATACAACATCTAATTACGGGCTTGGACCGGCTTTTACCTCAAGTTTCTTTTTTCCAAAGAAACTTATAAAGAAAATAAAATAGAATTTTAATATAAAAAATAAAAACTCTTTAAATCATGGAGGAGCTGAATGATTAATCTTTTGAAGCATGATTTCTCTTCAATCAATGCTTGAGAGGATGTTGAGAATATTGGAGAAGATCATTTGTGGAAAGCCCTTAATTTTGTGCACTCTATCCCTCTCTTTTTTTCTTTCTCAATGATATCAGTAACTCCCTTTTAGTTTGAAGATTTTCTCTCTTTAATTTACTTTCTTGCTTTTCCAATTGAGTCTCTAACCTTTTATATAATTAAAAGTGGCTAGAGAATCAGTTTTGACCATTGGAACCCTTAGAATAGCCATTGAAAGTTGTTGTGGACAAAAAATTAAAGTTTTAAAAAATTAGTAGTTACAGTCACTGGGTTGGCTTAGTTTTTGATTGAGTCGACTCAGTTCTCACTGGATCGGCTTGATATCAGTAGACTTTAAAAATCAGCTTTTTATCTTTCTATTTTCTGAGACTGGGTTGACCAAGTTTTTCACTAAGCCAACTAAATACTAGGTCAGCTTAATTTTTCATTAAGTCAGCTCAGTCCTCAGCCTTCAAAAAATCTACTTCAAAAATTATGCATATTTTTCTGCATGAAAATTTTTTTATCTTCAACTTTTGAGGGCTTCTTCCATCTTGATTTTTTCGATCTTTTCCACCTTTAAGGCTTCCAAAAACTTCTTATTTAAGCTTTATTTGAGCATTTGAAATCATTTTTTTCTTTAGCTTTTCTTCTTTTGAGGAGATTTTTTCTATAGATAATTTCTTCATTTTAAGCACTTGAAAAGTCCTATATACATTCTTAAAATATATCATTTATACTTAATATTTTGGAATCATCAAAATCAATCTTAGAGTCAACAATCTTTTTTTTTTATGATAACAAAATCTTGAGTATATACATAATAAAAATAAATAATATATTTTTAATATATTTTATCAAAATGTTCATAAAGTATAGATTAAACATATAAATGAGTATTTCATGAATATTCTCAATTAATTTTTTTGTTCATTGTATAAATTAATTTATTGTACATATTTCATATACTCATTTCAAGTTTATGACTCAATTCAAATCAATGAGTATTAAGATTTTAAGTATCAAATTTATTAAGTTTCTTAAATATTAATCCTTTAAGCATATACTTAACATTCCTCTCCCTCTTTTTGATAATATCAAAAAGCTCATGGGAAGGATAAAAAAAATCATCAAAATCAATAATATATGAGAATTGTATTAATTTAGAGATGTATCGATTTAAAATAAAATCAAATCAAATGAATTATTTCTCTTTAAAAACTTATCTTTTGATTTAAAACATATTTAAAATACTTCATGCATTTTTAAAAATTAGCTTAAGTTCAAATATCAAAGGTTCTCTCTCTTTTTGAATGAATATGATATTTTTAATCAGTTTTTAACTATGCACTTTTAAGCTTTAAGAAAAATAGAGCTTTTCAAAAAATTTGATCATGAAAATAAGTATAATATATATTTTAATATTTAATTTTTTTTAAAAAAAATTAGTTAATTAAGTTCAAAAGAAATATGTATCAAAAATGTATCGAGCAAGTCAAAGATAATATCAGAACAAAAGTAATTTTATAATAATTTCTAAATACATATCAAAAGTTTTGTATTATATTTAGATTTTCAAATGAGTTTCAAAAATAGATTTAGAATTTTATTTCTTGGAGTAGGAGTATGCTTCAAATTCATTTTGACTCCAACTAATTATCCAAAAATAAGATTGAGTAATCAAATCATGTAAGTCAAATTTGATGATTACATGAAAGCTTAAACTAAGAATACTGTAAAGTAATTGATTGAGAATTTAAGATCATCATTCATTTTTTTTAAATTTTCAATCAAAGCTAGATAATATTCAATAAAATTCTCTCCTATTTTTAAGAGTAAATACCAAAAAATTCATTATAAAATATTTTTTTTAATAGTAAATGAATCAAAAATATCTCTCTCCCTTTTTCTTTCAAGTTAAGCACCTGTAATTGATACCAGATTAATCTTTAACTAATTATTTCTTCTTTTAATATTTTTTTTCTTACTTTTACAAATAAAGTTAATTTTAAAATTAAATAAAATTTAAAAGTATAAGCATTAATTAAGTGAATTAAGAATTAATTAATCCAAATATTAATCAAATATAGCATTTACATGAGAAGATATCAAATTTTTTAAAAAAATTTATTTTTATTAAATTTAAAGAATGTTTATAAAAGAATGTATACAATAAGAACAAACATCAAGAAGATCAAAAGAGTATGACATGTGTATCTATCAAAAATATTTTCTATCTAAATTCATATCTTTCTTTTCATAAGAAATATCACTTAATTAAGTTTAAAAAATATCAATGTATAAAAAAAAAATTAAAATTTATCTCAAATGATATCACATCAAGAGTATATCAATGTAAAATAAATTTGAGACATCATAATCAATTCTTTTGCTAAAAATAATACAATAAAATGCAAGGTAAGTATGATATCATTGATACCAAGAGTGAAAACTTTCTTAGGAAGAAACTTCTTGATACTAATTATAAAAATAATTAATTTTATATCAATTTTTTAAAAAAAAATCAAATCAAATAGTCATTTCTTTGAATGATTTTTTTGATAGTTCAATACCACTTAAATATCAATTTACAAATTTAGCTTAATACTAATTATTTTAAAAGAATTTTGATAGTTAAGTATCTTATCAGAAAATATCAAAATTTATTCAATTTATAAGTTTAGCATCCAAATAATTTCATATGCAATTAATCTCATAATAATTTAGGTTTCTCAAATAATTAAAGATCAAAATAACATGATATAAAGGATTGAAACAAGCATGCTAAATTTAGAATAAAATAATAAGTTTAAAATAAATAATCAACATGATATACTAGCTTTAATCAATACATCAAATTTTTAATTCATGGAGTATGATCATTTTAAGCAATGATAAATCATCAAAATCAAACAAACATACTCAATAATTATACTAATAAATAATCAAAATATATTTAGTAAATAATGATAGTATGATGTGAGAAAAGGTTAGATTTTACCAAACATCATCATCCATCCAATTTCATTCTCAAGATATATGTTCATAATATTTTTCTCTTTTATTCTATTAGATTCTTGGTGTACTTACAAAATTATTTGCTAATCTTTAGTACCCAAATCATCTTGGATCCATAGATGTTAGAGCATCTAATTTCTTTCGAAATTTAAATTTATTTAATTAAAGTTTGGTCGATTCTTTTGATATTGTATTCTAAAATTTTGTGGCCAATTTCATTATATTTGAAATACATAATTGAATAATTTTTAAATGAAACTTTGCTAAACATATTTTTAACAAATTTTTATTTTCTTAATGAATTATAACTAATTTCTGCTTTATCAAAAATAGTCTTTTGATTATTTAAAATTGCTCGAAGCTTTTGAAATCTAATAGTAAATTTTTTGAGCATAGATTTCAAGATTTCAATCTTTTTCTTAATTTTTTATTTTCTTTCATAAAAGATTTTCTTCTTCTTTCATTTTTTTTTAATGTAAAGTTTTGATTTTTTGAATTTCTCTTTCAACTTAATATTTTTTTCAAGTAAAAATTTTTTAGATTTAAAAAGTACATTCTTTTCTTTAGCCAAAGAATTCATTTCTTTCAAAATATCTTTAATTTTACTCAAAAAATTATTCTTTTCATCATCTAAAAGAAAATTTAATCTTTTAAGCTCTTTATTTTTTAGCCTTAAATTTTTGTATTCATTCATTAAATTGTTAAAAACTTCATATAATTCATCAAATATAAATTGGAAAGAGTTCTCAGAATTTATCTCATCTTTATTGACCATAAGGCAAAGATTTATAGCACATTCTTCCTCTTTCTTATTTTTTAATTTTTTGCTTTGCTCCCCCTTAATTATTATTTTTTTCTTTTATTTTCTTTTTTTCTTCTTCTTTTCATCCTCTTGAGCCATGGGACATAGGTTATAGTGAGCTTCCTTCTCTTCATGGTGGTTTAATTTTTTTTTTATTTGCTCTCTCAAAGGTTATTTCTAATTTTTTTCATACTTTTTTTACTGAAATGTAAGAAGAAATCAAGTTAAATTCATTTAAGTCCAAAGAGCAATAAAACATATTCATGGCTTTGGCATTTAGTTAGCCCATTTCTTTATCATGCTCAAATAAAGCATTTAAGGTGTTTAAGCAATCAATTATAATCTTCCATAAGTTATAATCGTGTGCTTGTATGAAAATGTGTATGTGTTCTTTTCAATAACTATAATTTGATTCATTAAGCATTGAGGATCAATCAATGAAATAATCTTCAGTAAGCAAAAATTCTATTTTGGATTATCAATCTTTAATTCTTGACCATTAGGTCAATAATTAATAACAAAGCACCTGCTCTGATACCACTTATTGTCCAAGGATGGCTACCTAAGAGGGAAAGAATTGGATACTTATAAAATTTTAGCCAAATCTAAAATCTAAGCAATAATATACTTCAATTAAACTTATTTAGGTGATTGTAATATGATCAATATATACAGCAGCAAAATCAAAGTATAAATAAAACTATGTAAGAATTAAGCTAGTGCAAAGTAAATAAGTAAAGCAAGTAAACAAAATAAGAAAGCACAACAAACACATGAAATTTATAGTGTTTCGCAATAACCCGCTCCTACGTCCACTCTTTAAGCTTTTCTTGAAAATTTTACTATAATCCTTCCTTGATTACAGTGTATTTATTTTTCTGGGCTCACAAACAAATTTAGTTAATTTTCAATAGGAGCACTAACCAAAACCCTACACCATTAGTTTTTCAGGCTCACTAATAACTCAGTTGATTTTAATCTTAGCTTACCAACCACAACTATATAATGATTATTTTCTCGGACTAACAATCAATCCTAATTGGTTTTAATCTTAGCTCACCAATAAAACCATACAACATCTAATTACGGGTTTGGACTAACAAAATATAATTTCAATACAAAAAAATAAAAAATAAAAGCTCTTTAATGTACGAAGAAGAAGCTGAATGATTGATCTTTTGAAGCTTGATTTCTCTTCAATCAATGCTTAAGAGGATATTAAGGATGTTGGAGAAGATCACTCTTAAAAAATCCTTAGTTCTGTGCACTCTATCCCTCTTTTTTTTTCTTTCTTAATGATATTCAATAATTCTCTCTTAATTTAAATATTTTCTCTCTTTAATTCATTTTCTTGCTTTTTTAATTGAGTCTCTAGCCTTTTATATACTTGAAAGTAGCTGAAGAATAAGTTTTGACCGTTGGAATCCTTGGAATAGCCGTTGGAAGTTGTTGTAGATAAAAAATTAAAGTTTTGAAAAACTAACCATTACAATCACTGGGTCGGCTTAGTTTTTTATTAAGTTGGCTCAGTTCTCAAGTGGATCGGCTCAGTATCAGTAGACTTCAAAAATCAATTTTATCTTTCTATTTTCTAAGATTGAGTCGACTAAATTTTTATTGAGTTGACTAAATACTATGTCAACTCAATTTTTCACTGAGCTAGCTCAATCCTCAGCCTTTAAAAATTCTACTTCAAATATTTTGCTTATTTTTCTACATGAATGGCTTTTTATCTTCAACTTTTTAAGATTTTTTCATCTTGATTTTTATGATCTTTTCCATCTTTAAGGCTTCCACAAACTTCTTATTTGAGCTTTATTTGAGCATTTGAAATTATTATTTTCTTTGACTTTTTTACTTTTGTAGAGATTTCTTCTATGGATAATTTTTTCATTTTAAGTACTTAAAAAGTTCTATATACATTCTTAAAACACATGATTAGTATCATTTATACTCAATATTTTAGAATCATCAAAATCAATCTTAGGGTCAACACGAATCATCTAGTAGCAAAGTCCTTCGAAATCGCTGGTCTGTTGGTGGCTTATCACTGGTCTGCTAGCAACATAGACCCTCAAGACTAAATATTTGCCAACGTATTAGCCCCTATTAGTGGGATCCTCCATATAGTCAGGCTGAGAGTTTAAATAATCTTAATTCATAGTTTTTTTTATAATTCATGTTTCTTATTTTAGTTCGTTAAGAATGCACATAATCATGTGATATCGAAATCAATCAAGTATAATATATTATAACATCAATACTTTCAATCATACTTCATTATAACAATTCAAAAATAAGATACTTTCAATAATAAAATATCATTTATCAAATTTGTGCATCATTTCATAAACCATGATAAATAAATGCATTATAATTTGCTGATAAATCTAGAAAAAGTGAAACATTACTTACCTCATATGCATTCCAATAAATCCATATCATTCTTGCAATTTTTTTCCAAAATATTTTGTTCATAGATTATGCAGCAATACCCCATTATCAGGCATCTAAAATCCTATAGAAGATCAATTTTAATAATTAGAAAGGATACAAATAATTCAAAAAGATATATTGATGACAGTCATATCTAATGATTGAGATTGGTCTGGTCATCCTAACTTCATCGATCAAGATTATACTAGAAGATGAATGGTTCAAAGTCTATTTATCTGGATCAAATCAGATTCGAAGTAATAGAATCAAAAATCTTTTATTGTATTCACAAATCAAGTAGGAAGATAAAATCAAAGGAGAGAGAAACTATAAAGATGAATTAGGACTAATCAAGTGATATGGTTCAACAAATCTGATCGATTAGAATAAGATAATTTAATCAAATCATGATAAAATTATCATATAGATAATTAAATAGAATTATGGATGATAAAATCTAAAGGTATCTGATCTGGTCAAGGTGGATGCCGATATGCTGTCCAGTGATCATAAATCGGTACTCCTTCATTAGGATCATTCAAATTCATCATTAATCTTTTCAAAGAACTAGAAAATCTTAGAAAAAATAATGTAGAGAGATATAATTTTTAGAGAGAGAAAATTATAGAGAGAGAAAGTGATGTGGAAAAGAAGATAGAGAAAGAGAGAGGAGAGAGAAAATCTTTTATTTCTTTTCTTCATTTTTTTTTCTTTTTTCTTTTTCTAAAATCTAATAATTTTTAAGAGAGAGAAAATAGGAGAGAGGAAGTAGAGAGAGAAAAGAGGATTTCAAACTCAAGTTAGGAAAGAGATACTCTCTCTCTTCATTCTTTCTTTTTCTTTTTTTTTCATTTTTCCTTTTTCCTCTTTCTTTCTTTCTTTTTTTCTTTTTCTTTTTTTCTTTTTTTTGGGCTTTGCCTTCACCGAACAAAACAGAGGACCCGCGCATCCTCTATTTCTTTTTTTCCTTCCTCATGGAAGGGGGGTTTCGTTCCCCTTGTTCTTGGTGCCAAGGGGAGTCTCCTCCCGGCCAGCACCTCTCACAGCCAGAGAGGGGCAGTCCTTAATGGCAATAGCCACCATGCTTTGATGATCGATGGTGATGGAAAAAATCCAAAGAATAAATCAGCAAAAATAAGGGATTTAAAAACTTGATTTTTCAAAAAGAAATCCATCAATTCATTGATAGAAATTCGTACTCTATGGGCTAGCGAGAATGGGGAGAAGATCTTTCAAAAGATTAAGAAGGCCTTACCTTATTATTCTGGTAAAGACTAGTTACGGCTTTCGGAAAACAACCTATGAAGAAGTCGACTAATCGGCAATGAACACCATCCAATCTGGGCTCTTCTGGTAGGGAATGAAAGAGAGGGTGAAAGGGCTCTTAAATAGAGCTGAGAAGGTGGTAAAATCCAGCTCAAAGTTGGGCATTATCTGGTGAATTTGGAGAGAAATGAAAGATGAGTTCTGTTTAGACTCTCTTCCCCTTTCCACGATATTCCCAGCATGTGCATTGCACGTGCTGGGCATTCTTTTTTTTTGGCTGCTTTAAGATTGGTGCTTGTGGTGGGATTGGGATCAAGTGGGTTGGGCCCAATTGGACTGGATATTACATAAGTATTTTATTAGGATGTACATACAAATATCAATTTTGGAAGGATATTTAAGCAAATTCTCATATTTAGGAGGGTATGTATGCAAAACTTTCTTTTTTTCCTATGAGGATGTTGGACTGGCTAGCTATTCGCTGTTAGTTGGGGCCTGAAAGAGTATGAAGAATGTGACCTCGTGGATACATGTAGACCTGCTCATATAGCAGTGGCTTGCCCGAGCCTGGTTCCTTTGAAATGGGCTTGGGCTATATTTTTTAGCCCGATGGATCAGGCCAGGCCTAAAAATCAAGCCATTTTTTAAATAGGCCAGGCTCATGTTTATGTCGACCCAACTCGGGCCTGGCCTGAACCTATATCCCACTAATAACCTATTGAATGATCCCTACTTCCCTACCTTAATCCACCTTATTTAATGATGATTAGAAGGCATCTTGTGGAAGGAGGCAATGGCAACTTTAGGGCTACTCCTCCCCGCCTCCTCTTCGGCCTCCACCCCATCTGCTCACTTCCTTCCTGACATACTCGGCTCCTTCTCACATCATTTCGGCCTCTCTGCCTCCTCCTCGCATTATCTTGGCCTCCTCACCTCCTCTTTGTGTCATCCCCACCCCGTGGCCTCCTCATGCCTCATCCTAATCTTCTCGCCTAATTATATGGTGATGCCAGTAGGTAAGAAAGGCTCTAATTCACTAATTTTTCTCATTGATTTGAAGAATTTCAAAATTCCTTCCCCACTAATTGGTGCTAATTTCTATTACTATCGATGAATTAGGGTATCAAATCCATATGTTTCTTGATCTAAGATGTCATTAATGGCTAAGATTTAATTAATGTCTTCTTTTATAAAATCACTAGATATTTTTTTAAAAAAAATTATTGTACTTTAGGGCTTGTTCTTTGATGGGTAAATATCCAACTTTCCTATTGACCAACTTATCCGTATTCTCATACTTTTCAAGATGGCTAAGTTATTTTTCCATGGATAGCATCCATCCATGAAATGGAAAAAAATCTTACCTATCTAGGGGGTGGCTAAATTATTTTTCCATTGCTAGTAAAGCAGACATTTAATTTTATTCCTAAGATGCTTCATCTTCATTTTTAATACCTTCATCATTCAATGCCTAGTAACTCAAATGTCCACTTTCTCCAAACCTAAAAAGTATAAAGGATATTATAAAAAATATAGATAAATTTTAGCAACTTATCCAAAAAAATAGTATTGCAAAAGAACATGAGTAATAAATTTCAGAACATGGATAAATTATTTTTCTATCTAAATATTATCAAAAAATATTTATCTAAAAAAGTATAGATTTTTAGATAAATTTTTTACCCATAAATAAAGAGACCCTTAATTCAGTGGAACCTCCTAACAAAAGGGGAAGTTTTATGGTTGGTATGCCTTCTCTTTTAATATAGGATGGGGTTGAGATCTAAAAATCTTTATTTAAAAAAAGTAATATTTTAGAAAATTCGAAGCAACAATGTTGGAAGATAAAAAGAAGAATAATAAGCCTTTTTGTTACTCAAGAAATTCATTCCGTACCTATAGTTCAAAACAACCTTAAATCTCAATAGTTCAATTAAAATTATGCACAGTGAAAAGAAAGAAAAGAAAATTTGGTTCAGTTAAACAATTTTAAATAGGAAAAGAGAGTCACATGTTGCTTGCATATTTTCTATTTTTTTATTTATGTTCCACTTTATTATATTTGTTATAAATTTTTTAAAAAATATTATGCAATATAGACCTTCAAATATCAACGGCTAGTGCTGGCACGTCAGTTAGTATGAATGTAGAAGATGGATATGTGGTTTGTTTCAAATATCAACCATCAGGTATTTCACTTGGCCTTAAACATTGTGGTTTGTTTAATATGTAGTTGTAGTCTTGATGGATTTTGTTAGAGGATTTTGTGTAACTTATTATGATATGGCTGTCTCTTTGATGTTTTTTCTTGCGGTACAAATATGGTCTATGATATTTGAGCTATTTTGTTAGTCATTTGGTTTTTTGATCTGCCATATCATTGATGTATTGCCTAGTATTTATATGAATACTAGTTTTGTGCCCGCACGTTGCACGCAGGTCCTACATCACATAATTTATCATTGTTAAAATTAATAATTTAATTTGATAATAAATAAGTATAAAAAATTATTAAATTAATGTTGATAAATATTATATAATATTCTTAAATGAAAGACAAATAAAGACTATAAAATCAAGTATGCAAAGGCTATAAATTTTAATTATGATAGAGAAATCATTATGAGTTAGTATTTATCGTATAATTTTCCTTGGCCCTTGGAATTCTAGAGTAATATATACATGGTCTTAGCAAGTGTGCCTAAATAGATTTGGCCAACCAAACTTTCTCTCACATCTCTTTTACTATTATTTATAATTTTACATTCCATCATTTTCTTATGTAATAACTTCCTATACCTTCTTGGATGATAGCTATCAACAATTAGAAGAATAATTAATAATATTTGTTATTGAAGGAAAAAGTTAGCTAACTTGTAGAAGTAGCTTATTTTACTTCATATTATAAAGAGAGTTTTAGCCGATCTGAAGCTTAAATGAGAAGTTATGGAGAAAACTAGTAATTTAAGTGCTTGATTACATGTTATTACTCCTCAACTCCCCATTTTAATTCAAATAGTGCGTGTTAACCTCAAAGTTCCAACAATGTTATCATATTCTTGCTTTCTAGATTTCATTAGCAGCAAATTGACAAATTAGTTTTCCTAAATGGAACATTTATCTAAAGCCCTTAAAAAGGATAAATTATGTCATAGTCCTTAAACTATATCGGATATTTTTAAATGGTTTTTAAACTACAGAAACCTAAGTTTTAATCTCCGAACTTTCTGAACCATTTTAATCTTGCCCATCGTCCATTTCTGGTGACTTTGTCTCACTAAAAATCCTAAGTGGTAGTTACCGGTGCTTATATGGCTCTATTCATTTGAATAGGTGTTAGGCAAGGCAGTGAAGATAATAAACAAGAAGGTAAAAGAAGTATTAATTTGGATGACCTATAAGATAGTAATTATGCTAGAAGTAATGCTGAAGAAGATGAACCAAGAATTGTAGGTCCTGCACATATGATTGAAGAGGTTGTACCTAGGCATGAATCAGATAAAACAAGAGATGAAACAACTGAACCGAGGAGTGTACCAATGGGTGAATCAACTGAACTAAGGGGAGAACCAATTGAACTAGGGATTGAAGAAGATGAAAACCAGTAGACTGTTTCCTCAGAATATGCAAAGTCTGAAGATTTAGACTCATGGGATTCAAATGATGAGGAGCATTGAGCTGCATTTGATGTATCTAAGAAGAAAATTGATATGACAAATATACAATTCAAGTTGGAAATGAAATTCAAGCCTTTTGAGTTGCTTAGAAGAGCAATAAAAAAGCATGCAATAACTAGGAGATACAACATAAGGTTGGTGAAAGATGACAAGACCAGCATGAGAGCTTTATACCAGGAAAATTGTAATTGGAAATTGCATGCTTTGTTAATATAAAATGGTAACACCATGCAAATTAAATCTTTCTATGGTGAATACTCTTATGTTAGGAAGATTTGGAATAGGAACATGAAGTTAAGTTACCTAATCAATAAGTATTTGAAAAGATTTAGGAGTCAGCCATCTTAGAAGTCAATGAGGTTGTTGTGCAGGTTAAGCAGGATTTTAATACATAAATATTTAGATTTCAAGCATATTGGGCAAAGAGGAAGGCTATGGAGATGATACAGGGATCTACTACAGAGCAATAAAGCAGGTTGTGGGATTATGCTGAGAAAATTAGAAGGATAAATGAAGATAGTACAGTAAAAATGCTTATTGATATACAGCAGTCATGAGGTAAACTAATATTTAAGAGATTTTATGTCTATTTTGGTGCTTGTAAGCAGGGTTTTTGGATGGCTGCAAGCCTATAATTGCCTTAGATGCTTGTCATCTCAAAGATTCTTATTTAGAATAGTTAATCGCTGCAATTGAGATTGATAGAAATGATGGTATATACCCAATTGCTTGGGTTGTTGTTGAGTCTGAATCCAAAGACGATTGGAGCTGGTTCTTGAAACTTTTTTAACTTGATATTAGCTCATACAAGGACAGAGGCTAGACAATTATTACTGACTAGCAGAAGATACCATTCTAACATACCAATGCAGTTTTAATATAATACACTATTTTAATTTTATGGTAATCATATTTTATAATCATTATACAACTTACTACCTAATGCGTACTAATCTATCGCTATGGCAAGTGCACCAGTCAATCAAATAATAAAAGTGCATGAGTAGAGTATCATCCCTAAAGGATTGGAAAATAAGTATTGAAAAACTCTTTCCTAAACTTTATTTAAAAAATTAATTTAGAAAAAAAAAATAAAAATATATAAAAAATAATTAAAAAATTTGCAAGAAAATAAAAAAGATTTAATTATTAGGATTGAATTCAAGAGCAGTAAGATACTAAGGCAATCGGTTCATCAACTCAATTAATACAATATTCAAGTAATTACGTAAATTAGATTAATTTTATTTCATGTGATGGTGAAGTCTCCTAAGATATTCACTATCTTTTGGTTCAGGCATAGTAAAACTATTAATATTTATTAACTACTCTTTGATCCAAGCATAATTTAAATAATATTAATACATTAAATTTTATAAAATCCTCTAATTAAAATATGTTGCATTCAAAGTGCACTAAAATTACCGCATGCATAAGAATCCTAATCCAATTCAGATACAAGATATATAAATCAAGAAGTATTGACATAGACGTACTTGATCCGTATCATCTATATTTATCAAATCAATTAGAAGATGGTCAATAATCTCAAAGTATTAAGAGCAGATTTATATACTTCTTAAGAATAAAATTTAAATCTAAAATCCAATCATACTAAATATTACATCAAAAGAGTGGCTACACCTTAGTCTTAGTAAAAAAAATTTAGTTCATAATAAATAAAATAAAAATAATAAATAAAATAAAAACTATAAAAATTTCAAATAGTAAACTGCTTGTTGCTGAGTTTTATCAATCATTGCTCTTAATGTGAAAAAGTTGATGGAAGTGGAAGAGAGAAGGGAGAGGCTGCTTGGTGGATGGCGGAAGACCTCTAGAACTTAAAAAGGAGAAGGGAAGAGAACAGGCTGCTCTAGCTTGGTAAGTCATGGAGACCTATTTCAAAACACACACCCTAGAGGCTCGATTATGGCTTTTTTATAAAGTAAAATCAACGATGTTTGAGTTCTTCCTAAACTCTAATTCGAATTTGGATCGGATTCCATGCTGGGGTGAATCCTCGACCGCTGGATCGAGTGTTTAATGCATCAAATTCCATCGAAAATCACTTAAAAATCCTTTAGATCAAACCAGATTTGATGATAGCCATTGGATCATGCATTTGAACGAACCCGAGCCATTGGATTGTGCTTCAACAGAGCTTGGAACTCTTAAATCAAATCAGAAACCTTCCCACCTATCGGATCATGACTGACAGCCTTCTCATCCATACAATCGCATAAATCTGAAGTTGTCTATGCTTGTAAACCATCCGTACGTAAACCGAACCTTGCGTAAGCCCCACCAAATCATGCTACGCCACACCATGTAAAATTACAAATTTAACCTTGTGCGCCACGTGGAATATTTCGTAGACCCTTTAAGGGTCTATGCATTTATTGTGGCTTGTGCGCGCATGGATAGTGCGCTACTTCATGGATCGGCCAGTCGGTCTACCATGAACCGACCGGCTTAAAAATGATTTTTCTGGATCATTTTGGCTTGTTTTTTGGACTGGATTGGACCGAAATTTGGCCTGAATTTGAGCTTCCTTTAAATCTTTATTCTAGATCCGTTTTAAGTCCATTTTGCTCCCGATTTTCTTCATTTTGATCAGTAAATCGAGCTCTTTTCATTGGCAATCATCTTTCCTACAAAATAATAAAAATAGTATTTATTCTTAAAAAATATAAATTAATTTATAAATTAATATTTTTATTAACGTATTTATAATACTTAACACACCCCCCAACTTACTCATTGCTAGTCCCTTAGCAATGCATTATTTACTATTAATCAATCACCATGTTTCAATAAGATCCTTCTTCATAAAAATAGATTTAGGATTAAAGATTAAAAAGTTTAGAAAGTATCACTAACTAAGTATTGAGTTTCAAAAGCAAATTTCGTAGTCAGTACAATCAAAAACTTTCTTAAAGTATATTTAAAGATCTACAATACTTGTATTAGTGATGACTAACTTAGAATTTCGGTCCTAACTTAAAGGATAAATATATCTTCTCTTATCACCTATTTTGATTAATTTTCTATATATTTCTAAATTAAGTTCATAAACTAAAGTAGCTTTTACACTATTTTTTTTTTTTCTTTTTTTTAGTACTGAGCATCCTGGCCTTTCCTCCACCATTTGATGTGAACCTTCATACTTGACTTAGGTGCAGAGACCCAGTTACTAAGCTTTGGGCAATCCACATATACTCTGTATTTTGCATTTTTATTTTAGGCACATAACTCTTTCCTTAAATTCAAGTTTTTTTAATTGAAATATATAGTAATCACCAATTTTCAGTGATAATCAAATTCTCAATTGGCCTTATAATCAACATCTACTTTATCTTATTAGTGTGCATGTGCAATTAGAAGTGCTAATAGTCTTTAGATGATCTAAGTAAGCCACTAAAAATCTAACCAACTAGTCTACTTCTTGACTCGCTATATTCATTAATAAATACTTCTAACTTTTTTACTTTTCTTAGTCTATCTAGCTCAAGATTTTTTTTTTGACACATAGTTTAAATTTTTTATTTTAAATTATTTAAATTTAATCAATTTTTTAAAATTTTTTAATAAAAATTTTTCTACCCCCGAACTTAATCAACATTGTATCAATGGAGAAAGAAAAATAAAAATTATAATAAAAAATAGAAAAGAATACACCTAATTTAATATATTATTGATCTAAACTAGTTCTTTAAAACTTTGCAAAGTTGGCTTGAGCTCTCATTCATTTATCTCTGCAAAAATAAAAACACACATGAGAGCCATAAAAGAGCAACAAGAAACTATGAAAAATAAAAGAAAAGGATCAAAACTATAAAAAAAAAAAAGAAATAACCTATCTAGTAGTTCTGTTTTATAATCGTCAGCTTGACTTTCTTGGAGCTCTTAAACAAGATTAATCTGGTGCTACTTCAATAGATATACTTTTATTTTTAGTCAAATTCTTTTTTGTTTGGACAATGCATGCCTTGATAGGATCCTCAAACCTATTTTCTAAAGAATACTCATGCACTGATTTGTCAATAACATCAATTTGAAAATAAGTTTGATTATCATTGGGATATTTAGTATCTTTAAAAATATTAAAGATAATTTATTCATCTTGGACTCTAAGAATTAATTTTTCTTATTGAACATCTATTAAAACTCCTCCAATAGCTAAAAAGAGTCTTCCTAGAATAAGGGATACATCATAATCTTCTTCCATATCTAGAATAATAAAATCAATAGAAAAAATAAATTTATTTATCTTTACCAAGACATCCTCTACTATACCTCTTGGATATTTGATGGATCTATCGACTAGCTAAAGAGTAGTGGTAGGCTTTGATTCTCCTAGACCTAGCTTCCTAAAAATAGAGCAAGGCATGAGGTTAATACTTGCTCCTAAATCATATAAAACTTTATCAAAACTATAATTACTAATAATATAAAGAATAGTAAAACTCTCTGAATCTTTTAACTTCTGTGGTAATTTATTTTGAAGTATTGCTGAGCATTCTTCATTCAAATTTATTATCTCATGCTCCTTCAACTTCTTCTTATTGATTAGAATTTCTTTGAAAAACTTAGCATATTTGGACATCTGAGTGATAGCATCTAAAAAAAAATATTAATATATAAATTCTTTAAATTTTTGAAAAAGTTTGAGAATTTCTTATCTGAATGCTGCATTTGTCTCTCTGAGAATGGTAGTGGTGGTACATAGGGCTTGATATTTAGATCAGCAAATTTTATACCCGAAGACTATCCATCTTTGGTTGTTTTGATGACTAACGAACTTTAGTTGGTTGTTTTGTGGTTTTCTCATCGGTCTCTTTCTTCTAATGTGGCTCTTCCAGCTTTTTACTACTTAATGTAATAGTATTAATTTGCTCCCTTGGATTGGTCTTCATGTTGCTAGGCAAGGATCCTTATGGTCTTTCAAAAATTATCTTGGCCATTTGTCCTACTTGCATCTCCAAGTTCCTCATAGATGCTTTTTGGTTCTGCATGAATTTGACCATCAACTCCTCTATGCCAGGTTTCTTCTCAGGTACTTGAAATCTTGGTGGTGGCTATTGTGCTGTATTTTGATTACTCCATAAAAAATTCAGATGCTGCCTCCATGCTTGATTGTATGTATTAAAGTAGGAATTATTTTGCTGTAATCTGAAAAAATTACTAAGATAGTTAGTTGTATCAGAGATTTTAATAAAAGGATTACCTATCTGATAATCGATTGTATCGTGTCCTCCACACAGCTTACAAGTGATGCTCTGTACATACATACCTGCTTTCTTCATGTTGTTGTGTTCAACCCTAAGAGCTATAATCTTAGCTGATAAAGTCGAGATGCTATCTACTCCATGCACAATTGCTGGTCTTCTCGGCATCATGGGATCTATTTGCCACTCATAGCTATTTGATGTCATTTCATCAATCAGATCAAAGGCTTCCTCCTCTGTTTTGCGATTAATGGTATCTTCTGCTATGCATCTATTATAGAATAATTAGTAGAAGATAAATCATTATAAAAAGTTTATACCTGAAGCCAAATGGATAATTAATAATGTGGGCATCTCCTCAGCAATTTCTTAAAATGCCTCCAAGCTTCATATAGTGACTCCATCTTGTTGTGCATCTTTACAGTCTTGGAAGGTGAAAAGTATTTGGCCAAGAATTTCTAGGCTAAAACATCCTAAGTAGTAATAGAACCTGCAGAAAGAGAATGAAACCAACTTTTAGCTTTATCTCATAAAGAAAAAGAAAATAACCTTAACCTAATGGCATCATCCGACATCCCATTAATTTTAAAAGTATCATAAAGTTCAAAAAAATTAAAAATATGGGCATTTGGATCATCTTGAACATGTCCACTAAATTGGATTGTTGCCTGAATCATCTAGATCATCACCGATTTTATCTTAAAATTGTTTGCTTGCACAGACAGTCTCTTGATACTTGAAGCTGCATCGGCTACTGATGAAGTGATGTAATCATTTAATGGATGATGTGCTGCTCAAATAGCTTCTTGTTGTTCCTGTGCTGCCATATTTAATCCTAGATTGATGTCGTCAAGATCTTCAATTGCTATATTTCTTTCTTGATTTAATCTTCGGATTGTTCTCTCTATTTCTGGATTAAGAGATACTAAGTCACTTTGTCCAGCACGTTTCATGCGCTGAACATGCACCTAAAAAAATAAAATAAGAATAAAAATTAAAAATAAAATTTTTAAATAAAGTAAGAATCAAAATTTTAATATTATTTTAGATACAATCTCTGACAATGGCATCAAAAATTTGATGCGTGCTAATCCATCGCTATGGCAAGTGCACTAGTCGATCAAGTAATAAAAGTGTGTGAGTAGATTATTATCCCTAAAGGATTAAAAAATAAATACTAAAAAAAAAATTTCTAAACTTTATTTAGAATATCAATTTAGAAGAAATAAAGAAAATAAAAAGATATAAAGAAATAATTAAGAAATTTGCAAGAAAATAAAGAGGGTTTAATTATTAGGGTTGAATTCAAGAACAGTAGGATACTAAGGCAATTAGTTCACCAACTCAATCAATACAATTTTTAAGTAATCATATAAATTAGGTTAATTTTATTTCATATGATGGTAGAGTCTCCTAAGATATTCACTATCCCTTAGTCCAAGCATAGTAAAACTATCAATATTTATTAACTATCCTTTGGTTCATACATAATTTAAATAAATATTGATGCATTAAGTTTTATAAAATCCTCTAATTAAAATATATTGTATCTAAAGCATACTAAAATTACCGCATACATAAGAATCTTAATCCGATTCAGAGACAAGATATATAAATCAAGAAGCATTGATATAGACGTACTTGGTCCATATCATCTATTTTCATTAAATCAATTAGAAGATGGCCAGTAATTTAAAAGCATTAAGAGCAGATTTATATACTTCTCATGAACAAAATTTAAATATAAAATTCAATCATACTGAATATTGTATCAAAAGAGTGGCTACACCTTAGCCTTAGTAAAAAAAATTTAGTTCATGATAAACAGAACAAAAAATAGCAAATAAAATAAAAGACATAAAAATTACAAACAGTAGACTGCTTGTTGCTGAGTTTTGTTGACCGTTGCTGTTAATGTGGAAAAGTTTATGAAAGTGGAAGAGAGAAGGGAGAGGCTGCTTGGTGGATGGCGAAAGACCTCCAAACTTAGAGAAGAGAAGGGAAGAGAACAGGCTACTCCAGCTTGGTAAGTCATCGGAGACCTGTTTGAGAACACACACCCTAGAGGCTCAGCTATGGCTTTTTTATAGAGTAAAATCAACGATGTTTGAGTTCTTCCTAAAATTTAATTCAAATTTGGATTCGATTTCATGCTGGGGTGAATCCTAGGCCACTTGATCGAGTGTTTAATGCATCAAATTCCATCAAAAACCACTAAAAAATTCTTCAGATCAAACCGGATTTGATGATAGCCATCGGATCATGTGCTTGAACGAACCTGAGCCGCTGGATCGCACTTCAGCGAAGCCTGGGACTCTTAAATCAAACTAGAAACCTTCCCATCCATTGGATCATGACCGACAGCCTTTTCATCCACATGATCACATAAATCTGAAGTCGTTTGCACCGTGAACCATCCATAGACTGGGCCTTGCATAAGCCCCATCGAATCATTTAGTGCCATGCCATGTAAAATTATAGTTTTAACCTTGTGCGCTGCATAGAATATTTCGCAGACCCTTTAAGGGTCTATGTGTTTACTGTTGCTTGCGTGCATATTGACAACATGCCACTTCGTGGACCGGTCGGTCGGTCTACCATGAACTAATCGACTTAAAAATAATTTTTTTGGACCATTTTGGCTTGATTTTTTGACCGGATTGGATCAAAATTTGGCCTAAATTTGACCTTCCTTTAAATCTTTATTTTGGGTCCATTTTAAGTCCATTTTGCTCCCGATTTTCTTTATTTTGATCAGCAAATCGAGCTCTTTTTATTGGCAATCATCTTTCCTACAAAATAATAAAAATAGTATTAATTCTTAAAAAATAGATATAAATTAATTTATAAATTAATAATTTTATTAACGTATTTATAATACTTATCATTACCTACATTTAATGAAGAACTTCCAGGAGTAGATCATTGATTCTGTGTACGATATTTATTTGCCAATTTTAAGAGAAAATTTAAGGGATTGATGCTCAAGGATGCCCTTTGGAATGGTGCAAAAGCTACAACTCAATTAAATTTTGAGTATCATATTCATATGATGGAACAGATTGATTCTTTTGCATATTGGTGGTTGATGGCTATTCCTACACATTTTTTGTCAAGACTTGCATTTAGGATTTGGCTTCAATGTAATATGCTCATCAACAATTTATCCAAGATATTTGATGCTTTCATTTTATAATCAAGGGACAAACGTATAGTGCAAATGCTAGAGATGATATGCAAGGCCATGATGTCAAGAATAATCAAGAGAATAGTTGCTAAAACATGATTACCCAATTTATCCTAACATTTTAAAGAAGTTAGAGAAGAATAAAGAAATATCACGATTTTGTCTGGCTACATGGACTGATGACAGTAGGTATGAGGTTGAACGTAATGCTAATCAATATGTGATAGACTTGGATAAGGCAGAATGCAGTTATTACATGTGGCAGTTGACTAGTATAGCATGTGCATATGCCATATAATATATCTATTTTTTGAAAAAAAAAAAGCCCGAAGATTATGTGTATTATTACTTTCAAAAGAAACATATTTGAGAACATATTCTCATTTCCTCCATCACTTAATGGTCAAAATATATCGCCTAAAATCAACTTTGTGCCTCCACTACCTCCAATAATAAGAAGGCCACTTGGTAGGCTAAAAAGGCAAAGAAGAAGAAACATAGATAAAACATAAAATCCCACTCAAGATAGATTAAGAAATACAAATACAAGAATTCGGTGTGGAAAATGTCATTTGATAGGACATAACTCCATGACATGTCAAGGACAAATAGTTGAAAGTAACCTCAGATCTAGGGAACAAACCAATGGAAGCTAAGGGCAAAGGGGCAGTAGAAGATTCATGGAATTCAGGTTTCTAACAAGGTATCATGGCACACAAGTATGTCGATAACCATTCAATATTTAATTTAGTAAATTAAAGTAAGTATTAACTATTTGATCATGCTACCTTACAAGGCTCTACATTTGCTGGGATTGAGGCAGCACAAGTAGGTGGTGCTACTAGAAAAGATGGTGTTTCATGTACCGAAAGGACAGCAGTTGAAAGAAATCATGCTGGTAAAGATATTGCTGGTAGGACTGTTGCTACCGAAAGATATGAACATACTGTTGGAAGAGGTGGATCTACTCCTAGAAAAGCTGAATCTACTATTGAAAGGACTAGATCTACTGTTGGAAGGACTGGTTCTACTATTAGGAGGGATAGTAAGGCTAGTTCTACATCCGCTGCTGCTGGGAGTGGTAATAGGACTAGTTCATCATCGTCTGCTGCTGTTGGAAGGGCTGATTCTACAGCTACTGGGAGGATTGGGAGGGTTGGTTCTACTGCTGCTATGAGAGGTGCTTTATCTTCATCTGCAAGGGTTGGTTCTACTACTGGAAAGACTGCTATTAGGGATGGAAGGGGTAGATTTATACCACCTAAGAGAGCTGTGAGGGATAGGTTTAGATTTTTATGAACTTTTGTTGGAAATATATAGTGAATTGTAAATGGTGGCCCATAGCATATGAAATATCTTGGGTTATTTAGTAATCCATGATATTGTATACTGAATGGCAGTCCACAGCACTTAAAATATCTATTTTAGTATTGTATGCACATTCATTGATTAATACTGTTAATATTAATCCTTGAACTATCTAATCTTTCTGTGCTTGGTCCTCAAAGTTTATGTACATTCTTTTAGATTGATTCGTACGTTGAAGTTTATGACGTAGCCGATAGCTTTTACATTTTTTAATTTTTCTTGATTGATTCGTACACTGAAGTTTATGATATAGCTAATAGCTTTTAACATTAACATTTTATTCACATACACGTCACTTTTTCATGGATTCTGTGCACATAGTACATGTCCTTGAACAATATAAATATCATTCATTTGGTCTTCTAGGTTTTTGAATTATATAAATAATATAAATTCTCTTATAAAGTTATATTATTTCTCATTTGATTCATAAATTAGCCAACTACAAAGGATGGTCCATACCTTTTAACTATACGTTCCATGCACATGACATTTTAGGAAGGTTTAGATAAACTATTCCATTAGATGATCGATATTTCGTTGGTCCTTTTTCTATTTAAAATCTTTTTATTTGGTCCCCAAAGTTTAAAAATGTTTGCTCATACAGATCAGCTAATTGATTGTATTTTTTGATGGTTCTATAGAGATTTTAGTTTACATGCCTAATAGCAGAAATGATCAAAGGATGAAACAAGATAATGGATGATACATGTATAACATAAAAGATGGTTTCATTCATTTGCATTACAAACATCCCAAATAACTATTCCATGGAACTCCAATGCTAACTAGTTCTAAGTCTTAAAATACAATGATAGCATCCCCCAAACTCGACCACTATAGCTGATTCTTGGCCAATAATAGACCAAAAACTAATTAAGAAATAAAAATAATCAACTGATACATTCTCCTTTTGCCATGGAAGCACTCGAATTGCTCCTACTTCGATCTAGTTCCTTCTTCAGCCAATTGATCATCATCTTTCTATGGGGTGATATCTCTTTATCATACCACTTAAAATAATCACAGCAGGATAGCATCCCTGTATAAAGATAGTTTTTTGAATTCAAAAAAATAAAAATAAAAAAAAGAGTTAGGGCTAAAAAAAACTCATACTCTAAAACATGGGCAACTTAAGAACCTTCAATCTAGATTTATTTTTGTCCATGAAATCCTTATCTGAATGCATAGGCCATAATGATAAAACCTATCTCGCTCATTGTTCGAAGCTTTGGATTAGTAGAAGGTGCTAAACCTAACTATGGAGCTTCTATCCATGGGTGAATGCAGTAAAAGAATGGGTATCGTAGAGGAGAAATAGGGAAGGGGACTGAGAAAATAGAATTTCAGGAGGATAATTGTAGAAAATCCCTAGAATGAGAGGAGAATAGAGAGGATTAGAGAGATAGGATTAAGAAGAGCAGTTTAGAGGACAAAGATGAGAAAAATAAAATCGCACTTAAGTCAACTATTCAAAATAAAAGCCACGTAAACACCGATTCAGGGCAAGAGAAGTAAGCCAATGAAAAAAAGTCACCTAAAATAGGTGAAGGGCAAGATTAAAATGGTTTGAAAGTTCAGGAACTAAAACTTAGGTTTTTATAATTTATGAATCATTTAAAAGAATCCGATTGATATAGTTTAAAGACTATAAACATAATTTATTCAATTAGAAAAAAAGAAATATTTATCCTAACATTTTGCCTTTCAATTTTCAAATGAAATCATCATCATTTTGCCGTTACCATCAAAATATTTATAACATTATACTTGATAGGCATCTAAGTGTAAAAGATGCAATTGTTTAAGATTCTAATGTAGCACAATGAAATGGACAAAAAAAAAAAATTAATTGGGATAGTTCCCCTACCCTCAATTCTTTGGCAGTCTGGTTGATAAATTTCCAAAGTTAACTTAACATCTGTATAGGATCCGTAACATTTGTCTTCCCCATAAAACTTTTACAACTTCTCATCTATGGCATCATAAAATTTTTGTGACTTTTGGTGTGCTACACTCATGTAAACACGTTAATCCCCTAAATTCCAGTTACCATCATATTCTCTATAATAAAGCCTATACTTTAACCCCAAATAAAATATTAAATAAACTTTTGATGGGTCTGCATCAAAAAGCTAACATAAAGTTAAATAATAAAATCTACTTGTTTCTCTAATTTGTATGACCATTTCGCGAGAAAAGTCCCTACACCCATCACAGTCCCTTCATCAGTTCTAACAAAAAAGTTGATTCAGCTAATATGAAATCCAAATAAAGTAGGCTTGCAATGACCGTAGAAATTTAGGAGATAATTCCTTCTTAAAAATGCGATCATCCATTCCCTTCAATATATTCTAAATCAAGTAAACGAAAGTCATAGATTCCTATTTAATAAATTGATAATATATATCAGACATTTTCAATCTCAAAATGTAATTGTTTTTTGGTTATCTTTATTTTAGCAACTTCATTCGTTATCATCATTTACGAACTTTCTTTTGCTTTTCCTTGTCACTTGTGTCTCTGTGTCCTTGTCAATCTCATTTAATTCATCATGTTGTCCTAAATCAGTTGTGGATTCCTCGCTATTGTAGTTCTTGAAACTGTGAAGTATTTCCATAGTCTTCATGAATTCCTGTAATGTGGTTCCAATATAATGAGGATGAAGGTAACTTTATACAAATAAAAAATGCATATTATAGAAGGTGACTGTACCTTTTCTTTCGACATTAGTGGTTAAAGGAGATTTAAGTTCTTTTTTATTTTCATCTTTCTGTCATAAATCACAAATTCAATTAGCAAGTTCCTTACTCATTCTCAACACTTGATTAGTTAAATGTTCCTCTATACCTTTTGTTTTGGGGTGTTCGATATGATATCATTTTCCAATGGGTTTTCTATATTTTTTTGGGCTTGTTCCTAGAAAATAGAAAATGGATTATAAAGTGAAATTCAATAGCAAAAATAATAAGGATAAAAGTATAACATCTTGATCAATACCTTTTGCAATTTCAGAGAATTATATTTGCCTTCGAGAGAGTTATTTAGGGAAAAAGTCTTCACCACAGAATAGTTCTAAAAACCTTCTTTTAAATTGAAATCCATTAGCTTAATTTGGAAAATGAGCTTGTTTCTATTTAATTTTGGCATCTTTCCTGGGACAGTTTGGGTGTCTCCATTTTGTATGTCAAGAAGTTGTTTAGCCATAATATCTAATAGCTTTTCCACTTCTCTATTGAATAACACAAATGTTGCTGTGTTGCTCTATCATACTACCTCTATTTGTACCTTGTATCTATGAAAGAAAATTTTTAAATATTTTAATATTTAATTTTTTATAAATATTAAATAGCTTGTAAAGAAAATATGAATGAGATTCATGGATACCTGGGTACTGAGAACAAAGATTAATTTTCCACAATCCTTATGATAGTCATGATCTTCTTTTACCATTAGTTTCTTCATACATGTTTCACATCCTATATAGCACCAACCAAATCTAGCATCTATGTTCACAATCTTACCCAAAATTATGAAGACTTTTTCCTAAAAATAATGAAATTATGTGAAAGAGGAGATAGTTGTTTATATGGATACTTTAAACTTCATTATAATATTATAGTAGTTAACTCCATACATGATCATCAAATTGCCATTCCATTTATAGAATCTCTTCAATTATTCTTCTATTTAAGAATATTTGTTCTTCAGCTGGCCGCTGTGTCATTGCTTGAGTCTATAATTCCCTAACATCTTTCGCTGTAGCAATGTACCTATAATTTTTCCATCGTTAGTATTTTTTTATGAAATTTGTGAAATAGATGCTATTATATTTTTATTATCTTTGAAGAATTTCAGTAGTTTTAGTTATTTCTAGATTGATGTAAATCTTTATTGCACTTGTGGATGACAAACATAATTGCCCTGTATGAAGCAAAGAGTTAATAATAAATAATATTTCAATTATTTTTTATTTTTTGATATATTATTTCTCATCCATAAATCGTTTTACAGTTACTGATGTGATAACAATAAGCAATACTTCACCAGAAGGATTGTCCAAGCGGTTCTCTATCTCTATTGCTGCTTTGTCCCACATAGTAATTCTCATTTTTTCTCCTCTACATGGTGCAAACAACAAATAGATATATATACACACAAAGCATGATACAATTGTTCATTTATACTTACTCCATTAAAATTAGTTCAATTTCTTTCTTCTTCACCAATTTTTGTTTGACATGTATCTCTTGTGAAGCAACCAATTTTCCAATAACATCTGAAGCAACCAAATCAAAATCTCAAGATATATAACTTGTTATAGAAATAAGCAATGAAATCAGTATAAACAATTCCAAATATTATTCTACCTGTTAAGTAAGTGTTGTCATTACATTGCGGGATATGGTTTGCATATCTACAAACTCGAAATGATATCTACAAATGTTGATGGACTCTGTGTTCAATTTTGTGACTATAGTGGTTAAAAGAAACATAATTTTTTTATCATTGATCACGGGCGATTCCCAATACTTGCATGTATCATAGTATCCTGTCCAAATATAATTAATTGTTAGTCCATTTTGACACTAAATGAATAATATTATTTCATAATGGTTTTTACATCATAATTTCGTAAGGTTTATTTCTTCTTACCTGTTCATCAATGATAATGAGATCCAAACTTATCACTTTATTGTTGTTTCTTGTGTTTACTGCTTCCCACATCCTCAAAATTCTTACTTTTGTGGTCCAGCTATCCATATTAGTGGCTAGATCTGTTAACATATGGCACGCTATTGTTGTGCCTTGCTATGGCAACCTACAAAATATGATTAATTGGTCAAATATGTCAGCTACTACTACCGCACTAAATTTAATATATAATCAACTCATATATACCTTTTGTTTACTGCAGCAGATAGGTGGCACAAATGCTTGGGTATACAAATACTCTTTGCTGGTTCGTTTGCCTAGTGCCTATTGATTATATTTATTAAATAGAAGATGTAATTAAGGATTCAAGTTATGAAATGATAGGGACAAATGTTATAATATGATATGAAACACATGAGTATTAGTTCCTATACATCGATAAATAATTAATGCATAGATGAAACAATATATATAATATTATTAAACCTATATTTCAATCACAATTCATTGAAAACTTCTTGGTAAAAAATATTTTTTATAATTCTAGGATCTTGATTGTCTTTATCAACAACCATTATTTTTAATTCTGCTCTACTTGTCACTCTTGAGATAGCCACATATAATTGGCCATGTGTGAAGACTTGTCTTGGTAAATACAGTCCAACATTCTTCAATGATTATTCTTGGCTTTTGTTGATTGTCATTGTGAAACATGCTATCAAAGGATATTATCTTCTTTTGAAAGTAAATAGCCATTTAGATTTTGTAGCTGACATAACTATCCTTAGTATAAAAACCTTATGGCCAACGTTAGCTCCTGTTATTATCTGTGGTTGGACAAACAATTTTTCTAACTAGGTGACAATTAGTCTTGTTCCATTGCATAGTCCCTCGCTTTGATTAAGATTGCATAGAAGAATAACATGCAAACCAACTTTCAAATGAATACTTTATGATACTTAATGAAGGTTAAGAACAAAATACTACTTGATACACCATTAATCTCAAACAAAAGCACCAACCAAATGATTGCAGATCTAGAATAAAATGGCAAAAGCAAAAAGAAAGTAGTAGGAAAATAACAATGGATAAAAGAAAAGAGTATACCTTCTACTTCTAATGATACCATCAATAACGAAAAACTTCTCTCAAATAATACTCAGCTATTGTAAATAACAGATTCATGGAATTCTAACTAACAAATCCACGCATTTAAGATTCTTTGAATCTAAAACAGTTGTGCATTTGTCTATCCAAATTTCTAGTATCCATTCAAATTCTTATGATAGTATTGAACTCTAATTTAATTCACATAAATGGTCTTTAATTGCTAGGGTTAATTGTAAGTTCTATGGACTACAATATAATACTTTTTAGTTTTTCCCTATTTAAGCGATACATTTAAGATACTTTTAATCCAATACATTAAGAAAAAGAAATAGATATTAAATCATATGATCCTATCACTCTACAGTGCACCAGAGCTTTAGCAGAATATGGAACCAAGAAATAAACATAGAAATAGAAATAGTCTTATCCTTTGCCATCTCTTACTTAAAACTTCATTAAATATTCTAGTGTAAAGACGCAATAAGTGGTTAAAACGCATGCATGTGAGTAAAAAAAATTTTATGATGATGGAAGCATGAAAAAAGTCAAGCCTGAAAATGGAAAGTACCCACGACATGAAGAGATTTCAAAGAACAATGGTTCAGAAAATAAAGTATCACAAAGAAAGCCATTGGATCTAGATGGAAAACCTAATTGCAGTCATCTCCAAACCTCCCAAAAAATTATGAAAATAACATAAAAAATAAACAAAATTGTAAAAAGATTCAAAAAATCATATAGGCTCCATTGGAGATGCTTCGAGAAAATGGGCCACCATTGGAGATGCTTCAAGAAAATGGGACAGGAGGTTAAAGTTTACAAGAGAAAAACAAAGAAGAACTCAAAAATCAATAAAAAAAAAAAAAAATTAAAACAAAACAAAACAGAGCATTGGCATCTTTTAACGTATACATGCCTGCAAATCATGTAGGCTCCACCACTATCGTAGACTGAACCTGGACGTCGACTTTCTAGTCGATGGCACAGTGGTCGGGGACGGTGCAGAGGAAGTAGCAGTGGCCCTCAATCTTGATGGTGATGGAGTAGTTGCCCGACTTGTACACGGCCTTTAGGAACCCAACGTTGCATGACTTGTAGTCTTCCATGCTCACCTTTGCCACGTTATGAAGTCCTTGTTGTACACAAACTCTGCACTACCATCAACACCAACCAAAGCATTCAGAATAGAAAAATAATATGGATTTAGGTATAGCAAACAAACTCTAAGAAATCGGGATTAAAAAAATAGATTAAAAAAAAATGAACAGCACATCAGATCTAATCTAAGAAAGAGAGAGAAGAGAGAGAGAGAGTTATGGATGATATCTTCACGTTTTTCTATTCTGGAAGGACCTCCAAGAAGTGAATCTTTCTCAAAAATCTCCTCTATAGCAAGGGAAGAGGGAGAGGTAAGACCTTAGTGAAGTTCTGGCACTCAATCTCTTTCTCCCAATCCAAAGAGAAATTCAGACCTTTCTCTGTCACAGCCTCTTCTTCCAACAATCCTCCGCCAGCCATCGCAGTCTCAAAGGAGGAGGAGGAGACGACATAGAAGAACCCGCCACCGGCGATGGGTGGGTCTTCGAGGAGGACCGTGGTGAAGTCGGTGAACGGGGTGGGGCGGCGGAGGTGCCCGGTGCCTGGCGAACCGGGCGCACGCGGAGGAGATGCAGCGGAAGATATTGGGAGGAGAGAGCTAAAGATCTAGATCCAGATCCAGATCCAAAGCAGATCGAGACGGAGGCTACCATGCCCTCTATCTCGGCTTCGTCCTTTCGGTCCTCCTCCACGTTCTCTTTTGGAAGAACCTTCAAGAAGTGAATCTTCCTCAAAGATCTCCTCTATAGAAGCAAGTGCGAGTGAACAGAGAGAGGCATGACCTTAGAGAAATTCTGGCACTCGATTTTTTTCTCCCAATCCAAAGAGAAACCCAGACCTTCCTCTGTCATGGCCTCTTCTTCCAACAATCCTCCGCTAGCCACCGCGGTCTCGGAAGAGGAGAAGACGACATCAAAGAACCCGCCGCCAATGATGGGCGGGTCTTCGAAGAGAACAGTGGCGAAGCCAGTGAACGGGGTGGGGCGACGGAGATGCCCGATGTCGTCGCCGCACGAGAAGCACTACACGGCAAATCACGAGAAGCACTACACGGCGAATCAAGCACAGGCAGAGGAGATGCGGCGGAAGACGCTCTTGCCCTACCGCTCTCGACCTCCTTCCCTTTGAGAGAATGGGACGGAGGGTTAAGGTTTCGGAAAGACGAAGAGCCAGCAGGGATTATCTAAGAGCAGCAGAATTAAAATTTCATGTTACGTGGCATATTGGATGTTTATATTAATCCAAATGGCACGAATAGCTGAAAATTTTATACCGACATGGATGGCTAGAATTGATATCCAAACTTCTCTTAATTTCTATTTTCATATATAGATATTAGATTCTTTAGTGCTTATTTCTTTTTTATTCAGTCCATAAGCATGATTATTTCAATATTGGATTGTGTTGTCATATGTTCACAGGCTAAAAGGAATACATGCAATCTGAGAGGAACAGGAAACAACCTTTCCATGACCCTATCAGACCCACCATGGCTGAAATCTTATGCACTATTACACTTTCATTATTTTGTTGTTTTACATAAATAATATACTAGTCTCAATAATAATCTGAATGGGATCAAATTTCCAGCATTTGTAGTGCATAACCTCTTTTAATGAAAAAAAAAATGACTTAAGCTCCCCAGTGCATGCATCATCCCAATAGGCAGTACAGAAAATATGGGGCACAGTTTTTGTTAATCCGACAAAGCAATTGAAAGGTGAAAAAAAAGGTTTTAGTGAAGCCCAAGGCCCAGCTTGGAAGCCCGGAACTTGGTGTGGAGCGGGTCTGGCCTGGGAAGAAAGCCCGAAGGTCGGGTTAGGCTCAAGCAATCGCTGCTGTATGCTGGTTGAGCCTCTCGGCCCGGTCTGCCCTAAGCACGCCTGGTTAATGGTGGACTTATCACGCTACATTGCGTCTACCGTAAAAACAAGTATAATTTTATATCCTAACCATATAATTAGGATATTATTTTTTCAGTAAAGGAGTATATAACTGGCAAAACGCATGAGGGATGATTTATTCCCTGTGGTTGAATCTTTACTTCTTGCCATTAGTGATCATTAATAATTATGTATAATGCAAAATTGATATGTTCAATTATCATCTTTTTTTAAAAAAAATAAAATGAGAGGGTTTATCATCCCGGTTTTATTATGTATGGCTGTATTACATGGAAGTCACAGTTGAGTCAAGGTTGAGTTAAGAGATCCCCGGACCATGGGACCATTAGAAGACGTGACCACATAGAAAATCTTCTACGGACCACTCCTTGTCTTAATTTTCAACTTGTATATATGGTCTTCCTGCTTTGATTTTTTATAATAAAAATTTTAAAAAATACTTTGTACATCACGAAAAATGCAACCTGCATGCATCGTCCATGATGATTGACTCACGTGTGGAGCCAAAACATGGTGCATAAAAAAAAAAAAAAAAAAAAAAATTTGGCCCTAGCCAATCACCGTGGATGATGCATGCAGGGCTGCACCGCCCATAGTGCATAAGGTATTTTTCTAAAAATTAATCTCTTTTATTGCTTTTATATGATAATTTCATGTTTTGACAAATGCGAATTGAGAACTTGAAATGAGTGAATCCATGAACTTGGACCATCTAATAGATAGTATCTTGGTGAAGACTTTGAAATTCTACATTTTTACTGGCTTCATTATATTCCTATCTATGGTACCATAGTTTACGGATTTCTTATGCTATATCAATATTTCTTATACTTGCAGCAGATTTTGTGCTGTTCTATGAAATATTCTATACAATCTTCCTTACAGACACTCTTAGCAGAGCAATCTTTATTGTGATGCTATCGGTGCAATGTTCTTCTGTTTTATACTTCCTATCAGTCCGAGTAAGATGGAGGTTATAGGTCTTCTGTGCTTTGATCATTGTTATGGTTCCTAGATTTAGATGGGTGTGCAATGGCTGGACTATGGGTGGAATATAGGGGTTATTAGTTCTGTATTCTTTGGACTGTTTCTTATGTTATTATTTGCCTGTTTGGTATTCAATATGCAGTAGTTTCTTATGTGTAACTGATTCAGTTATTCTTAAAGCTTATATTTGGTTTGATTATAGTATTGCTGCTATTCCTTTAATGGTCCTTTTATCTAAAACTATACATCTTAACTGCTCTTTTGTGTTTTACTCTTCCAATTTGATATTATACTTTTTCAAGTTCTTAAGCTTTACCAGGGTGAAGAATAAAAGCGCATACTTAGCCAACGCTACTTTTGTTGTGGTTAAGCTTCAAACAAGGAATACCTTTGCCGGAAGGATTCTTTAGCTTTTGATGTATCAGCTGCATATTATATTTCAGCAGGATCTTTTTGTATTCAGAGTGCAAAATTGGATGGCACTGAATGATTTAGGATTGCTGATACCCTTGTTTTTCTCTGCTTATGATTTGAATTTGTCGTATCAACTTTAATTTCTTCTCTATGGTATTTTTTACTAGAGTTTCTATTTTATTTGAAAGCTTTTCTACATGTATGCATATTTTGGCTAGGTATTCAGGTCTAGAGCCTTCATTGATAGATTGTTCTTCTTGGGCGTATCACTCTTCATCCTCATGGTGCTCTTGTAGTGTAATGGTGAGACTCACTTCATTTTATAGCTTTCCTATGCATCACATGTATCAACTACCATATAAAGGGGTACACTAGAATATTCCTATAATCTGCTCCAGCTTTTCAATATCTTATGATTCAAATAATACTCCACGGTTTGTTGCTAATTTCTTTATTGATGTTTTATACTGTGGCTTTTGCTTTCCTGTAACAGCTTATTTTTGCAAGATGAGATGAGGTATTTAGAGGCTCATGTGCTGCCCCATGATATCTGAAGGTTTCTTGACATCTGGCACATTATTTTGGAGACGAACAAGATTGAGTTGCATCTTTTATTACAGAGCACATCTGAGACTGAATTTGGTGTTAAAATGATGATTGCCCTCGGGTTCTATAAGATATTTTGTATTCTAATTTTTTTAGAACAATGTGATAGTTCGCTCGAATCAAAAAATAAAAAATAGCTTATTTTTGCCTATTATATTTGTTTTGCTGGGTACCTAGTGTAAATATATGTCTTCTATTTTTTTGTTGATACGTTTTGGTACATGTGCTTTTGCATTGATTCTTTCGGGATCTAATTTTGGGTGTCAGTACATAGTATCATGCAAACATCTTAATTCAATACAGCTGCTGCTCCTCTTTTTACCCACTCCGCCCCACCCCCCTCCTCTAAAAAAAAAAGACTATTGATCAAGGTAACTTGCCTATTTAATCCCGAATACCAATAATTCCATGTTTTCTTTGGAATCAAGATGATACAAAAGTAACTTAGTCTGGTGATAATTGTAGAGCTATGCATATCATCAAGCAATCTATGTATATCACTTGACCATTGGAAGTGTTGATGGAAGGAGGACCAGTAACCTTCGGCCTTGGGCACCTTGTCTCTTGATGCTCTGACACTGCTTTGAAAAGGATTTTTTAACTCACTTAAATTGATGGAGCCATCTTGAAAAATATCATTCTAATCCACTTGGATATCAAAATCTCTAATTGGCCCTAGAAGTTTTGTAAGATGGTTGTAGAAAGCTTCTTTGGTCTCGACTAGCTTGTTTAATGTGGTTCGTCGATGTTCAATTTAAGAGATGATATTTTCCCTTTTCTTCAAGCATATCATGATGTAGAAAAACTATGTTTCAATCTCTATATTTTAGTCAATGAATTCTCGATTTTTGTTTTCAAAGATTTTTTTTTTTTTTGAGTGAGTACAATTTATAGCTATTCTATCTTTTATACCACTCTTGCTCTAAAAGAGTTCTACTTACTTCATCTATGAGTCCAATCATAGAATTTTTTTAATATTATATTTCATTCTAATGATGTTCCCATTACGAGTCTAGTTATATTCCTTAATTTTTGCTCTTAAAAACCTGAGTTGCAAAATGATATTTTTATAAAATTTAGTAATCCTAACATTCAAAAGGTGCCGGAAAGAATTAAAAAATATCGTTCATCATATCTCCCACATTTTTAAAAAATGCTGGACAGTGTGAATGAATGTGATGTAAGGGATTGTATCTCATATTTATGAAATATAGGAGATTTAATGTTTTTTGTGGCATTTTAAATAAATCTTTTTCAATATTTGCAAAGTACTATAGCTTTATTGACACTTATAAGTATTCGAAAAACTATCTTTAATGGCTATTTTATTTAAATATTACATTTTTTTTGTGGCATTTCCAAAGATTTAGTACTTTTAGGGACACTTAATCATGAGTTTTGTAGGCATTTGGAAGTATTGAGAAAGGTATATATAAAAAAAAAATTATTTACATTTTGCTATATTTAAAAATCCAGATTCTTAGTATTTATTGTTGTCATCCATCAGAAATTTTTGTGACTTATTTAGTACCATTCAAAGGAGTTTTTGTATTCACATCATAAATCTACTTAATATCAATATTTTGAGATCTTGCATCAAAGAACTCAGAATATTAATACATACAAGTTGTCTATCAACTCTACCAACATAAAAGTCATCTTGTTGTAGAAATTTCAAAGTTCAATACAATAAGATCCTCCTATGAGAAAGAAATAATATATAATGCATTTTAGATTGCATAGGCTATGCAAGAAATTTCTAAACATAAATATTCATTGGCTATGCTGAAAATTATTGCTCACTATATTTCCAACGAAGCTATGAAAAATTCAAAATAATAAGGAACTAAAATTTATTAGATTAAATAAAAATTATTAGAAAAGTTGTAAGAAATGAAATTCATTCATATAAAATATATACAATAATTAAATATAAAATTTTTAAGCTATAGAGGCATCAATAGTTCAAATTTTAAGAAAATTCTAGACCTTTAAGTGTCAACTAGAGTTTAAATCCATCAAATAAAGAAAAAAATTTTAGTATTCACATCGTAGATTCACTAAATATTGGTGTTTTAAGACCTTGCATAAAAAATCTTGAAATATTAATATGTATAAATTGTGTATCAACTCTACTAACATAAAAATCATATTGTTGTAAAAATTTCAAAGTTGAATATACCAAAATGTCCTCCTATGAAGTAGAAATGATATATAATATATCTTAGATTGCATAGATTATGCAAGAAATTTATAAACCCAAATGTTCATTGGCTATCTTAAAAAATATTGCTTGCCATATTTTCCATAGAGATATTAAAAATTCAGAAAAAATAATAATCTGAAGTTTATAGATTGGATAAAAGATCATTAGAGAAGTTTTAAGAATTATGAAATTCATCTATATAAAGCATATAAATATAAAATTTCTAGGTATAGAGGCATCAATAGGTGAAATTTTAAGAAAATCTTGAGATCCTAAGGCATCAATTAGGTTTTAAATATTAGAGTTTAATCATAGAAAAAGATGGAAAGGAGATTAGGGCTCAAATCAATGGAGATCAAAGAGATCACATATTGATGTAGATTTAGATAAGCTGCAAGCTTAAGGATGCAGCAAAGGCCTACTCATAGATGTGATGGAGGAAATCCTAATGGCATAGGACCAAGAAGGTTTCATTAGAGAACTACTCGATATGGATGATGGAATCACAAAGACTGTCTTATGAAGGAGTAGTAGATGGGCTTTCATGCACATAAGTCCAGGGCATCCGATGTTTTTATATTTTTTTCTTGCAATTACAATCTTGATTGGAGTTGAAAGTTCGTATGCAATGGCCGTTCGAGCTATCCGCTTCTCATTTCTTTTTTCTTGGAATCAGGCTTAGATAGAGTTTGCCCTACATAGGACATTGATGGAGTCCGTTGGCCATTTTTTTGGCGATTGGAGTTCGATGTGATGGATGCCTATCTTTCTTCATGTATGCTAGATGGGAGTCCTAATCTTAATAGAAGTCTTGGAAAGTTCAGCATCTATATGGGAGTCCTAATCTTGAGAGAGTCTTGTAAGATTTTTTTTTTTTTTTGATATCGCATGATGGAAGTTGATGGATGCTTGTCTCCAGGATCTAATCCCAGCAATTTTTTTTTTTTAGATGGCACAATGGAAGTCAAAGGTAGGAGGAGGAAAAATGAAAAATATGACCGTACATGATTTTTTGTTTATGTCCGATGAATGTGGATAGGAGTCCATCCTATGGACGAGTTTAATGGAAATTTGATGAAAAAATAATCATGTATGATTTAGATGCCATGATGGAAGGAGTTTTTTTTCTTTTTCTTTTTTGGCAAAAGAAGTTTTCTAGGAGTCCGCCCCGTGGAGGAGTCTAATGGGAGTTAAGCTTTTTTATTTGCATGACAATTCCATGGGGATAGGGTGTGCTTTTTTTTTTCCACCTCATAAGGCCGCCCCTCCAGTGAAAGTTCTTGTTGACAATAGGAGTTAAATGGGATGAGAAGTCTAGCACCATCCACCTATATATATATATATATATATATATATATATATATATATATATATATATATATATATATATATATATATATATATATATATATATATATATATATATATATATATATATATATATATATATATATATATATATATATATATATATATATGTATGTATGTATGTATGTATGTATGTATGTATATGTATGTATGTATGTATGTATTTTTGTCTTTTCGGCAATATAAGGCCCAAGCTTTAAAGAAACCAATATAATGGATGGCTTCTTGTACATGATGGATCGTAGGTCTAAAAAATAAGAGCGTGCTTGATTTTGTTAATTTTTTATTAAATTAAGTAAAATACTAATTAAAGATACGAGTGGAGAGATAAAAAGATTCTTTAATGTATATATTTTAGAGATTGGCTACCATTAAACTTAGTAAGTCTTCACCTTCGACTCAACCAGGAGTATATACTTATAGTCGTTATTTTTATTTTATATTTGCTAAACATAGTATTTCTCATTTATTGACTTGTAAAGTAACAATATCCATAAACTCATAAATATGGGGCAAAAATCTAATTTATTAGTATTTTTTAGAAATATGGTTAAATTAGTGTCATTGATAATAGAACTTCTTATAGTATTTATTGTTATGTCTTTCCACCATATCTTTATAATTATCAAAACCAGCAACTATGAACCAAAAGTTCTTGAATATGGACTTTTTAATGGATTCCTTATAATTGAATTATAATAGTAGGAAAGGATCTGATGTTGTCTTGTCCAATGCATGAAGAAAGGATAATAAGAAATCACAAATCCACTCCTAAGATACTAGATAGCGTCGAGTTTGGCCAAAGAAGGAATTTTCCTAGGGTTTGACCAAGTGAAATATAAGTGGGTTAGTTGTACCCCGATCAAGAGATGAAAATTGATGAACAAGTTGAAGTCTATGGAAGCTACTCCACTATTGGATACATCCTCTTAACTCTTTCTAGAAAATAATAAGTTTTTCTACAAACTAAGAAGTGGAATACTATTAATTGTGTAATAGAGGACCTCACCATTATAAATAGGGTTTGTGTAATTAGTTCTTATGGAAAAAAATCAATAAAAGAAATAAAATAAGACTCAAGCCTTACTTTTGCAATTCTTTATTTTTTTTCAATTATCATTTAAGAGATTTGAATTTAGCGGATTGAAAGAAATCTTTTTTCTCACCAATAAAATCAAGCTATGCCATTTCCGCATAAATCCTCTTTGCTCCGATAAGAAATAGATAAGATTGAAGTCACCTATAATAATTCAAGGTACTTGCTAGTTAGCTCTAATAATAGATAGTTCCTCTAGGAAGTCTCTTTATAGTTGAGGGTCATTTGGTCCATAAGCATTTATAATCACTCTTCAATTTTGCTTGGACTTTATGATTGTTTGTGTAATGTACTAAAAAAATAGGTCCTTCATTGAACTAGTTATCTTCAAAGAGTTCTATTATATCAATAGGCCTCTAGATACATCATTTGCCAATTTTGTGCTCTATGACTCTAGTTTCTTCCATATATAGAGATTATTTGTTTATCTGTGATTTTGTTAAACTTAATTTCTTATATATGCACCACCATGCATCTTAAGGATAAAATTGTATCATGGATTAGTTCTATAAATTCAAGATAGAATGGCCATTAGTGCTGTTGCTGCAAGACTCTGGGAGAATACTTATGTGATTGGAGTTGAATGCCATTCGGGATATGAGATGCTGGAAGGTACCTATAAGAAAAGTCCATATTCATCAAAGTTGTTTTGATGGAGAACCCTTCAATGCTTAGTTAGTCGAAGCTTGAGAATAGCGAAGAAGAGAGAGAGAGGAAAGCGGAGCCTTCTTCTCATTATTCTTCTTCCAATTTTTATTTGCTTCCTTTCTTCCAACTAAGGGTCACTTTTGAACCTCCTTTATAGGGACATAGAGCTAATAGACTATTAGTCAGAATCTATATGTTTACAATTAGGTCTAACTCTCCAGGCCATTGGATCATGTTCTAGCCATTCAGTGGAGAGAGAGGTCTCCCATTAACTTTTTGAGTCAAGGTTGTTAGTCGTGGGGTATAATTTCACCAAGGGGCTTTGAGTGCACACCAAAAGGGGTTTGGTCCTGATCGATAGGCTTCTCTCACAATATATGCTCCCCATTTTGAGTTTGAAGTGGCTTCCTAGATTCGAGCAAAGAAAGTAGTTGACCTATCTACTGGCTGTCGATCTAGTTTTCCTTTAAGAGAGTCTGCCTTGCTCATGAAGGGCATCACTTCATGATCTATGCTATCATTATGGAGAGAGGGAGCTCGAAGAGTCATAGAATAATGACTTGGAAAGATTGTTCATGGATTTGCCAAGACTCGCCATGCATCAGGTATGGACAAATCTCAAAGCATGCCTTATAGATTCATTCGGCACAATTTGACCTAGAAAGGGTGTGACGAAGGGTTGCAAATATTGCAGCTTCTGATGCCAGCTAAGTGGCAAGATTTGACAATTCGATGGCTAAATCTATACCATCGGTGGTCTCTATAAATAGACCATTCATCCAGCTAGATTTTCTACCATTCAACTGCTAGAAATTTGCTTGTTGTAGTTATTGGAGGAACATTCTCTTTTCTTTGTCTTGAATAATGAAGCCATCGCTTTCATCCATCAAGTTGGTGATGAAGAAGAAGAAGATGAGCTCTTAGAGCGGAGAGTCCTCATCCAAAAGTCGAGGAGCATCCAACCAAAACTTCCTGCTCCTGACCTATGGTGATCCTCAGGGGCATCGGGTGTGAATCTAGCAGGGACCGAGTATGAGCCAATCACAATTGGGCTGTCACAAGCATTGCATCGGTGATCTTAGAGTCACTTTAGGCTTCTTTGCTTTTGAGTTGGGCCCAGCTTTCTCCCATGATGTCAGGCAGATCAATGAGGCTCGGGGCAGACCCTTCTTTGCTCAAAGGTAGAGGGGGGTTCACCGAGACTACAATAACAGTTTCCGTTGAGGTCAAGTTCAAATGTATTGAGGAGTATGATGCTTTGATTGATTTTAAGGATGAAATATCAAGGCATCCTCGATTATCTTTATCCATGGCTTCTAGGATTGGAAAGCATGCTTGTAGTGAATAGTCCTGAAATTAAATCTGAGATGTCTTCGCCTCGAGAAGAATGATGAAGAGGTCAAGACATTTTTCTCATATAAAAACTAGTTTTTCTTCCTTTTTGTATTTGCTTTTGGTGTATTCTTTTTGGATAAATTTTGTAATAAATTTTTTATTAATAAAAAATATATTTCATTGTGTTTACCTTTTAAATGAAGTCTTTTACTTCTTTGCGGTATTTGTGTTGATAAGCTTTTGCTATGGTCAAGGGTCTAAATGGTTTGGATGGGTCGATCAGATTGGTTTCTATGCTTGAGCCAAGATCTTCCTTGACCTTATTCAAAATACTTATTCTATCAGTATATGGCAAGCAAATTTTTGAAAGTTGTGAACTTATTTGTGCATCGGAATGCTGAATGTGGAAGGGTGTGATATCACCTTCTATGGATCAAAGAATATGATCTATCTTGGGGATCATGTGGCAAAGAACCATACAATCTAGAGGCCTAATAAGGCTTCGCTTTTTAATGTTGGTACCATTTGATAAGGATAGTATGTTGGGAAGGACCATTTGGGCTCATTTCTTTGGGAGTCATGGTCTTTAAGGCCTTTCAAATGACGATACCTGTTATGCAATCAGTAAAGTATTTGAATATGCTTAAGCCGGTCCTCCCTTCTATAAGTAGGGGTCCTATCGCTCGAGATTGCTATTATCCTGGTCATCCTCCATGATATTATGATGGCACTGTCTTGTCCAGCTTCAAGGGATCATTAAAGCCTTGCATTTGAATGCGCTCAAGTCGATCCTCTCTTGTATAAGTGGGGGTCCTATTACTCGAGATTACTTTTACCCTAGTCATCCTTCGTGATGTCGTAGTGGTACTATCTCATCCAGCTTCAAAGGATCATCAGGGCTTTCTTCCATCTGGGGGAGTCTTCTTCCTTCTCTAGCATGTCGCAGAGTGCTTTGAGAGAATGCACCAATGAGTGTTCCACCTTGGCATAGGAGGTGTTGAAAAATTCTACTATTCCAGCTTTGGAGTTGTGGTGGTTGCTATCTGAGGGCTTCAATGTATCATCCTCTATAGAAAGGTCTTAGGCCTTTCTAGAGGGCTTGTCTTTTGCCTCTCCTAATGTAGCTTTCTAGCTCTTCTTGAAGGAATATCCTGGAGGTGAATGGGTTTTTAAAGAAAAATCGATCATGCCATCTCCAATATCCTTTAGTGGGGGCCGCTGATCATCGAAAGAGGGCTTTTCTTTGTACATATCATTGAGGACAACATCAAGTTGTATTTGATTCTTTGCCCGAAGTTGTCGGTTGGATTCATAAGAGCTGATTGAGCCCAAACCTTGTATTTTCCTTTTCTTTGCTGTAATAAGCATTGCTCGAATAAAATTAATTTGCAATAAACTTTTTTTGGAATGTGTACAAATCTCTTGAAGTGAAATTTTCTTCATATGCCTTTTGAAGTTTCTTCTTCCTTGAGATGGGATCTTAAGAGAGTTAGCCTCTCTACTATCGATAGGGGGCTTCTACTAGCAGCATGGGGTTCCCAAAGGATTAGCCCTTGTTGGCTTCGGTGGACCAAATGACTTAGTGAATCATAAGGACTCTTGAAGGGTTAGCTCCTATTAGCTTTAGTGAACCATATAGCTTCAGTAAGCCGTACGAGGTCTTCCGAGGGTTAGCCCCTATTGACTTCAGTAGGCCATGCGGCTTTAGTGAGCTGTTGCGGTTTTAATGGATAATTATTGCTTTAATAGATCGTGCGGGGTCCCTGGATGGTTAGCTCTTATTGGCTTCAGTGGGCCATGCATGCAGCTTCAGTGGACCATACGGGATTCTTGGAGAGTTAGCCCCTACTGGCTTTAATGGGCTATGCGGCTTCAGTAGGCTGTTGCGATTTTAGTGGGCCATGTAGAGTTTCTGGAGGGTTAGCCCTTTGTGTTATCTTTAACCTCTCTAATATATTACTAGTTATTTTGTGTCGTCTTAATTTTGAATGCCGGACATCACTACCAATTTTTAGGAATTCTATTGATGTTGTTTGGTCTTCTACTTAGAGCCTTGTGGTGTTTGGGACAGCAGAAGACTCTGGTCAATTCTTTTATTGGAGAACATGATGATCTAAGAAAATAAAATAATTTCTTCCAAGCATTGATTAGAGGATAGGTCAGTATAGGAAGAAGTGGTGGTTGCCATGTTAGAGAAGGTTAAAGAGTTGAGGAGGGATGGTAGCAAGTTGGCGAGGGAGAGAGGCATGGCAAGAGGGAGGGGTGTGGCATATGGGAGGGCCATGGTGAGAGGGGAGGGGGAGGGGTATGGCTAGATGACTCCTCTTAGCTCTTATTTTCATATTATACGTTAGATATCATTTATCATCATTACTATTCATATGGAATACGAGAAGGATTTGAATTGTAATATCCTTAGAATGCAAAATAATGGGCTTTTTGCTGTAAATGATTGTTAATATTTATGTGGAATACAAAAGGGATTTGAATTCTATACAAGTGGAATATGAGAAAGATAGGAAATCAACTTAATATACTCATGGATTGCTTTTCTGAAAAATAAATATAGAACTCAAGCTTTTCTAGAAAGATTCAAATTTCATACATATGTGGAATATGGGAAGGATAGGAATTCGACTAGAGTACTCATGGATTAATTTCTTAGAAAATAAAGGACATAGAATTTAAGCTTTTTCTGCTATAAATCAAAAACTAGAAATATGAATAAAAACAATCATGCACAAACTCAATTAGGATATAATAACATCATTGTTAAAGAACATAAGTTGAAGAATCTTAATACAAAATATCAACTTTTGCAAATCATCATAATTAGTAATTAATGTATGTTAATTCTAGATTATATCAACAAAGCATGTTCATAATGTTTATCTATTATTGTAAGGAATATAATATAAAAAGATTAAGATTAACTTACCCAACATAAGTCGAAGAGTCTTAATATAAAATATTCAACTTTTGCAAATTATTGCAACTATTGATTTTTTTAGTATCAAACAATTTTGAATCATATCAACCAAACAAATCCATAATATTTATTTCCTATTGGTAGGAGCAAATTATGACAAATTCAAAATGAGCATATCTAATCTTTAATGTGTTACCCTCTTTCATTAGAACTCTCTGCATTAATATGGATATCCACATCGTGATGGAGAGCTTAGCATAAGAAAACCGTCTACCACGATACTATTCTTGAGAGGAAAGGCTATCTATTCCTCTTTGATCCAAAATCAATAATCAAATACTTAAATCTAAGATTCATATCACTGATGTTGAACTATACTACTAAAATAGCCTAAAAATAAAAAAAATATATATATTTTGATGTTCCCTAATCTATGCATCAAATAAACAAATAAATGCATGATTTTCAATGAGCTAGTGTGATAAAATATATAATAAAATATTTAAGTTGAGAATTCACCTTATAAATCATAATTTGCATATGTTAAAACTTATATGATTGAAAATAATAGTTTTTAATGGTTCAAAAAAACATGATTTTGTATCACTTTAACTATATAATTTTGCACCCATTTGATGCATAGGTTAGAGATAATATAAACATATAATTTTGGTTTCTAGATTTTTCATGCTATGGATTATTGTCAATAGTGTAAATCTTTGAATTATATGCCTGATCATTAATTTTTGATATGAGAAAATTAGGTACCCCTCCTCTCAAGTGGAGAATGGTCAATTTTTTTGATTTGTACTATAATTTTGATTTCTATATATTTTCATGTTATGGATTATCATCAATAATGAAAATCTTTGTTTTATATGCCTGTTCATAGAGTTTCGGTATGGGAGGAGCAAATACCCCTCCTCTCAAGAGGAGGATAGTCAATCTCTTTTATTTATACTATAAATATTGCTTAAATTATGCTGCACTGAACAATCAACGTCATAAGCCATTAGCCCAAGCTTAATAAAAACTTTAAATTGGCCCAAAAATCTATAACCAAGCAAAGGCAACCCCATAAAGATATTGATTTACAAGTTAATGTTAAATATATATTAGGCAAAGTAGGTTATGCACAAGCCTAGTCTAATATGCACCATTAGGCTCCATTGTATGTAAATATGTTGTATATATGATATGGTAAGGCAAAAGTGTATACAAAATTTCAAAAATAATTATGAGTTAAATGAAACACAAGTATGACCTAATCATCATTTCATATCCTAAGGTTCAAGATCAATTTCCTAATTCAAAATCCTTCTAAAAGTAGAGGTGCTAAAAATATAAAATCTTAGTAAAATAATTATGCTAATAAAAGCAAAGATGGTTAGCAACTTTTAGACTATTTCTATACCTAGTGCTTTGGAGAACTTGTTATTGTAATGTGTTTACGATAGATTAAAATTAACCTAGATCTATCTCCAAAATTATAATGAATTGATCGAAGTATCTATACTACATTATAAATCTAAGAGGAATATATCATAAAGATTCCATCTATCAAATGCTAACTAAAATGTCTTTAATTTTTTAGATCGACATATTTAAAACTTAAGCTTCTAATAGCATTTTTAATAAATATCAAATAATACATTCTATTTTTATTTTCTCAATTGCCACTTGGATGACTTATTATCTTTTGAATCCCACCAATTCATATACTACCTTTAAATTAAACCATTTGGGGGTATCGTTTTCTCCCATCCTAATCGTTCTCTCCTTAATTTCATATTTACTTTCTTTAAAAATAGTTTCCTTATAATCCAACAAACACACCATCTCAATCTTTCTTTCATAATTAAAATTTTATACATTCAATTTGTTACTTTTATTTTACATTTATATCGTGCAAAATCTTAATTCAATTATCTATAATTTTATCCTTCTTTACTTTTTTTTTTTCCTAAACATGCATTACATGCGCTTGAATTGCTAGTTTTAATAAAAAAGTAAGTGTATTTATTTGCTCCCATGATACAATAACTTAATTAACCTGAGTCTTGAACTCTTTTATGACTTATTTATATAATGTTAGAATATTATAAGCACTAGCATACATCTATTGCAGCTATTATGGTCTTTATTACTTTGAAAAAAAATGTTTATTGTAGTTAAACACTATGCCCTCTATGAGATGCACTTTATGGATCTTTTATGACATTGCTTTAATTTATGGAATCATGTTTTTTTTTTCTAGCGTGAGGGGAATGCCATCATATAGCTCATTATCATCTATAAAAAAGAGCAAATACTTTTTAGAGAATTTTCTTAATTGGCTATCAATTTGTCTTCAAAACCTTTATTAGATAAAAAATGCATGAAAGATAGCAAAATAATAAAGAATTTGGAGAAATCATGATGAGATGCGTAATTCAAAGTTCTTAAATTCTAAACCTATCATTTTTTATAGTTTCTACTATCCTAGAAAAAGTTGGAGCTGGCTAGTTTGGGAAGTGGCCACATTCTTTTTATTTCTCTTTCTATCATTTATTATTTTGACAAATATTGCTCCTATTAGGATATTTTTTTTTCTTTTCTTATTTGCTTAAAAGAGGGAGTTACTCTAATAATAATGTTTTTGCAATATGAGAGTATCTCAAGGTCAAGCATACAAAGATGTCAATAAATATATGCTAAATATTTAGATATATCTAATATTAGCTATTCAAACTAAATTATAACATCATATTTATAATGATTATTCAAGTTCATGTTGATCTATTTTGAATTTTTACCTAGTCCAAATGCCTAATTAATACCATAGATGATAATTTTTAACCAAAATCAGCCAACCCGCTTGGATCCACTAAAAATAGATGATTTTAGATAAGAGTTTTCTATAATTAGGTTGGGTATTAATTAGCTCAACTAGTGAGCCACATTAGATTGAACAAATTTTAGGAGTTTATATTTGAGGAACCTTAAAATATAAATGAATGATTGGCATGTTTATTCTTTCCTATTCTTTTCTCCTCTCCTCATTTTCTTATTATATTTAGAATTTTTTTCTTGCTTCTCACTATATTTTATTTTTATTTACTAAGATATATAATTAATCAAGAAAATACTAATTGTACTGATAGATTGGGTACAGGTCCATATAAAATGGATTAAATATAAATTGAAGATGTCTTGGCCTAATCCAAATTAGCTGAATTGGAGCACGACCAACTAAGCTGTCTTGCCACCCATAACCGATCCGTCCCATTCCTCGTCTGGCCTTTTCCGTCTCTCTCCGGCACGCTTTTTTTTTTTTTCATAATTTTTCTTTTTTCTAAAGAAAGGTCCGACAACGGGAAACATGTCCCACAGGAAATCTAGGACCCCGCCCATCAGTCCCTGGGCCCGAAGATTAAAACCCTCCCAAAAAAGGCACAAAAACCGCGCGCGCTCTCTCTCTCCTTGACCCATTAATTACCCCCATTCCCTCACGCCAAACGTTAAAATCCCCCCAACTCTCTCTTTTTTGCTACTTCCCTCCCGTCCTTTCTCGGATCTAGGGCACAAACCCTAGCTCCCCAATCCCCCGCCGCCTCCCGCCCGTCGTCGAAATGTCGGCCGCCGACGCTGAGAAGAAGACGGAGGAGGGGGAGAAAGCGGCGGCGGCCGCCGGAGAGCTTCTGTATTGCGGCGGCACCAACTGGGATGTCATGGGCCGTAAGGCCGGAGGTCCTCTCGCCGGGAATCTCGTCTCCCCTACGCGCCTCCGCCCCCTTGTTGGGGTTGACATCTGCTTCGTCGCTTCTGGCTGCAGTGAGTCCTGTCTTCTTCTTCTTCTTTCCATTTTCTCTAATCAAATGCTGTTGTCTCCTGTGAGGGGATTGTTTGCAGTTTGTTTGATGTTTCTATAGGAAAAAAAAACTGTACAGATAGTTCTCCCAGCTGCAATGTTGCACTTTTCTATTGCGCAGCTATGGAAGGTGGGAAAGTCTTGCATAAAAACCTTTTTCTTGTTTTTTGTTTAAAAATGGGGTTTGGCATTGGGTGGATCTGGGTTTTGTTTATGATGTTAGATGAGAGTTGCATTCCATCTTCTTTGATTTGATTTTTTTTCTTTAAATCATTGATCTTGGAAGGAGGTTCTAGAGATTCTGGAAGGTAGAAGGGATTTAACTAGCTACATGATCCCATTTTTTAAATTGTTGCCTGCTGGACAGGTGATTTCGTGGAACCGCAAGGTCCTGTAGCATTTGTGCGGTTTTTGAAATTCTTTTATATCCAAATTTGAGCTATGATGTTATTCTTTTGTGAAGTTTAAAACCGGATAATATAAAACAGGATCTAGGGAATGTTGTGCTTTGAAAAATTCTTGTTATGGTTTTTTACGTATTATTTCATTTTTAAAGGGATCTGAACACAATTTTTTTAAAATGCGCTTCTTAAACTTAATTAAGATCAGAAAAAAATTTACAAAAACTTGGTGATACCATGGAACATGCAAGCACACCTTGCATATCTCACTTTCCTATATTGGTAAATCTGTTGCCCTTTTATAGGTGGTTGGGTTATCTTGGACATCAGTGAACTGATTTTGGTACCCAAATGTGGCAACACCCCATGAGAATGTGTAGAAATAAACAATAGTTTATCAAAATATTGCAGTGTTCTTTTGCTTGTTACTCTTGTAGCCATATACCATCATAGAAAGCCAAAGAAATGTCTTGCATGGATTATATTTGGTATTGCCAACTGGCTAGCAGTAAAACAGCTTTTTGTTGATCTGCATGATGAACTTCTCCTTGTCTGTAACAAATATATGGCATGGGGTATGGTGGATGCAAGGGAGCTGGATGAATCATGCTGGGCAATATCTGCCTATTTGATCATTTGCATGATTTGTAAGGAACCATATTGAACTGTTTTATGGGAACTAAGGATGAAAGATGTACCTAAAATTATATTTTAATATGTTAAAGACATCCATGAAGGGGTCCCGACACAAGTTTCTGAAGTAACTGCAGTGGGATGGCTTGCTCAAAGATGGAGTTACTACTGATGACAATGAGGTACTGTGTATGTTTAATTTGCTTGCTATTCAGTGGAAATTTATTGGATAGTAATATAGCTAAATGCTCAAACTTTTTGTGGAGGAAAGTATTGGGAAACACTAGAACTAGAATGGAGCATATGGGATGCAGTTGTGATCAGTAACTCTCACAAAGAAATAGTAGAGAATGAATATGAGGCTCCAATATGGCAGTGTGATCAATTTTGTTTCATCGATATCTCGTCTAGAAGAGTAAATGGTGATAGAGACATGTAATGGTATAAAATTGATTGATAAGATCAGAAGTTCTTTTGGCTTTCTATGTAATTGACATATGCCTTTAAGACTAATGGTGAAATTAGATATGATGATTCTAAACTTCATGGTGTTGTAGAGTTTAAAAATACAAGTATAGAAATCCTTGAGTGCAAGATCGGTAAATCAAGTCATCAAAACTCCGTCGTACTCCCCCAGCAATTAGTGGTCCATGATACTTGGGCCGCAATCCTCGGATACAAATCTGTATCAACTTATCCTATTTCCTCGAGTTGCATGACAACTGTCCTGACTGTTCCTATCTCTCTCTTTCCTTTTGTTGCTTCTGGATGGTAGGCAGCTAATTGGTCAGAGTATGAGATTGAGTCCCGAAATTCTGGTTTTCTCGTTAACACATATGTGGATCATTTGACCTTTTTTTTAAAATAAAAAAAATATAAAACCAAATGGATTTTCCCAATAGAAAAATACCTGCTTCTTTTATTTTGTATGAAAGGTTTGTTCCCTTTGCTTGACATGCAAGAGACGATAATAAATTAATCTCATAGTTAAGTTCATCTTAATATCAATAAGTTAATTCAAAATATAAATTTTCTAATAGGTACTCATCATTCATTAGTGGGGGATAATCTTATGATAAATAACTGTAAAAAGCCTCTTTTCTCGGAGAGGAAGCAATGACGGTATCTGAAGAATAAGCATCGGCTAACTTTGTGTTGATCGTTGCAGTAACATAGGATGCAAACATTATTTGAAATGATTCGACGTAAAACGTTTGTGGTTGGCTATGAAAGTCTGCTGTCAAATCCTAGGGCTCATGTTTGGTGGGTACCTAGTAAAACTAGAAAGGATAGGGTGAGGAATGAGTATATTATATGAAGTAAAAGATATGGTGAGGAATGAGTGCGTTATATGAAGTATATGAGTTGTATCAATTAATGATAGTGTTAAAAATCAATTTAGATGGCATGCATAAGTGCAACAAAAATTTAATGGCATCCTGGTAAAAATAAGGAATAGGATCTTTTGAAAGGTCAAGAGGGAATCTGGGGAGACCTATAAAAAAACAGTGAGAAATAACTTGAGAAACTTGCAATGACAAGGGATATAACCCATAATAGGAAAATATGGAATATGATTACATTTTATGTCATCTTGCCAACTCTTTTATGTGGTGCATATGCTAAACTGATGATCAAACTTTTGGAGAAATTCTACCATGTAAAACTGTCTAGCTCATTAGCACATCTATGACAATATGTTTCAATTTAGACTCAAATATTGTGATATACTGGAAGCAAATTTTTGGAAACAGTTATGTAATATTGTCTTGTATGTGCTTATGTAATACTAGAAAATGTCAAGTGACTGTTGCCTTTTCTATTCATACTTCTGTAATATTTTTTTTTTTTTGGTTGAACAATATCTTGATATAAGGATGATTTCTCAAACCATTTATTGTGATCGAGTTGGTAATGTACAGAAACAGACAGCAGCTGCTGCTACTCTTATTTTTTCCTCACTTTACCACCATCTTCCCATCCAAGCCTTGGCCTTTATTTAGTCATTTCCTTGTGGAAGATTCAAAACACTAGTCCTCAAGCTTGTAGTCTAGAAGCGAAGACTTTGTCATGATAAAGAATGCTCATGATTTTAAATTGTGAGAGGTGTGTGAAAAACCTCTTTCTTAGAGAGCATCTTGTGGTAGATTTCTCAAGAGGAGAAACTAAATGTGAAATGGGTTATGAGAGTCTACATGTATTTCTTAAAAAGCATGTCCCTTAGAGCTTGAAAGTGAGACAAAGTGGCAAACCATGGCATCCTTGAGAAAGCTTTGGAAGCAGGAGACCTGATATCTCTTGTGTATTTTGAGCCTTTTTTCAGTATATCCACTTCATTGTCTTAGCTACAGTAACTTTTCCTTTTGGTATTTTGCTGCTCAAAACTGCCTGCAATGTGCTGATTTACTGGGTTGCTGTGCTTTACGTATGTTGATATGTGGAGGCATGATCAAGATGGTCTTCTAGCGTAGTGTCCCAAGAATTTGGGATATTAATTGGTGATTGGCTAGTTTCCTCTTCCTCATCTTATTTGTTTCTATTCTAACATTTATTTTGTCTCACCTTTTAATATTTTTTTCTCCTGCATTTATCTATTGAGAGATACAAAGTCTGATGATTATTTACTAATTTGTCTCTAGCTTCTTGCCATTGCGTGGCTTTGGATGTTGAAGGCCGTTGCTACACATGGGGACGGAATGAGGTATGATAATAACTAAGTAGTATTTCTGTCTTGCAAATACTCACATCATGATATGCTCACAGAAGGGACAGTTGGGACATGGGGATACTCTTCAAAGAAACTTGCCAACTATTGTGTCTGGGTTGTCACAGTAAGTCATGCAAATACCATCCTTTGTCTTTTTTAAGTTTTCCCCTGGAATTTAAATGTTTCAATCATTCCTAAGCTTGTCTGTGTTATTAGCTATTCATATGATGATGTCTTGGTGTTAGCTTATATAAGTGTATATATATGATTGTGTTACAAAGATAAGTTTCAGTTATTGTGTGCATGTAAATCTCATAATTCTGTTTTCCTTCCAATCTTCGCTGTGAGTAATTTACTGCTCATATTCTGATGATGTATTGTCTGTAAAGCTCATACTTATGTAAAGTTCATATTTTCCTATTCATAATTTACTGCTCAATTTTGGTTCATGTATGTTAATGAGTGTAAACAGATCTGTCTTCTATATAATTACTCAAAAGGCTTTCATGGCATTATATCTACTATACTACCTTATCTCATTTAGACATCCCGTCGCATGTGCTATTCTAGTATCCCAGAACTCTAGCAATCAGTAGTCTCATTATCTGATTTCATTATTACATCTATGTAATGTAACTATAGCTTTTCCATATACTTAAGGTATTTAGAAGTCTACATCAATTTTTTTTTTTAAATTGAACTAGCATTCTTTTGAACTTCTATTATGTAATCTGACCTCATACATACATCTCCAAATCGCAGCTGTCTTCACTCTTAACTTATTTTTTTTAAAAATAATTTTCTTGCCTTAATACTCAACTAAGAAATATTCAAAATGCTGGTTTTACTGATAAAGGTAGGAGCCATCAAACTTTAACATCATTGTGTATTCATTCTCTACCTAGAGTCTACCCTCTATGAAAATTTTGTTGGATCCTTGATAGGGCAGCTTCAAACAATAGAGGGGCTTGCCATGAGGCACTGGAAGCTAGTTGGCTAGAAGGGATATCCATCTCGAGGTTCTGTTGACCTAGGATACTTTCAGGTGTAGGGGATGAGGCATTGTTAGAAACCCTTTATTGATCAGGGATATTAATTATAATTGTACAAACTTTGTTAGATTCATATTATATATATAGGCCCTGCACTATTGCTCCCTAGTTGGATTAAAGCAAACAACTAGAGTAGTGATGCTGTACATGTCTGAGATCATACATGACATGAGATTATGTGAAGTCCAAGTCCTTATCAGGTTTCTAGATCATCAAAGGAGCTGAGAGAGAGAGAGAGAGAGAGAGAGAGAGAGAGAGAGAGAGAGAGAGAGAGAGAGAGAGAGAGAGAATTCTCGATTTCATCATTAAAAAGGGCTTTCTTGTACCTTAAATTTAAGATCTGAACTATAGGATAAGCTAAATGGTGTAAAATTAGATAATTTCTAGCAGTCTTATTTAGAAGCTCCAGACTCCCTTCTGATAGTGTCCTTTCTTTCCTTTTATTTGGCTGGAATTAGGTGAGATAAGAATATTAGTCTAGTTTAATGTTTATGAGGAGTCCTTCTTTGAGTCAAATTATGTTGAAGGAGTCATAATCATGATTTTGAAACTCGTGTATTGAGTCAAAACTTGGCCATATCAAATTTGCCGAAACCCATCTGCAAATCTTTCTGACAAGATCATACAGTAATCACCTGATTTTAAGTCCAGAACAGTTGAGTTATAGAGGCCCAGTTCATGGGATAGTTGTATTGGTACCACCCTAGTATTCATGTTCATAATATGATCATCATATCATATTATAGCTACTTGATTTATTGTATTCATACCTGTTAAAATTTTTTTGGTTCTTGTGGTTCCGAATGTAGCGATAGTAATTCAATGGACGTACAGATTGATGCTGGCAACCTTTCTGGAAAATGGCCACCATTTAAATTTGGTCTTTTGTAATGGCTTTTTGCTCAAAACATCATTCATGCCAAAGCAGTGTCTGTCATGTTAATGAAAATGTTATACTGAAGTTTTATCTTGTATTTACATTTCCAAATCTGTTGGATGCGCTATATTTAGATGATAACAAATCATTATTGCTTATATTTTGTGATAATCTTATATCACATTTATCCCATTTATATGGATGATAAATGCATTAAAGTATGTTTATGTGATCTCACTAATAGCAATCATTAATTATTCACACACTGATGAATAATGATTTTCTGATTTTTCTTGTTTGTTTGCTTTTGTGCATTCGAGTCACAAAACATCATGACTTGTCGAGGGATTTGAGTCGGTCTATTTGATTTTTTTTTTTTTGACATCTTTATTATGCATTCCAAAGGCTTTTAAGTTGGATTATTTGATTTATTTTTCTTGGTAACTTTATCATGCACCCCAGCAGGTAGCTTTATCAAGGGTGTTTATTGCAGAAAATTATAATTCTTGCACAAGTTTGCCATGCCGATTATTGCGTTATGTTTGAGCCTAGATATTTTTAACTCAAGTTGCTGAACCTTATAAGCAGTGTGAGTCGTACTGGCAACAATTGGCTGAATGCTGTACATTTTTTTTTAGATATAAAATTATCAGAGCTGGTACCGGGAGGAACCATACAGTCGTGGTAACTGAAGAGGGGAAATCTTTCTCTTTTGGTTTGAATAAGCATGGGCAATTGGGGTCAGGTTCAACAAAGAATGGTTAGTTTGCAATCAATGTATTGATTTGTTGTGCCTTGTCATGTACCTTATTTTTCTTGCCTTGATTCATCATTGTTTAAGAATGTTCTGAGTGTAAAGCTTGCTGTAGTCAAGGTTCGGTGTATTATGTGCATGCCAATATCAAGCATCCAAAGATCGGTTTACTACCCTTTTTTGCTCATGAAATGATAGAGATGCATGGCAACACAGATGTGCCTTAAGACATAGTTAATTATACTCTTCTGCTATTGTTGCTTTAAATTGGACTTGAGTGATGTATCAGCATGTGTCATGTTGGTTTCATTTGCATTTATTATACATGAAATGATAAATTTAGCATGCTGATAATGCTAATAATGATTAAAAATTCACATCTATCTTCATGTTGATAGCTGTAAACTACCAACTAACAGCTACGGATTTCTGATGAAATAATTGTGTCTATGCTTCATAATATCACATCGAAATTGTAGCGAGTTACATATACTGTGCAACATAATGAGAAATTATGTAAACATGTGTTGGCTGAGCCAAGTAAGGTACACAGGCAGACAATAGGACATCATCAATGTATACAGAATTAGACAAAAAGAGAGGAATGGGGAAAATTTTGATTGTAAAACTTGATTGCTGATGTTTATTGAAAGGCTGAAGCAAACAAATCGCCGCTCTTAACAGTTTGTTCTTTACTTGGGAAACATGTCCCATGACATCTTATCTAGGTTTTTCTTGTAATTACAATGGAGGAAACTGCTGCTGCTGCAGATTTTGTTTTCTTAAAAGCTTACATAGTTAGTATATACATTTTATTTATCAATACGATACTGTTCTGGTATTGCTTATTTACTATTTTATCTCAAGGTGGGACTTAAAGCACCTTTTTTCTTAAAATATGCTTGATCCATTAGATTTCATATGCACCAACTTTTTGCTATTTCTTTCTTATATCTCTTAGCAAATTTGTTAAACATGCATCACTTAGGAGTGAACATGGTGACAACAAGCCTGACATAAATATACTATTTTATTATGTATTTAACTTCTGGTTATTTACTTTCCATAGAAATCGAGCCCTCTCCTGTTGCTTGTTTGGTTTCTGAAGCCACAAATGCTGTTTGTGGGGCTGATTTTACTGTATGGCTGTCGTCAGTGGAAGGCTCCTCCATATTGTACGTTATGCAGAATATCTGTTCTGAAACAGTGCATGTCTCCTTTGCTTTCTGTCTGTTTTCATGGTGATTTCAAATGGGTACTATGTTAGCATTTTTTTCAGTCAATTATGTTTTACTTTGTTCTGCAGAACGGCCGGTCTGCCACAGTATGGACAACTTGGTCATGGAACAGACAATGAGGTTGGAATAGGAATACCTTTTGTGGTAATCATTTTTTAAAAATCTTTGATGCATTGATGTTTGGGTTGTGTACTCTCAGTATAATGTCAGAGAAAGCTCTGTAAAACTAGCCTATGAGCCTCAGCCTCGTCCACGAGCAATAGCTGCATTTTCAGGAAAAACAATTGTTAAAGTTGCCTGTGGAACTAACCATACAGGTTCCGTTAATTATTTTCTCTTGGTTTTTAATGCCATGGATATTTATTCCAAATGAATATTGATCAGCTTTTCTTCTTCTTTTTCTTCTTCCGGGTACTGGCGTGCCCAACTACATCCAGTTGCTGCTGATTCAAGTGGCTTTGTTTACACGTATGTGCAGTAAGCTCCCTTTTTTTGTGTATGGTTTATTTTATGCAGACATTAGTTTGTGACTATTCATAGTCTTATATGGGCTGCTTCATATCCCTTTTGTATTCTACCATTATATCTCCAATTTTCAGATTGAAGCTTCTTTGCAAGTGCATGACTGTGTATTGCTGCCAAGTCATTTGATTTATGCATCTGACTTAACTTATGCTTTTCCTCCTTTTTTACTTTCCTTTTTGATGGTGTGACTCTAGCTGGGGATTTGGTGGATATGGAAGGTACTTACAGTGGAAACTATTGCTTGAACTTGCTAGTTTTTTGTGTTGTGGAAATTTGATTACCTGAGCTGTATGCTTGCATAATGTGTCTGTTCACATTTTTCTTTTGACTGTTTGATTCAATGAAGTTCAGGCTAGGTCACAGAGAGCAGAAGGATGAATGGGTTCCTCGTCTTGTTGAAGTATTCCAAAGACAGAATGTTCTACCACCTGATGCTATAGTCTCAGCGGGTTCTGTCAGTTCTGCATGCACTGCTGGTATTGTTTTCTCCTTCCTTATATGCTATGGCCATTATGGAGTTGCTCTTCTGTTTGACTTTTGAAAATATTATAAATTAGTTGCTTTCTAGTTGTACATTTAACATGCTAGCTTTGGTCCTTCTTATTGAAAAAAAATGTTGTGGTCATTGTAAAGTCATTCCTCTGTATGAATGCTTTACATCTATGCTTGACCTTCCGAACCTTATTTTCTTGATTCCTTGAGATATAAGATGCTTTCTTTGAAAAAACTTGCTGTAGCAAATGATTTGAGAAACATATATGCATCTGCAAGTCCAATGATGGATGAAGCTGCATGTCATTGATCTTGCTCTTCTAATAAAATTTACTGCAACTATGGTGTGCAAAAAGTTGTCTTAAAATTTTCTTTGTGGCTCATAATCTAAGGAAGTGGGAGCATGCATGAACAACAGAAATAGATCTATTGCTATGAAATATTAGGATGTGTTTTAGTCAAGTTCTGTAGAGCACCAATGGCACTGTTTTGTCATTATTGGCCCCGTATAAATTCTTCTTAATTCGCCTTTTATATCTTTTTGTCATTGTTGTCTGCTGGTTGAGCTAAACTTTGTTGGGAATTGGTGCATGTTTGTGTGCTAATTAGGTTGATGTTGTACTTTCTTCAATTGCTAATAATTTTAGGCATCCCATCAACTTCAGTGCCTGAGAAACACATCAGGCTACCCAAGTATTTAAGTTGAACTGCTGATGTCAGAAATGCTCTATTTTAATGCTCACGTATCCTGCTTTTTCTACGTTGACAGCATCATCCAAATATAGCAGTTAGTTGACCACCAACTTCAGCCTGTATCAGTTCAAAATTTAATATTCTGGGCCTTTTTAAGGTCTGAACTTTTGACTTAATGGTTGAACCCTTGACTCTAAACAACTTATCTGCAAAGCACAGGCAACAGGCTACTAATATGATTAAAGAAACCCTAACTTCTTAAAGCATATATTCTCAATAGATGAAACATATTGCTTTGTTATAAATGCCAGATTTTCAGTTTATATAAAACAGAGAAATGCAGTATGGATTTTTCGATATTGCTCATAAAAGATCATTATTCATTATACATTCAAGTTTTTCCTTTTAGGGATTTAAAGAAGTACAGAGCATTCCTATTGTTTATGTCGTTATGACCTTAATACTTGTCATCAAATGTTTAGATCAGCACATTACTGGTAGCGGACAATGGTAATTCAGAAAATATTTACTTGCCTTCATGACTGTATTTTTTTTTCAGGAGGAGGTCAGTTGTATATGTGGGGAAAGTTGAAGACCACGGGCGATGACTGGATGTATCCTAAGCCAGTTATGGATTTGAGGTTTGATTTCTTAAGCCTTTGCTTTCTCAAATAATTAGTGGTTAGTCATTGGTTATCTTTTCAGCTTTTCTTTATTTAGCTTGACCTGGAACTGTAGCTGGCAAGCTTTTATTAATTAGCTTGTAAAAGTATTTTAATTATATATTTTATGTTTTTTTAGAAAAGTTTGTTGGCAGTTTGCTGGCATCTTGCATTGTGCTGGCATTCTTAGACATATTTCCTTTCTGCAAGGTCAAACTTGACAAAATAGATAAATTTCATGTTTCTGCTTAGAAATGCAAACGTAAATACACACACACACATGTTTATGTTACTGAAAAGAAGTTTAGCTGGCAATATGCTGGCGTTTTACATGCACTGGCATGCGTAGACATGCTTCCTTTCAAGAAAGTCAATTACTTCGCAGAAATAGATAAATTTCATGTTTCTTCTTAGAAATGCGTACATATAGACACATATATACTTTTAAATGTACATTTTTACATACATATATTCACTTATATATGTTATTGTAACTGATGTGTTTTTGATGACTTGAACTAATTCCATATTGACAGTTCCTGTTCCTCCATCCATGTTTATTCTCTAGATACCCATTTCCCTTCATGCACTATTATGTCTATGTTCTTTTGTTTAACATTTGCTTATAATGGCGACAATAATTATTTAGTCCCCAAGTTTGTCAAGAAATTTTATATTGGAGTCTTGGTTTTATTGGTATCCTTTGGACTGGTGTAAGGCTAGTATTTTGGTTAGCATGCTAATCGATGTTATCATACCAAGGCAAGGGTGGATAGAAAAATTGCATTTGATGGAGTCCTTATGGTCAATTATGGTACCTGAAATCTGCTTTTGTCTCTCTGGGTCTGAGACCTCGGTTTACTTATTGGGTATGGGATCTATGTAGCCTTGTAAAGTTCGTGTTTTGTTAAACTAATATTCTGTCCTTATGGATGCGATACCAAAGATTAGGGAGAGGAAGAGGGTGAAGAAATAAAAAACAGAGCTTCTTTACAACAAGGAGTAAAGAAAATGATTGGGAAAGATATTTTTAGAATGTCAAGTGAAATTATTAGTTGATAATAATGAGTACTTTCTAAATGATATGCTCCTAATAACTCATTCATGCAGCTAAGTTTAACATAATGCTAGGATCACCATATGACATCCTGTTGTAATAAAGGTCAATGCTTTTCTAAAACGTGCTGTTAAAATGTCCAATACTCTGTTGTTAAAAGCTCCTGCTGTTAGGAGCATCCTGCAACTTCTATCCTGCACATCAAAGATTCCATGTAACAACTAAATTTTTCCGAAATTAGTGTCTGAGATGAATTATGCAATTATTATTAAGTCATATGTACTTTACTACTATCAGTCCGAGCACTTTGATTTAGTTTTTGCTTTTACTTCACTGTTGCTAACTGGTACACTTTACTGTTCGGTTGTTCATCTTTCTTTTCTTTTTCTTTTTTTTTTTTTTTTTTTTTTTTTTTGGGTTATCAGTGGGTGGAATATTCGATGCATGGCCTCTGGTTACATGCACCATGTTGTTGGTGCTGAAGATTCATGCATTAGTTGGGGTCATGCTCAGTACGGGGAGCTCGGTTATGGTCCCCTAGGACAGAAGTATGTTTATTTGACATTTTGCATTTTTATTTCATATCATTTGCTGAGATTCTTGTATAATTATGACAAAATTGGTACATATTTGTCTGCACAATAGGTCTTCTGCGAACCCCAAAAAAGTTGATATTCTTAATGGTATGCATGTGACAAGGTACTTAGTGCACTGCCACTTTCATGGATTATAATATTATATATTTTTATATATTTGGACTAAATTTTGAAACACTTCTGTAGCGTGGCCTGTGGATTGGGTCTTTCTCTGATTGTTGTTGATAGAGCAAATGTTGGTGATCGACTGGATCAGGTAACTGTATTGAATAGAATAAGGTTTTTTTGCCTACTGTTTACTTCTGGATGCTTATTATTTTTCATTTTTAATCTGGAAAGTTAGATCTTAGTATATTAGTACAAGTCAAGAAAAATCTGATGCTACCTCTAGATTTAACAGCAGCCAGTCAAGTTAGATCTTTTGTTTTTGTTATGCCACCATTCTAAGAAAAAGGACCAGATGCATCGCTTAGGTGGGCTGTACTGCTAAATGACCTGCTTTGGCCTGGGCAGGTGCATAGGCGCCCTGCTGGACCTAAAGCGGGTGCTATGGTCAGACAAATTGGGCTAGACACTGTAGAGGTGGTGGGTGTGATGAGTCACGTTAGGAAAATTAGGCACTTTGGTTGGGTTTTAATTTGGTTGGCCAGATGTAAATCAAGACAGGTATGGGATCTAAAGGCAACTACAAGGCCAAGCAGTGGCAAGGGACCCAGCTTTAGGTACATCTTTTACCTTCTCCTTTAGCCAACCTTATTTTTTTTCCTACTCTTCCACCTCGTCTTTTCTTGTCTTTTTCCTTTTTGTTTGGAGTTTGTGGCAGCCGCTGCTATCTCTTCTGCCACTGGCATATTTAGCAGTGCCTTGTGTTACCACTAGCAACATAGGCGAGCAACAACAACGATCACTGCAGACAGTGGCAGAGGCTACATTAGTTGCTGCTATGCTGTTGAAAGGATGAGTGGTTTCAATATGGAGAAAAAATATTGAAATTATGACTTTTGGTTTATTTACTCCCCCACTGTGCACCCACCCTCCTCCCCCGCCCTCCTCCCTCCTTTGGGCTTTTACATTTTATAGGTGCCTTAACCTTTTGTTCCTGCCTATCATCTAGGTTCTGGGAAAGCCTTTTATCGTCCATCATGCACCCCTGGTGCATTACAACATCAGACTACATTACAAACAGTAGCCTTCGCCCAGTACCATATACCCCTCTAACCTTGAGGAAGGTTGAATACATTCTCATGTATATGGTACAATCAGCAAGAGATCTTATCACCAGGCTAGCTGGCACCTTCAAGAAGCTTGAACCATATTGCTTGACTATGAGCTGTTCGCCTACCTTGAATGTAAAAGTAGTAATATGTTCTCAAAATGCACAGTGGCCACATGAAAATATTGTTTGCTGCTTTCTGGTTAACTTCTTTGATCCACTATGATACAATTATCTGATATATGCTGTAGTTAGTCCATGGCTCAAATATGTTGTTTCTTAGATCATTTAATTTTGTTGATATGCGAACTGAAAGATCATTAGATGATTTTAGTCAGTCCTTTCACCTGATTCGTTTATCAGTTTTTGGCTCTGCATCATATGTGATACAAACTTCGAGATGAATTCTCATCATATGCAAAATGTTTATGAACAGTACTTTTTGTTAGTTAGATAAATCTCTGTTTAGAAAAAGGTAATACTGATAAACTGAAAGCTATATCCTGTAGTACTATTTTTGGTGCAAATTTTGAGCAAACAATCAGTTCATGAGTCCTAGCCTTGTAAAGGCAAGATGTAGATTATAGTTACCACATATGAATCGTTACCAGGTTTAACTGTAGGATTTTGGACTAAATTTATGGTACTTGGTTTTTAATGGCCTTCATAGGTTTTTCCTGTATGGTTGAAAATACCTTATCCTTAATTTTGTGAAAATTACTAATAGGATTAGTCAGTCTTGTTGGTCATGAAGCCAATAATGATCCTGTACAAGAGTTCATGCATTTCATTTATAGGTTTATGGGTCAGACATCAATTTATCTTTATTCCTTATGATTATGGATTGGGATTTGGTTTCCATAAACTTGGCACTGATAGAGCTTAAGTTTGACCCATACTTTAGTTATAATAGCCTTCTAAATTGGTTGCCACAATTGCAGCTTTTTTGGAAATTAATTGATGCATTAAGATACTCCCAATTTTAGTAAGCCGATACCATTAGCTTTTGTTACCTTGCATCTGTCAATTTGCTTATTAGTAATTTTGTGGTTCCTATGTCCCTTCAATCTCATCCCCTTGCTTGAGTTAAGACAGAGACATCCACACACATGTATACATGTAGATGAAATTAGAATTTGTCACTAAATAAACTTTGAATATTATGATTAGTAATTTTGCTCATTAGTATACCTATACATTAGTTTTTCTTACCTTGCATCTATCAATTTGCTTATTAGTAATTTTGTGGTTCCCATTTCCCTACAACCTTGTACCTTTGCTTGAGTTAAAACAGAGATATCCACATGCACATGTATGCTTGCATGCATGCTTGCACATGTATGCTTGTATGCATGCTTGCACATGCGTATGTGTGCATATGCATGTATACATGTACATGAACTTGGAATTTGTCACTAAATTAACTTCTAATATGATTATCATTATTTGACTATGATTATTAGTAATTTTGCTCATTAGTAAGCCCATACGTTAGCTTTTGTTACCTTGCATATATCAATTTGCTTATTAGTAATTTTGTGGTTCCCATTTCCCTGGAATCTCAGCCCCTTGCTTGAGTTAAAATGGAGACATTCACATGCACGCGTCTGCTTGCATGCATGCTTGCACATGATGTGTGTGCATATGCATGTATACATGTGCATGAAATTGGAATTTGTCACTAAATGAACTTTTAATATGATTATCATGTTTAGTAGTATTTTATTCAATTTGACTTTTGAGGCACTTTAGTAGTGCTTTGGAATTGCTAAAGAGACAATAACTAGGTAAGCATGGACATTGAACAATTTTCATATGAGCTTCACTTCTTACACCTAATTTCCCAACTTCTATGGAGGCAAATAAATTGGATTTCATATAAATATGAAATCTCTCTTTCTTGTCCTCATGATGGAATTATCAGGATTGATCTGCAATAAGAAGTTATAGATGCATCTTTCCTCTCCAATCCTGATTGTCAAAGAACATTTGCTGGGAATGAAAATATTCTTTTTTTTTTTTTAAAAAATTTCAATGAAAGTTAAAATGTTTTATAAAATAGATAAAATGAGAGAGAGGCAATTTAAAGATATTGATCAAATTAGATGCCTTAATAGAGAGAATAACAGGACCTCATGCAAGGATGGGGAAATTAAATAAACATGGAGACGTTATTTTCAAAAATTGTCAGATGAGGATTCTACCAGAGAATTAAGGGGTTGTCAAATTTCTCTTAAAATTAGTAAAACTCTAGGGGAGATAGCTCAAGAAGGGATCCATTAGGACAAGACATTTGCGTTAGATGAACTACCTATTTAGGTTTGGAAAATTGCAGGATATGCTGGCTTACTTTCTTTCCTAGCTTATGATATCACAGAAACCAAGAAAATGCTCAATGATGGAGCATTGTGGTACGAATCTCTTAGAACGAATGCAGCGTATATAGTTTGCTCTAATTATCACGGAATGAAATTAATGAGCCACCCTATAAGGTTACAATAAAGGAAATCTGAATAGACATTAAAAAATGAGTATGGATTCAGAAAACCAAGTCGATTTAATGGTAGAAAGTGAATAATTGATGCCATCTTCTTAGCCAATTAACAAACGAATATGGAGAGAAGGGAAAAATCTCTATATGGTCTTTATTAAATTGAATAAATTTTATCATAGGGTATCAAGGAAGATTCTTTGGTGAGGCTTTAAGAAGGATATGTATCTGCAACACGCTAAAATTATTTGTAGCTGTGCTAGAGCATATGATAAGAATTAGGAATAGGCATAATTAGTGTCTAGACACGGTAAGGATATGTAGTTAGGGCCATATTTATATATTGCCAATTATAGATGAATAATGATTAGGAGATTGTACCATGATGTATGCCATTTATAGATGATATAAAGTTGATTGATGAGAAAAGAACAAGACTAAATGCTAAGTTGAATCTGTAGAAGAAAGTCCTAGTAAATTGGCACCTGAAAATTGGTAGAATAAAAACGAACATATATGCCACAATTTGTGTGAAAATAGAAATGAAGATGAGCCTCCAACTAAGATTGATGTATAAGAGCATCACAAGGGATCATTTTTTTATTTTTATTTTTATTTTTAATTTGGGTTATATCGATTAATGAGGAAATAAAAAAATGGCAGGCTAGTGCACGAGACTCTTTCCATTGCAGAATCTGGAGTAGGTCAGGCATACATAGCCTTACCTTTGCATGCGGAGAGGCTATTTCCATGTTTCGAACATGTGACCTCGAGACCTTATTGTTGCACTAAGGCTCACCCTTGAGGAGATACATGAAGACGTATGCAACAGAAATAGAGCTGGCTGGATGAAAGTAGAGAGGTGCTTTTGTGGTATTATGTGATAAATTCATACCTTAGGGATGTGCTAGAAAATTGTTTATTATAATAGTATAGACTTAGCATTACATAATTCTAAAAGTTGGGCAATATAAAGGATCTAAGGTAACAAATCAAGTATAGAAAAGAATCTTTAGATGGATCTTTAATAAATTTAGAAAGAAGTGTGTTAAGCATGATTTACATCGTCGACCTTTTCCCTATCAGCTTAAGCTTTCACAGTCAATTGGTTAATTAACATAGTATTAGAGCTCAAGTTTGTTGGAGGTCGTGAGTTTGAATCCCCTTTATGCTAGCTATTTATTTATCCCTATCATAGTCTTTACTTGTTCCGGTCATTGTTGTGGGGGGAGAAGAAACCTGGGGGGGGGGGGGGGGGGGGGGGTGTTATTCACACACACACGCACATATATATTGTGTGTAGTCGATCCTTTTCCTATCTCCTATCAGTTTAAGCTTCTGTGGTCAATTGGTTAATTAATGGAAAATAGGTATTACATTTAAGGAGATGTGCCATCACACTAATTGAGGACAAACTAGTGAAGAATTGATTGAGATGGTGTGAGCATGTGCAACAATGACATAGGGGACTCTGATAAGTAGAGGTGTTTTAATTTACAATGTTTTAAAAGGTAGTTGTGGTACGTAGGGTGTTCAAGGGATCACAAAGCAATTTTGCGGCTGCATATGCAAGCTCATATGAATGTTTAAGATAAAGAAAATACATTATATATGATAGCGATAGCAACATTTTGTTATAAATTAGAAATATTAATAACACTGGCAATCAATACTTGCTACCTTTGATCTTGGTAGAAATAATTATAGCATAATTGACATATTGGCATCGTTAATTACTCATCCAACCTGCTTAAAACCCACATCCAACCCCACCATTTGCCTAAAGATACCTTGTTTGCATGGGCATGTGTGACAGTGGTCACATATATGGGTGTACAATGCTAAAATAGCCTATATGCGGTCCCATAATGATAAGTAGGGTTCATTGAAACATACATAATCATGCTGCATAAGTATGTCTGCTTAGTGCTAAACAAACCATCTTTCCACCTATATGTGACCCAATCTCATATAGTTGCTGGATGAAAGGTATACGTTGGGATCGGGGGACCTCATATGCATATGCAGCTGCATTTGTGGCCTTATACACCATATTTAAAAAAGAGTGTTAATTTTGTCGGAAGATGAAAAAGGAATTGGAAGACCTACAATCACATGGGTGGAGGTTATGAGAAAGGATAGGGGAAGCTTGAAATAGCACAAGTGGTATTATACCGGAGTATTTGACAAATGAAGATCCTAAAGCTGGCCCTATCTAGTCAGGATAGCGGTGGATGATTATGTTATGGTTATATAAGTTAAATTTTAGTTATTTTCAAGAACCAGCACAAAGTATAGATATTCTCAAATTTTAAATTTTTGGAAGCTGTCGTATGGGAAGTCAAATTTTAGTCTTCCAAATGGAAGAATCTGTCCAATTAATGGTGACACTAAACTGAAGCATCCAGTTCTGATTTATTTGATTTATGGTAAATCCATATTTAAAGTATGCTTAGGTTTTCTCTTACCAAACTTGAAATCTGTACACAACATTTTTATGATTTTAGTTTTCAATGTTCCTTTCTTTTTCCTTAAATAAATTTTATAGAAGGAAGCATATGAAACTTTTTTCATCACAGCTTTAGCTTCACCTTTTGTCCCTTAGATTTTGAACTCTTCTGCACATTTGCCATTTAAAGAACAATAGTTTTCTGCTTTATTTATTTATTTATCTTGTTAGTGACTTTTTGCTCCTGTAGCTCCCATTTTAAATCTCTTTTGCTTCGCTATGGCCTGATCTCAAAGGTTAGATTCCCGAGTTGTTTTTAGTATTTGTCTGAAGTGGATGCCTGCCTCTATTACCTGGACCTTTGCATCCATCTTGAAGAATTTGTGCAGGTTACATATCCATGATCATATACGCATCAAATCCTTAGGTATTTATTGAATTCTTTGTTCGCAAATTTTAGAGATCAATGAACAATCATCCTTTGTAGCAATGAGTTCAAAGACCATAGTTATGTTGGGAACAGGCATTAAAATTTCTCCGTGAACTCGTGTTTCTTGTATCCATGGGCTAATCTTGGGGTCTGGATTAATACCTGCCTAGCTGAACACCTTAACAAGTAATATCTTCTAATGATTTATGTTTTACAATATTTACAATCTGTCATTTGGGTATAGAAAATCGTGAGCTTGCATGCGTCTCTCTCCTTCCTGTATATATGTGCGTGTGTCCATGTGTATGTATCAAATTGTTTTGTTACATGCCCCAAATCTCCCTTTTCTAGTTCATTGATTTAGACGCTTGAATATGTGTCTGGATCAGATGCTTGCTTCATGGGCATGAATACTGCTTTTATCTGTGTCCTGAAGGTAAAAGTTATCTGCATAACATGTTTGTAGACCTAAAAAAAGTGTAGTGGGTAAATTCCACAAAATAATGTCATGGTGGTGCACTATTGTTCTCTGAGTTGTAAATCTAGATTAATCTCTTATTCTATGTTCTTTCTCTGATTGCTTTAGTTAGTAACTTTTAATCCATAGCATATGATCAGGTGTCATTGAAATAGATTCTGAAGTTGGAGATTGAATGCTTAAAAACTTATCGTGATTCATATGGGAGGAAATATAGTGTAAGGGATAACTTTAAGTACATTTCCTTTTTGTTGCTTTTTGTCTGGGGACCATAATATGATCCAGTTTTGACACTTTTAAATATTTTTATTTGAGCTTCATTGTGTCAGCACAAAGGAAAAAACTACTAGAAAAAGAAAGATATAAATGGAAAGAAAAGCAAAGCACGTAACTTAGGTCACATTTGTTATTCTTCTTCTTTTTTTTTTTTTTTTTTGTTTCTTTTCGATCACCACATAGAAAAAAAAATTATAACTTGGATGATGAAACCTTTTTGTTTTTCAAAATTCTTTGTAACAGATTTTTTGAAAGCATAATTTTTTTTTTTTAGAAAAAAAGAAATAGAAACAAGGAATAGCAGAAGTTTGATGCAAATGCTATTTTCCACATCAATCTCCATGTGCCATTTCACTAATTTGTAGTGATAAAAATACAAAGACAGCAACAATGCCAAGTTAATAAATATAAAAAATTCCACAAGCATGGTGGAAAACTAGCTCAAGTTAATAATTATAGTTCATATAGTTTTAAATTATAATATTTTATGAGGAAGCTATCTTATACACCATGTATGTGTCGGAATAACAAAAGTACTTGACATAGCAATATATGCTATTTTATTAATATGGTTTAATGCATTTCACAAGTTGTAAGAAAGGTTTACTAGGTCTTGCTTAGTTTAGTTAATCAAACACCTGCAAGTTTGAAAATCTACTCAAAAACTCGAAGTTCTGAATTTGGTCTTGTGATAATTCTTTCTAGAGGCTTAATATATCACCTAAGAATAACCTATAGACAGACGCACATGTGCGCAAAAAAAAATGTCGAAGTAAGGTATTTTGCCTAAAGTTTGTTAACTTGGGCCTTGTGTATTCGATAAATTAGGTCCCATAAGATGTTTTGGTTGAAACATTAAAATTGACTTAATTTTGGATCAATTTGCATGGTTTTGGCCTCAGTTCAATGTGATGTTAGAATCCATGGATCAGTGAAGTTACATTTGCTATGTTGCTTTTCATGTAATATGGGTATTCAAGTTTGTTATCTTTTAGTGTGTTTATTCTTATTGCCTGCACCAGTGTTACCTGGACACTTCATATTCTAGGTTTTTTGTTATATCCCAATGTGGACATGACGGGACATGCATGAGATGCAGAGGACACCCTTTGGTGTTAACAGTTATTCTGTCCAACCCTAACCAATGAAGGAGAGAAAACCTGTGTTGCCCTAACTAAATTGGTAGCACATCCCACGATAGCAAAAAGAAAGGGGGAGAAAATTGAAAGAAAAAAAATGAAAGAGAGAATGGAAGGATAACTGCTTTGATGCTTCCAGTGACCTCATGGTAGTAATTCTACCACTACTACATCTCTTGATGCCCTTGGATGTCAAGGAAATGTTGAATTATCTGGGCTCCAACTGTTGGCAACCCTTCCTTTCTTTCCAGAGATCTCTAGGGTTTGTAGGAAATGAGACTTCGATAGAAAGGGCTGTAGATGCATAGGCGAGAGTGGTCCTTGGTTGGATGGAAAAATATGCAAAGCCGATATAACAAGGCGCTCCATACCTTTATTTTTGTGGGGTTTTCCACTAGGTCATCTAAGACTTAGCACTAGACAAATATGGGCCCGGACAAAGCTATGGTACTTCGGTTTTCTATGGTTTGAAATATTTTCAAAACCAATACAACTAGATAATCAAAGATGATTCCAAATAAGTTCATATATATTACATTAATATTAAATTGAACTATCCATGTCCACGTGTCCAAATTTTTTACGATTGCTATGTTAGATTCTTTAAGATACTAACACTCGACACCCATTCCTTGTGTCCAAGTAACACTGGCTTGCAGTACTTTTCATGAATACATGATTTCACATGACTCTAATCATGTTTTTTAGATATTAATATATTAGTTATTTTGGTGAGTGGCTGAGACCGGAATGAACCAAGATCTCGATTTATCTTGGTGGATATTGGTAACTAAGGAAGATTTAGGAGGAACTGAGATTTTCCAATATCTCTGGAATGTGATATCAAAATCTCAGGGATATGGCAAAGCTAAATTTGAAATATATTAAAATATTAATTCCAATGTTTATTAATTAAGAAATACTATTTAAGAAACTAAAATAGTGATTGAATATATAGGCTTATATCTCGAATTTTGTTTCTTGAGGTTTTTACACATTGTATTTGGAGGTGTCCAATATCTATAAAACCTGAGATCTCAGTGAAGATGAGAACCTTGAATTTTATAAACTTGGACATGGACAAAGTGAAAGGATCAGCTAATCAGAGAGAATAAAAGGAAATGCTGGTAAATTTAAGAATTCGAACCCAAGCAAACATGAGGACTTTCGTTAGCTGGTTTAGATGTCTGTGTTGTAGTTTTTTCTAAATTAAGCAAGAATACTGAAGAAGAGTGATAAGTTTAATCACTTATTTAGCTTTTTTGGATGGCAGCAAGGAAATAGATAACTGACATTACATTTTTTTAGGACAGGTGGGAAAGATAATTAGGCAACTTAAGCTTAGTAGATGAAGTTTTAATGAAGGGATTTATTTTACAGGTTTGACTGGGTCCCACTTCTTCAGTATATGATTATGTATATAATTTTATTAAAGCATTATCATGCCATGTAGAGAGGCAGTCTAGGATATCAGGGGCTGTCATGCTGCTTTTATTTTAAAGAACTGCGTGTAGCCTTTTTGATGTTGCTTTGAATTCTATTATGTTTGATGAGCAGTCAGCTCATTTCCCTTCTTGTAAAAGTATGATCAAGCCTTTTTGCTGTCTCCTTGTCTTATAAGTGTTTATGCATAGTTTTAACAGTCCATGCAGTACTGTTCTAATCGATCTAATGATTTCCCCCCCCCTTTTTTTTCAGCTGGAAGCTTACAATGGTGAAAGTTCTGCTGATGGTATGTCTACCCTGCTATTCAAGCAGTTTTCTGGACTATTTCTTTATGTTTGATTACCATTAGTTTGATTTTACTCTATCTCGTCTGAGTGAAATTTCTGAATGGAAAAAAGCGAAAGGGGGAAGCAAAAATATCTTATCTAATTGTTTACTGAGCGATTGTAACCATAAATATTTAAATTAGCACTTTGGGATAGGTCTAGGCAACTAAATAAAGTTTTTAGGGTCTGCCATCATGATGATGTTAAAGTTCGTTGGTGAAATCACTTCATATCATTTTGGAATGGAGGCATGTAAAGTGGATGTAAGCTGAATTGAAATTTTCTTGCTAGTCTAGGTTGTCAGTTGGAATTAGAACAGACATAGTCTCTACCCTTGCTGGGCTTGTTGGATGGAAAAAAAATTATCATGTGGGAGAATAAATTTTATTGAGTTGGTGGTCATATATGAGATAGGACCTAATAACCACGAAATACAAAAAAAAAAGAAAAAAAAGGTGAACTTCTCTAGTTGAATTTTGGCTATCTGTACCTTACGAGATGTAATGTTTTTACGATCTTTGCCCGGACTTTGTAAATTTCAAGTTAGCTTGCTTAATTCAGCTTAAATGTTATTTTAATTTTGCTTGTACAATACAATTTATATCACTACCATTATAATTTATGGAATGAACCCAAGTAGTTAAGGCATGTCTGTGTTTTCTGAGACACCGGTGGTTGGTCAGATTAGGGTATCAAAGTGATGGATTTTTTTGCAATGAAATAGGGGAAAGTGGATATGATCTATTTGTTGGTTTACCTAGTTTTAATTAGATAGGTGGCTTTTAATGAGATCAAACAAGCACCTATGGTAAAAAAAAAATTGATTACAAAATGAGATAGCCTCTTGACTACATGATTGTATACTCCTGTGGTAATTATATGGAACATGAGTGGTCCTGGAAGCTGTATCACATACTCGTTTCTTGAGGAATAGTGAATACTTGCGGGTTCCTTGGTCAAATCAGAGATGTTCAGAATTTTCCCACATAGAACGCTTCTCATCCTTCCTACTTGTTCCGTGTTCACAGGCCAGGCAGCCTGTCCAAGCCCAAAGGATTTCTGGTGGGCCTGCTGGCAGGCTGAGTCAGACTCAGGTTTGGGCATTAAAGTCTGGCCTGATATATTTTATGTATATGTGTGTGTGCGTGCGCGTTCGCTATGTAAAATCCGGCAGGTTTAGGCATTAAAGCCCACCTGATTTATTTTATGTATGTGTGTGTGCACAGACGTACATGTGCCTGATTTATTTTATGTATGTCTTACATGTGTTGTATGTGCGCTCTTAGGGGTGCTTCGGCTAGCTGGTTCACCGCTGCTTATTGGAGATTGGGAAGGAAGAAAGCTAGTTCTCTCTTCTTCTCTTTTCTCCAATTGTAGCTGGCTATCACCCCCCTCCTTTTCTTCTCCCATCACAGCTGTGGCAGCCATTGCTTGTCTTCTTCTCCCATGTGTTGCAGTGCATCTGTCGCCATTGCGACACTGTCAACCACCGCACTGCCATGGCAACCTGCTAGTCCTCTACATTGTTAACTGCACTGCAACTCGTCTACATTGGCCATGATCTCTTTCTAGACCTTCTTCCATGGCAGTGTCTAAGATTTGGTCCCCAAGTGTACATCTTAACCCTCGTTCTTTGGGATTTTTCCCCACTTCATCGTCGCCTTGTTTGCCTTTTTCTCCATTTCTGGATTTGGAGGTAATTCATCTTATTCTTGGATCTGCATTTTAATCTGAGAGTGCTCCTTGAGGAACACTGGGTTGTTTCCTTGGATTTGGGCTTCAGATTAGAGGAATCTGAACTTTTGTATTATTTTCTGTTATCATCGGAGATTATAGTGTTTCTGGTTTAGGTAATAGCTCAATTTCTTGTCTTTGTTTGGCCTAGCATAGAACTATGTTTGTATAGTTGATGAACTTCTGAATAGAATAATGAAGAAAAATTGTTCTGTTTTCTCCATTGGAGAATGATCTTGTGGCTTATAGCATTGTCGATGTGATATGAACATGTGCTATTATGTATTTTTGTCACATTTTGATTTCTACAATTGGAGGTCTATGTTATAAAGATCAGACAATGTTTTAGGGCATGCTCTAATTGAGCCCAATGCTAGTGGTCTGCATCGGATCAATGATAATAACCAAACCCCAGTTGAATGTTTTTCTATTGTTTCATAGGATTTATTAGCTGAAAAGTTCCTTATGCAATCTGAGTTCAGCCGCCACCCCTCATCTCCTAGGCCAATGGCAGCAAACGCAGCTGCCCATGCTGCCTAGCCTAGAGCATGTCATCGGGGGAAGTTTAAGTTCAGGAGGAAGATCAGGAGTGGCTTATTTAGCAATTTTTTAAAAGCATTTGTAAGTTTTTTTTTTGGAAATTTAAAAATAAGATCAAGAAGCTCAAGGCCTAGCATGAAGCCCGAAGCCCGAGTATGTGCCAGGCTTAGGCCTGGGAACTAGGCCCAAAGGGTGGGCCAAGGCCAGACCCAGGCCTAACTATACCTTGGCGGAGCTTGGCCTGAACCCAGCCCAACCTCATGAACAGGTCTGATTCCCAGTCTAGTTGATTCTATGCAAATTGGAAGTGTTATCTGATGGTAAAAAGGCATGATGATAATGACAATATTTGGTATTTGTATGGAGGTTAGGTTTGACTTCATGTCAGATTTTTTGCTTGCCGTCCAAGGAGTCCTGGACATGATGATTTAAAAGCCAAGTAGATTGTGATATGCTTTGTCAGAAGGGGAAGGTGAGAAACATTGTGAAGGAAACACAACTGAGAAATTATAGATGTGTTATTATGCTTTCCTTACGACCCTATTTCTTCCACGTTTTCATTTCCTATTAAAAAATTGTTCAAAATCTTTAAGCTTTATTGATCACTTTGGAAAATCTTTCGAGTAGACCACCTTTTATGTCATCAGATTTTATTCAGTAAAATATAATTGGTTGCTTTTGTAATAGAGATTTGTGAGGACTCTGTTCAATAAATGCACAGCTGATCATGCAGTTCTCTAGGAATATTTTGACTTTTTTGGGTATATAATATTTTGATATTTTGACTTTCAAAAACAATGGTTCAGGCATCTTGTTAAACTTTTAGAATGAGCGAAAATATTTTTTTTCCTGATTAGACTATATAATGGATATGTAAAATATTTAGTTGACAGCATTTGAGCTGACATTTGATTTTGTGGATGTCTCGCAACTTAACATCCAGATGTAACATCTAATTAAGGTTATTGCTTCTGCAGGAACAGAAGAAAATGAAAATGACAATATCACAACTGGTAAGAACACAAACAAAATTGCTGCTAATTCTTCTGCAAATTTGAAGAAAAGAAAGAATGGGGACTCATCAGATTATGAAGATGAAGGGGATGAAAGCAATGATGATGAAGACATGAATGGCCAGATTGAGGGTGCAAAGGGTAAGCGGGGTGGCAAATCATCTGGTAGAGGCCGAGGAAGGGGTGCCGAGAAGGGGGTAACTCAGGTGAGGAGTTCAGGAAGAGGGAGGGGTCGCCCTAAATCTGCGAAAGGTTCTGGCCGTGGCCAAGGGCATCTTGAAGCTGAGAAAGCAAGCTCGGGACGTGGTCGTGGGAGAGGGAGGGCTGGGAAGAGGGGGAGGTCTAGTAGGTGATCATTTACCAGTAGACAAATTTTGTTTGGGATAGCATAGCAAATTGGGTATCTTCGATGCTGTTGTGACCTGAGGGTTTCTTTATTTTAACATTTATTTCAATTTTAATGGTTTCCCCGACACAGTTACAGGACTTCTAATTGTCACTCTAGGATGGGCCAAAAGCAAGAAAATGTTGTATATCCATTTGTTTTGTAATTTCTGTTGGTGTTAAAGCAACTGTCATTTTATTCTGTTGTTTTATTTGTACTCTGGACAGCTTCTTTCAAATTTCTAAAATTGCAGTCTCCATATTGGAACCTGCCAGAATGGTCCTGAACCCATGCCGCTGTGATTAGAGAAAGAGTTGAATAGATCAATCTGTGGAATTGTTCTCGGCTGAAGGGCGAAGGCCTGTAAAATAGGAGCTATGGGAGGGTAGGAATGCGTTGTGGAATAGATATTCTTGTAGCTTCAGCAATGTGTACATGTAGCTTTTATGATGAGTCCTTGCAGATGCATGTGAAATTATATGGTGCATTGTACACTTCAGCAGGATGAATTTTTTCGTGGTTCGATTATAATAGCTGTTCTTCAAATGTGGTTGGTGATGAGGTCGTTTTGTTCTCTTTCTATCATCTTCTCAAGGATGGTTGAGCCTGGAAGCTGAGGTACCAGCGCCAGGCTTGCATCTCCATTTCCTCCTATACAATATGATTATCAATTTGGGTGAAAAGTTTGAGATACCCGTGAGCCTTTGAGCTAATAATGGTATGTGAAATGGGGTTTCAGGAGATGTGATGGTGCAGTCTCTACCACAAATCTCATCCTTTCCCAAGATTAGTACGAGGGTAGCGGTTTACTTTGATGTAAAATTTCTTTTGGGTTGTGGATACAGCAAGGGAAGTTGTTGGCATGCCCATTTTGAATCAAACAAGTAATGCTCTGTGATGAAAGGTCTCTTTCACTTTGATGGCTTCAACAGCATGAATGGGACGATCCTCCAATCTTGCAATATATAGCTGGCACCAGCTAAAGGACATGGGTGAAAAGGGCCCTCTTTGTTGTTTTCTGTTCATCCATTTTCTCTGGGGTCCATCGTACAGAAGTAGGTTTGCGTTCAGTTGTTTTCCTGTCCCAGGCCTTGGAAGGCAGAGATGATCTTCCGCAAAGGCCAAAGCTAATCTCACTGTCCCCACCACTCCTCTCTCTCTCTCTCTCTCTCTCTCTCTCTCTCTTTGCGCGTATCTACAATTGATCATATAAAAAACTATTTAACTCAAGCGGAAATGTATATATGAAGAAAAAAAATATTTAGATTCCATCATTTATTTATTTTACTCCATACACAATGGACTTGCCTAGACTAATGCATGATGTTCTTGTAGTATTTCTCGCATCGCTCGTTATATCAGGAGGCACCAGAGTAGAATTAATTTACCAATCCGGTTGAAATTGCTTCCAGTCTCTATATCCTTACGCTGCATCAAATTCTTATTTCATAGTGCTCAACCAACCATCCTATGTTCGGTATTCCATATGGTTTCGATCATGCGATGCAATAGCCAATAACTATCATCAAACTCCAACATGCACGATGTATTACATCCAAGCGACCTAAGAATGCCTGCAATGTGCCCTGCGACTTATTTTAATTTTGTGAATAGCGGGTGCATGGTCGCCCACCTTTTTCACTCATCAAACAGGTGGAGATTGGATATTGAGAGATCTTTTATTTTGCAGTCCAACTCAATAATGGATTTGGCTAAATGACCTGCACTGTCTCTAGGCAATATAATCGGTCATGTAACAACTGTTCCAAGGTTACACTGCTCAATGATTAGCTCAAGTAACATTAGTTGGTGCATTGCTCATTGGATATAATAACCATTTGTTTGTGGGATTTTCCAGGTCTGGGTACATATCTGTTTGATATGTAATTCCCCACATGGAACCTGGATGAAGTGTGAAAAGAAGAAAGAAGACCCCTGTATTCACTTCAGAAGAACCAGCCAATTGTCTGGAAATCGATGTGTTCAATGAAGCTATGACTGCAAATGTAAATGCCAACATCACTTTCAGGAGCTTCCCATAAAAATGATGGGCCCTAGTAGTGTGTGATCCAGGTGGAGGATCAGGAACTTATTTGGCAGGATCAGTACCTACACTTGTGCAGGAAATCTGATGATGACAAACATCCAGGCAGGCAGAAAGATGAGCGGTACTCATAGAACTGGCAATGACAAGTTGCATGCTCATGCTTTATGAGATGGCTTCTCATGTAATTCATCGTTATGGAGTAGAAAAGTGGACTGGAAGCAAAGATATGGCAGTCTGACTAAAAGGATCATTAATGAGAAGAAGCAAGCTGAGAGGCTTGTAGTAAGAATTTTGATCAGGAAAATCCTCCGAAATAATGCATCGCGTCTATTTGCGATCAAAAAGCTCATGATAAATTCTGGAGACATGAGAATAAAGGGATAAAATCAATGAATCTCGACATCACTCCAGGTCCATCGGTCATTTTAAAATTTTTTCTATCTAATAACATTAAGATTATTATGGTTACCGTCAGAGAATATAGACAGTGAGAAAACACTATTAAATGTGTCTACAAACTAGCGTCTAATGACCAGCTAGAATGTGAAGCCAAGCCTTTTAAGCATGGATGCATTCGAAATCAAAGAGTTCCCACATTTGAAAGAAAACAGATGGTTCTTTCATCAGTTTGCAGAGAAAGGCATTTGGCTAGCTTTGCTTTTTTGACAAAGAGCACGACTCCAAGTGGTGGTTGTTGAATGGGACAATTCTTCAGTCACCAATCCTCAAAACACTTTCTCCATGTGATGTGTGGGCTCCTCTGATCTTTGCTCATGTGATGTTAGATCTGCCGGGGAGTGATAAATCATCATCATGACTATCTAAAGTTTTATGTTTCCCCATTTTCCTTTCAGCCTTGAGTTGTTTATAGAAGAGGTTTCAATTCCTGGTAGGTAAGGCATGGAATTTAGGCTGCAGTTCTTATCTTGTTTTGGGTCTCCTAAAAGTAGGTTAGCATTTGTTGTCAACATTGATAGCAAAGGCATGGCCGCTAAACTGAGATCACTCTATGAGTTCTAAATTTTGACTTAATAATCATGCTCATTATGAACAAAGTAGCAGCATCACACATCTCAATGGGTTCTAATTCTAAAAATTTGTGAAACAGTTGCCAGAAAGTTAAGTTACAAACAAAAATGAATAGGAAAGTTTAACAGATACCGACAATTATGTGAGGCCTTGCAAGTTCCATTCACTTTATTGTTGGCAATTAAATATTGAGTCATGAAATGGGGCTGCTTCCAAAAGGAATAGATGATTTCACATTATGGATTATTTCCAGTTGAGAAGTTCTAGATTGACAGACCCAAGTTATTGTTCAAAGTTCAAATGATTTTACCATCCCACATTGTATTACTTGGAGTAAAAGCTGTGTCCTTGATACACAGATCTGCTCATGGATCACCTCTGCATGCATTCCGTACCTCGAAGAATAAGAAACTTGCATTGGCAAACTGCAATATGATACCAGTCTTTGCTCACATTACAGAACGTTAGTGCACATATTGAATACAGACAGTCCATATTTTTGTTAGAAAAAAAGGGGGAAAAAGAGAATATCGAACAGCCGAGACACACACATCATCCATAGCATGCTGTGATTTGAGCATGTAGACCTAACTAGCATCTGAAAGCTTGGACTTGACAGGCCAAGCTTCATGACTTGTGGGTCAGGTATGGTCCCAAACTGGGACCAGAGCTCCAGTTGGATACTGCATGTATGCGGCAGTGGCAGAATTGACTACTTGGCTAGGGTTGGATAGATTTGCATCGAGCCGACAAATTTAATTAAAAGATCAACTATAGCACACTAAATTTGAAACTGATAGAGGGCCCGACCTGATTGGTGATTCGATGTAACTGGTTATGCATCTAAACATGCAAGAATATATTGAATGCAATCTTGGTTAAGTTGAGCTAGAATTGCTTGTTACATACAAAAGTTTAATAGCTCTACTAGCTCGAAATTCTGTATTCATCCAACTCCTACGTTCTTTATCATGGCTTCTTGTCAAACTTCCACATTTAGTGGCACTCACTAGTTTTTGAGAATCCAGGAATACAGTGTTTAAGATTCTCCCTACACTTGAAAACTATTGTAGCATCAAATTCTCGCGGTGGGGAAATTTCGTGCAATGTAATCATCAATTTGTTATACTTAGGAGTCCGTGGCTCTTATTTGCAGCCACACATGCATGATCTTTAGAAATTTTCCATCTAATCGACTACACCGTCACCATGAAAACTTTTTAACCAAACGTTCGTATGATACAATATAGGCTACCGAACTTCACTCGCAAGAGGGGACCCCTTGTTCTCTAGTTTTACACATGGAGTCCATGAATAAATCTCATATATTGTATTCTTTGGTCCCCCACTGGGGATTCAAGTGATCGAAACTTTTTCTTTTTTTTTTTTCTTCACAAGCAACATGGAGTAGGCTGTCTTTGCCCCACAACTTTATGACAAAGACTCTCTTAAACATCTTCCCAATAATAATCTTCTCATTAAAGACAAACCATCTTAGCTTCCAAACCTTAATCTATGCTTCAATTATAAGGTCTTCATTAAGAAAAACAACAATAGTGAGGTAACCCTGCTTTTTATTTTTTTGATACCAAAAAACAAGCCCTGCTTTCCTAAACTGGGTACTAAAAAACCATGTCTGTTTAATATTAATTATTATTCTCTTTTCACATCCAACGGTCAGTATCATGGCATCATCAAAGGCACCCATCATTGGGTCGATCAACATAGGGAGGCGCGGTCTTTGCGCACCAACAGCGAGGACTGTGGCCAATGATATGCCGACGCGTGGCTCGACAGCGTGGTCTCCTTGTGGGCCCCACAGTCTGTGGCTATCATGGGATCGTTTCAGGTGTTCCGCAAGAACCGCCGCATCCGTCGAAGTTGGGAAGTCTGGTCCGCGCGCTCGCCAACACCGTGGGCTTTTTAATTGGAGATACAGCAAAGTTGTTCCTGCGGGACATGTGCCGGGAGATCCCAGTTTTTCCTCTCCTGCTTTCGCCCGCGTCACGTGCAAGGCAGCCGAGGTGGGGCCCACTTTATCGTGTCGCGATACTCGCGCATTCTCGAGTACTGTTACTAACGCAGTTTACCCTCAACCAACCAACGGCCCTCAGTAAATAAAATAGCAAAGTGCAATGGATAACAAACACGGCGAATAGATTAGATAGTCTATGTATATATATAATGGATTATAATAATTATGTATAGAATAATAGTAACTGGTGACATTTTTTTTGTCTGTTCATGCATTCAATTAAAATATTTTGTTTGAAAATTATTTTATTCTACAAATAGTAATACAATTAAACCATAGTCATTGTTTTATGCTTCGCTGTTTCTAATTGATAATCCATAGTCTATTTTTGAAAGTAATAGCAACTATTAATTATAATTGTTACCATTTTATTAAAAAAATATATATTTTTAAATTTTTAACATATACATCAGGTGGATTACCAACCCGGGAGCACAAATACAAATGAAATGATACGGCCGGTCAACAGTATCAGGGCCGTTTCTCGCGAATCTCGTGATCGCCGACGGGTAGGATCGCCCCATCAAACTGGATCCTCCCACCGTATGTGACCTTACCACCCTCACCGTTCTAGTTTCACTCACTGACCGCATTGTAACGGAGTTACGGAGACGAGGCGTTTCTTTCCCGTATCGGCACGTTTCAAGCCGACTAACCGAGCGGTTGGGAGCGAGCGCGGTAACAAATGGTGGACGCCAGCCGCCGAATTAAACCCAATTTAATGAACCACTCTTTTTTTTGTTTAAAGAAATCCGACAATTCCGAGGTCCCCAAAAAAGTAAATAAGTATCCAGCAGCATGCCAACCAGCTGAAACGCTACTGCGAAACCGAGAAGACTGCCCCCCATTTCTCTCTCTAACTTAGAGCAAAAGCTGAAAAAATTAGAGAAAAAATTCGGACGAGGAGTTGATGGGGAGATCGAAAGGCTCCTGCTTGAAGATCATTGCCTGCAATGGCGGCGGTGATGCGAACGACGACGATGATGTTTCGATGGCTGAGGTATTTGGATCTCTTTGTCGACTCGGGATCTCTTCTTGTTTTGTTGTGTTTTGCCGTTTGGTTGGAGCGTCAAAGCTTGTTCTTTGATGCTTTAGCTGTGAGATTGGTGGAGCTTGGTGGAGGTTTTGACCGGTTTGTGAGAGTCGGGTGTTGGATTAGGTTGTGGTTGAGTTGTAACTGGAGGGCTTGTGGTGGAATTTGGGTAAAATGGTGATCTTTTCTGGCTTGGATTTGGTTCGGATTGTTGCTAGATCCATGAATGTGGGTGCTCAAAAAAGGTGCGGAGGTTTCATTATAGTGTCATTTTTGTCCTTTTTCCTCTCCTTTTTTTACTTTTGATGGGTGTCGGTGTTATACTGGGAGTTGCTACTTAGCCGCACTTGGAAGCACATTGTTTGTTCTGTATATTGTTTTCGCTTTCTACAGGAAATAGTGCCCTTTAGGAGGAAGATTGGGAATTGATTGGATTGCTGGAGCGAACTGATTTGGGAAATGGTTACTTATGTATGTTTTCAATGGGTGATGCTTAAGTGGATACTCTATTCGCTTGGATCTGAAAGAGGGAAAACTAACTAGGGGTCTGTGTAGTTGCCCAAAATTAGATGCGTAAGAAAAGAATTGATTTTGATATTATGCTTAATATGATTCAAAAATTTAATTTAGCAACAAAACTGTATTTTGTATTCTCTGAGAACACCCACCACTAGATCTGGCTGGAACCATTAAAGAGATGCTCCTTAAACTTGATGGATCAGATGTAGGGGCTCGTTGGCCACTGGAGGCAGGGAGTGGGAAGAATGAGAGAGAGAAAGAAGACATGAGTGATTGTCCAGCACCATGGATCTGGGTTTGAGAATGCCTTTGCTTGGATTTTGCATAAGTTGGAAACGGCAGGTTGACTGACGCAAGCCCATTATTATGTTATCTTTATTAACTTGCACAACTTTATTTGAATATTTTGCAAACATTTCTTAAATTGAACACTTGATTAACACATGCCTCGTTGGTTAATTTAATTTGTCATCCTCAGAGGCATAGAGTCAATATGATGCGGTACCAAAATAATATAACTTGAACATTGCATGTGAATTTTTTCCTCTGTCATTGGCAGCATATAATGCTTCAGATAGGCAGATTCCGTTGATGCTTGTGCCATACTATCTTACTGTTATTTAATGATGAGAGGATCTCTGACTTTTGATCCAATCTTTCTCAGAGCAAAGCTTCATCAGACAAACGCCGGTGGAGTTTTCGAAAGAGATCGGCCAGGCACCGAGTACTAAGCAACAGTGTGGTCTCAGAACCTGTGTCTATCAGCTATAACAAGGAAAGTGCAGAAGTTGTGACCAATACTTTTGATTCTCCAATCTATTCTTCTATTCCAGAAAAAAAATCCATAGAACAAAGAATAAATGAAACTTTTCCATTACCATCTGCTGTCGTGGATTCTGAAATAGCTAATCCTTTGGAAACAAAGGAAAATTTCCCTGCCAATGACATCAACCTCAATGAATCTGTTGCTATTGTCATTCAGGCTGCTACACGGGGAGACTTGGTATATTCTTTTCTTGGTTGCAACTACTTTTGGTATTTTCCAAGGGTTTGCATTATTTTTCTCTGATTTCCTGTGAATATGTTCAGGCTAGGAGAGAATTCCAAAGACTTAAGAGCATTGTCAAGTTGCAAGCTGCTGTACGTGGACATTTGGTTAGGAGACAGGCCATTGGAACATTGCATTGTATCCAAGCCATTGTAAAACTGCAGGCATTTGTGCGAGCTCGTCGCACGGAGAAGTCAGCTGTACAAGAGGATAAGCTCCAGGTACATGCCCGGTTGTCAAGATTATTGGTACTGAGTTTTTGCTTCACTGATTATTGATTTGCATCCTATAGAAAAACAAACTTGGGGCTGCATAAAATAATTTCCTTCACCATTTTTAATCATTATGTTTTAAATAACAACAAGAATTCCATTATTGTATTGTAAGAACTTGCGAGTGGCTTCTTTAGCCTTAAATAGCAATCAAAGATCTTGGTGAAGGCAACTCTTGATCTGGCAGAACTCTCCTTGTGGGACAGCTGACTCTATTCCGACACTATCATCACAGCATTAGCAAACATTTTGTGCCTGAGCACGATGGGGATTTGAATATTCTTGTTACTTTTATATTGTCTCTTGCTTTGTTACCTTTTAATGCTGCAATATTTGTTCATTTAGCCGACTGCTGAAACTGGTGATAAATAAATTTGGCTTTGTCAACTTTCATTAGAGAATCAATTTGTGATTGCATTTTGAGAAGAGGATGGAGGGGGTGCTTAAAGTAGTATCTGTACTTATCAATCAACTGATCTATGTGCTTAAACATTGTCTTGTAGTTGTTGTCTCATGCTATGAAAATGGTTTCCTCTTCTTCTTGTGAAGCATTATATTTGTTTTATCTCTCATTAGATTTATCCTGTTTTGGGTTCAGGAGAAGGGATATTTGTGCATAAGGCCAAATAAAACATATCCCTCAACCAAGATACTCCTTTCAAATCGATTTGCTTGTCAGGTATGAGTAATCTATCTTTTCTACAAGTTCATTATGTTGTAAACAGTGGTTTGTCATCTGAATCTGATTTCCTTTAAAATTAATTTACATGTTTCAAATTTTACAAGCTTTTGGAGGCTACACCGAAGAAAAAACCCATTCAAATAAAATGTGATACTTCCAAATCTGATGATTTGGCATGGAAATGGTTGGAGAGGTGGATGGCTGTCACTTCATCGGATATTGGACAGCACCTGGAGCAAAAACTTAATCGGGGTCATATGGGACAGGAAGCAAACACCGAGTTGGCTGATTATGAAGCAAGAAAAGAGGTTCCACCTGTAGTCTCTATGTCATCTGATGCAGAGTTAGCTCCCAATGAAATAAGAGTACCAACTAATGGTGAAGGGGATGTAACAACTAAAAGTTCTGGTACCTTGAAGTTTGAGGCTGCAATGTATGTTCCAGATAATCACTCGAGTTCATTAGTGAAGGATGACCAGCAAAAAACTCAGATCAAGAATGAGACATTGGGCATCACAGTAGACAATTGTACAAAGATTGAGAATGTTCATGAAACAATTATGGATTCTCTCTCAAGTCAAAAACAATTGGAATCAAATCCAGCTGCAAATATAGTTCTTGATAATGTTTCTGAGAAGCATGATTTTGACTGCAATAGCTTGAAGAATACTTCTAAAAGTGCATTTTTTGAACCAGTAGCTGAAGGAAAGAAGCTTGTACAGGGGTTGAGAAAACCATGCAATCCAGCATTTGCTGCTGCACAGTCAAAATTTGAAGCACTGAGCTCAACCTCTTCGATCAGCTGGTCTAGTACTTCTGCCTGTCAAGATGCTGCAGCCAAGTCAAAATTAAATAGCTTTCAAGTAGATGCTTCACAGGAGAATAAGGACATAGGCTTAACAGATAACTCAGTATCTCGTGATCCAAGAGTTCAAAATGCTGCTTCAGAATGTGGCACTGAAATTTCTATCTCCTCCACACTAGATTCACCAGACAGATCTGAAACTGAAGGTGGGGAAATTGTCCTAGAAATTGGAGCTTTGGAGAAGGGCCACTATGATGTCAATGGTGATGCTGATACTGATCATGATCTTGTTAAAATGAATACTGAAGAAAAGAACTCAGCCTTTGATTCAGAGGTCCTTCAGTCGCAAAGATATGTGCAAAGTGATGGAAATTTACCCAAGTCAACTGCTGCCAAGAATGTAGTGCAGTGGGAACATCAGCCATCTGAGCCACCCACATTTGATATGCCGACTCAACTGGAAGGTTCCATTCAGTCATCACCAGAAGGAACCCCCAAAAGCTGTACAATGGTCCCTGAGTCACATGGAACACCATCAAGTCAGACATCTGTAAATGCCAAAAAGACCAAAAAAGATAGTAACGTGCCTGTTCAAAATCAAAGGTCTCTATTAGCAGGCAAGGGGTCACCATCTAATCCAAACAATGATTCAGGTGGAAGGACTAGTACAGAGAAATTGTCAAGGGATTCAAAGAATGCAAAAAGGCGTAACTCGTTCGGGATGGCTAAATCAGATCGTGCTGATAATGAGCCCAGGATCAGCAGTGGCAATTCCCTTCCAAGTTACATGCAAGCCACTGAATCTGCAAGGGCTAAGGCCCATGCCAGTATTTCTCCAAAATTAAGCCCTGATGTGCATGATAACCACATGAAGAAAAGACATTCCTTACCTATGGCAAATGGCAAACAGGGTTCATCCCCACGGATGCAGAGATCAACATCACAAGCACAACAGAATTCAAAGGGCAATGCCACTCATTCTCCTCATAATTCTGCAGGTAACTCGTCAGTCTTTTGTACATTACCATCATGGGCTGCAGATACCAAATTTCTTTAGTTTGGTAATCCAACTAATTCAGATTTATCTAATGCACCGTGCCATCTAGTGTAGTGCTTCCTATTTAAGTGTTTGATGAGGTCATTCTAATTGGTAAACATCTATCAACCATTGTGGGTGCTGATTGACCTGGCACTTAAATATTAACAGTCTTAAATCTTGTGTTTTATTTTGGCATTATGTTCTGCTATCAGTACTACATTCTTTTAGCCAAAATAGATCTTTGTCATATATTATGATCCATTTATTGCTGGATAAACTTTCATTGAATTTGCTCGTAAGTTCCCTGAATGGGCAAAGATTGGGATATTAATTTACAAACTATACCGCTTTGGACTTTAAGTTGTGATCATAAAACACCATATCATTTTTTTATAATATTTATGGTCACACCATGCTAGGAGCACCGGATTGAAGTCAAATAATTGTCTTATTATGCTCCTACCGCCCGAGTTTGCGGACAATAGAAATGGCGTTGTCAATGCCAACTTGAGCTCATAAGGTGTTACAACTTTGCAGAACTTGTTTCAGTTTATGGCGCTTGCTTGGCAAATGACAGTTGTTGCATTAATTAGTAAATTTAAACAATTTGCATCATCCAATGTGGTGATGTTCAGATTGGGGATGGGGTAGGAATAAAGAATGCATGCAGTAGATGGTAGAGAGACAAGAAACATATACGAAATAGAGTGTGGGATTTTCAATATCCACTTAATTGAATCTTCATGAGACAATAATAAAAGCTAAATTATATTTAATATATAAAAATGACAAATTAACAGTTTTTTGAAATTTCAAAACCTCTTTTTGATATGGTTTGTGTGAGTTCAAATTCATCCAATTTGTTTATGAGGAATGTGGGAATTGAACATGATCTTTAGCTGTAATTTTGCTATCGACCTGATTGATAATTGCTGTCCTCTTTGTTCAAGCTTATTGATATGTTGATCATCGTGATGCATCTTGAAATGTCGGTTTTCAGAGAGGAGATGGCAAAGATGATCGAGCCTTCCGAGCAGCTTGACATGCACTCATCCTGAAAGGAATGGTATGGATTTCAAGGCCAATGGAAATTAGCTACTTCGGTCGTGATTTTGATACATCCTGTGCTTTTATTATTGGCATATGGTGCGACAAATGGGCAAGCAGCAGATCAAGATAACATGATGCATGTTACTGTTTGATGTAAGCTTCAGCCCGTTGTTTTCTATGTTGGCTTTTTATGTGTGTGATATATGACTGGAATCCAGAAGGTCGTTTTGTCCTTTCATAGAACAAGCTTGATGTGTTTATTTGCACGGGAAGTTTTTGAGTTTTGATTGCAATAAACTACATTGCTGTTATGAGATCAGATATGCTTGTAATGACCGTCTCAGGGCATCAACCAGAGTTTATTCTATTTCTTAAACCCATCCCCAAGTTTGATTGTACAATAGTTCAGCATGTTTCTGAAACATATTTTGTGACCCGGTGAACCACAAACTTAAATTCAGACTCCTTCCAGGAATGCCTTGCTCCTTTCTCTTTCTGGGTGGATCGGTGTCCTCGGGCAGTGCGATCGGCATGCAAGACATCATGCAGGTGCAGTGGAAGATCCATGTCTGTAGACCATAGAATTATAGCCACTTTTTGGCGACATAATGGAATGTCTTGCTCCTTCCTTGTCTACCTGTCCTGCTACTTCTTAATTCGTAGCACTAGACGGTGTCGAGAATTGTCCTATTGCTAATCAGGATAAGCAGTGAAAAAGCGAGGAGCGTTTCTCACCGCATTCCAGTTCCTCTTGGGGGCCTGCTTTGGCGTTTCCTAGCACCTGGAGAACCCTGTGGGTCAGAGAAGCTGGAGAGAGCCTGATCAGGACTCCGTAGGTAGCTCGGTGATGAGATCTTCACAAAAATCTCTCACAATCTGATAGGTTTTGCCGGAGGGAGTCCTCTTCAGTGCACCTTTTGCACTGTAGAGTGCTTGCCGCTCATTGCGGGAATGCGAGCGGCTGTGCTTGGTGCCATACATGGTACGCTTTCTGAATGTGCGGCAGCTGTCGTCCAGGGTAGCATAGCACTCTACGATGCAAAAAGTGCGCACCGTTGAGGATTCTGGGTCTGGAAGTTCTGGTGCTGGGCAATTGGAAAGCATCAGGAAACATTACCACCCGGTCAAGATGCAACGTGCGCGCTAAGTTGCACCTACGTGCTCTAGATGGGAGTGATTATTGCAGAGTCATCCCTTTAAACAGGAAAGTTCTCTCATCAGCTATCAACCTATGAACCATGCTTGTTTGGATGCGGGAAGAATGTGAAAGAGCATCCCAAACGAGAAGTATGGGGACATCTGGTGCATTCCCACTTCCAGAACACCATGTTAACATCTGGTAGGAAATGGAACAATGATTTTAGAACTTTTTATATCGCATTGCAGGTGAATCTATCATCAAATGGGGATTGAGAAATCACAAGCTCCTACAATGTTTTCCATGGGAAAGTTCTCTCATCAACTATGATCCCATGGACCATGACCGCCAAGGAGTGTGGGAACTGCTGGTATGGATTCTATAGCATTGCTTAAAATAAATAAACATGATGGGTGAAAGATAATGCAGCAAATAGTGCTTTTTTTAATGTCAGAAAATATTTCAAAAATAATCTAAGTCACTAGCAGCTAATTCCAGATTGTTGGGAGTAGATGGGGGATCATCCAGTGCTTTTTCTTTGGTCAAATGATTCAGGGGAGAAAAATCAAACTAATCTCTGCTCAAGCTAATTAATCATATTATATATTATACAATCAATAGCACTAGAAACAGTTTGTGTTCTCAAGGAATTATGCCCTAGTGTAAAATATAATTGTGCCATTTGTCATGGTCTAAATGACTGAATATTAGTGATTCAATATTTGGGGTACTTGTTGCCTACCGCGTCTAGCAATAAAAAATTAAATGATTTTTGAGTCCTCCACAAACCATTGGTCAAAAATATCCAAATATTTAAATTCTTATAAGTATTTTTCTTGAATATTTGAAATAGATAATGAATGGTGTCAGTTATCATTGTGGCTTGCCCAAGATGTATTTCAGGATAGCTTGGCAAAACATATTAATTATGCCCTAAGAACATAAGCCTTCTACTTGACATTCATTCGACATATATAGAGACATTACATTATATCAATAATTAACTTGCATCAATTGAAGATGTAAAACAGAAAATTACAGTTGGACCAATTACTATCTTGGTTCTCACAGCTAGCTTTCGACTTACTATATTAAACCTTCTTATTAAGCCTATCCATTGATCTAAGAGGCTTGAGCTTTGCTTGAATAAAGCTCAATTAAATCTTGAATCATATTTTAGTATATCTAGATTGAACCTGGTATGTAAGCTAGAATCAATTTCCAACCCAGCTTGAAATTAACATCTCTCAATCACATGCAGCTCCATAAGCTTCAAAAACATTATATAATGTGGAAATATTTGCCACATAAAAACCTCTGATTGATAATTTAGTTAAATTATTACATTTCATCGTGTGATAAATAATTTCATAGGATGTTTAATAATTTTTTAGATTTACATTCCGTTATTCAATTCTAATAGCTTTTTTAACTTTAATTGTTTAAGTCATTACATGTTATTCATGCTTCCTGCAAGCATAAACTGATTTTGATTTGGTTTGATATATCAATACAATTAATTAGGATCATGTTTGACTTAATCCAAAGTTAAGCTCAAAATGGATTAAATTAAGTAATCAAGTCCCGAAATTCAAGCTTGAAATGAGTTTCAAGTGAAGCTTGATCTAGCCTAGCTTGACTCTAATATACTCTTGTTTCTCACACAGTTTAGTGAGGAAATGTTGTTTTACATTGAAATGGTATTTTATACATAAAACATATTGTATTACAAGATATTTGAGACAAAAATCATAAATTAAAGTTGTAAAAAGACATGGATGCAAAAGAATGAGGATTGCAATTGCAGGCTGCATCATAATACTTTATTTCCTTTTCCACCAAATGAGAGAAGTCAAACATCATAATATCTTTTGTGGATGTGAATTGCAAGGATAGCTTATTGTTGAGGATAAACTCCACTCCCATCGAAGTCCAGTTTGATGCTTAGTCTAATGCAACTGATAATCACGGAAGAGTTTCGATCGAAAATTTTTCTCCAGCGGTTGGACCTCAGCCGAACTCTTCCAGCGGCCAAATCTTAGCCGAACTCCTTCAACCGATCGAACTCCTCAGCGGTCGAGCCCCAACCGAACTCCTCTAGCGGCCGAACTCCTCTCGGACTTCTTCCTCAGTCGGACTCCTCCAGGAGCTGAACTCCTTTCGCATTTCTCTTTCAGTCGGATGCAAGCCGAACTCCTTTCGGATCTCTTCTTTAGACGGATGCCTACAATAAGCAAACTCCTCTAGGACTTCTCCCTCAGTTGGATGCCTACAGGAGCTGAACTTCTTCCAGATCTTTTTTTCAGATGGATGCCTACAGGAGCCGAACTCCTCCTGGACTTCTTCCTCAGTCGGATGCCTATAGGAGTCAGACTCCTTCTGGACTCTTCCTTCAGTCGGATTTCTCCAGGAGCCAAATTCCTTCCAAACTTCTCCTTCAGTCAAATTTTGCCAGGAGCCAAACTCCTTTCGGACTCTTCCTTCAGTCGAATTTCTAAAGGAGCCGAACTCCTTCCGGACTCCTTCAGTCGAATTTCTCCAGAAGCCGAACTCCTTCCAAATTTTTTCTTCGATCGGATTCCTTCAAGAGCCAAACTCTTTCCAGACTTCTCCTTCGGCCAAACTCCTCAAGGAGCTGAATTTCTTCTTGATTTCTCCTTCAGTCGGATTCCTCCAGGAGTCGAACTGCTTTCGAACTTCTCCTTCAGTCAGATTCATCCAACGGATTGCTTTCAAATTTCAGCTAGCATTCCTTTCGGATGATCCCCTCTAGCCGTATCCTCTTTAGAAATCTAAATTCTTTTGAAATTGACATACGTCAAAGCTTTTCACCCCTCCACGTGGCCCTAAGCGGCCAGCTACCGGACGGTCATGATTGTTACTATCAGTCTGCTGCAGACGGTGCCCCTCTCATGCGGCTCTGAGCGGCCAGCTACCGGACGGCTATGGTTGTTACTATCAATCTGCTGTAGATGGCGCCCCTCTCATGCGATCCTGAGCGGCCAGCTATCGGACGGCTATGGTTGTCACTATCAGTCTACTCTGAGCTCCATCTATAAAAGGAATCATCCAGATACGTTTTCTCTAAGCTCTCTTCTCCTTCTCGAAAGTCTACCGAACTTTTTTCTGAGTACTCCATTTCTGTTGGCCAGAAGAGCTGACTTGATCATCGGAGGGTCCTATCGAAGCCACCACCATCAACTCCAGATGAAACTTTATTTTGTAGGTCACCGATAGCGACCTTATCTTTCTTGATTCTAGCTTGATCCGACGTCAACCAGATTCTGCACCAATAGGATTGATGCTAAAGAAAAGGCCCTCTATTTCTGAGGTACCCTTATTCCTAAAAGAGTGCTCAGTCGATCCTGTGGAGCTTATTATCTAAGGTCCATCTCCATCCTCTCCCTCAATCCTAAGAAATGTCTCCAAAGAAGGTAACTACCAGAAGATCTACCGCTTTTGCCATCAGATCCGAGCTAGATCCGTCCATTCCGACTCCAGCATCGGCACTTCAACCTCCTCCACCGACGGCCATGATAGATCCAAAGCAGTTCAACTTACTGATGCAGCAGATTCAGGACCTCATCGAGATGGTGTAGACCATACGGCAGCCTCCGATGATGATTCTGCCAGAAAACCCACCATCAGAATGTCAGAAATCGATCATAAGAAAGAGCACTTGGGCTAGCATACTCATTGCCCCTGAAAAGGAGAAATAGAGAGCAGAGGATCCTTGCTCGGATCATGATTCTTCTCTGAAAGAAATTTTTTTCATCTACAGTCGGAAGCTTTCCAAGATCTACGATCGAGATGACGTCCTCGATTAGAAACTACGGAGGATAGATCGATGGATTGAGAAATTCCATCATGTCGTCTCGGCTCACCATGACGACGTCCGCACAAATCCTCCTTTCTCTCCTTAAATTATGCAAGAGCCCATTCTGTCGAACTTCGAGCTTCCCTCAATTTAAAAGCTACGATGGAACCTTTGATCCGATCGATCATCCGAAGGCCTTTCGGACTATGATGCTGCTCTATGGCGCACCAGACATTATCTTATGTCGAGCTTTTTTGTCTATCTTAAAGAAAGCAGCAAGAAACTGGTATTCGACATTAAAATTAGGTACGATCTTCTTCTTTGACCAGACAAGCCATCAGTTTGTGGCTTACATCATCAGCAGCCGATATCCCCATCGAGGTTTGGATTTTTTGATGAATATCAAACAGAAGGAGGAAGATCTATCCGGGTTTATGTCATCCGATTTAATGCTGCTGCGTTAGAGGTCCGAAACCTGGACCAGTCTGTTGCAATGGCCGCACTCAAGGACGGCCTTTAGAAGAATGATTTATTATTCTCCTTAGAGAAGAAGTACCCCAAAAATTTTGTCGATCTGCTAGCTCGAGATGAAGGATATGTCTGAGCAGAAGAAGCCTTCAAATTGAGAGATGAAGAAGGCGCAGGAAAGCAACAGACGGATGAGTCTAGTAAACCCACGGCTGATGGAGGGCCGAATGAAGTTCGACCATGCTCATAGATTCCATCCGAGCGCAAGCGAGCCCGAACTCTTCCTCAAGCTCATCGCCAAAGAAGCCCCGATGGAAGGGCGCGAAGAAATTCTCCTAAGAAGATTTCACAACTATGCCTCCCTCAATGCTCCACAGACGCTGGTCTGAAGCAAGAGAAGATCAGCCAAGGGCGCTACTTCAGCTAAAACCACTAATGAGGAAGGAACAACAAGAAGATCGTCCACCTTTCGGCATCATCAATGCTATCTCTGGGGGGCTTAGTACTTCGACGAGCCATCATTTCTCAGCCTCAGAGCCAAGAGAAGCTTGCCCCAAATTAGAAAGGCCCGTATGAAGTAGAAGAGGTCGTCCGGTCCGAAACTTATCATCTGAAAGAGCTCGAAGGAACAACGCTCTCACAACCTTGAAATTCAGAGAATCTGAGAATGTACTATTGATAATTTTTTTTTCAATAAAACTCTTTCATTTCAATATTATTATTTTTTGGTGCAAAAACTATATGATGACAGGAAAGAAGCAATCAATAGTGGCCATGTTAGGAATAGAAGGAGAACCTCATCCTAACATGAGCGAGTCGAAGACCTTGTTCATTTTAGATGAGATGAGGGGAGAGGCTCTGACAATGATCCTTATGTGCTCCTACAGTCCGTTAGGAACAGAAAGAGAACCTCATCCTAATGTGAGCAAAGTCGAAGACCTCGTTCATTTTAGATGAGATGAGAGGAGAGGCCCTGACAACGGCTCTTATGTACCCCTACAGTCCGTTAAGAATAGGAGAAGAACCTCATCCTAATGTGAGCAAAGTCGAAGGCCTCGTTCCTTTTAGATGAGATGAGGGAAGAGGCCCTGACAATGGCCCTTATATGCTCCTACAGTCTATTAGGAACAGGAGGAGAACCTCATCCTAACATGAGCAAAGTCGAAGGTCTCATTCATTTTAGACGAGGTGAGAGGAGGAGCTTCAGCTTCAATCTTGGCTGGAGATCTCTCCTAAGCTTCTACGTCAATAGAAGATAAGATCTTCTTCAATCTCGACTGGAGATAAGATCTCCTCCGAGCTTCAACGTCTACGTCAACAGAAGATAAGATCTCCTTCAACCTCAACTGAAGATAAGATCTTCTCTGAGCTCCTACGTCAATAGGAGATAAGATCTTCTTCAACCTTGGTTGGAGATAAGATCTTTTCCGAGCTTCAATATCTACGTTAATAGAAGATAAGATCTTTTTCAACCTTGGCTGGAGATAAGATCTTCTCCGAGCTTCTACGTCAATAGGAGATAAGATCTCCTTTCAACCTCGGCTGGAGATAAGATCTCTCGAGCTTCAACGTCTACGTCAATAGGAGATAAGATCTCTTCAATCTCGGTTGGAGATAAGATCTCTCCTCGAGCTTCAATATCTACGTCAATAGAAGATAAGATCTCCTTCAACCTCGGCTGGAGATAAGATCTTCCTCGAGCTTCCTACGTCAATAGAAGATAAGATCTTCTTCAACCTCAGCTGGAGATAAGATCTCCTCCGAGCTTCAATGTCTATGTCAACAGGAGATAAGATCTCCTTCAACCTCGGTTGGAGATAAGATCTCTCCCGAGCTTCTACGTCAACAGGAAGATAAGATCTCCTTCAACCTCGACTGGAGATAAGATCTTCCTCTGAGCTTCAATGTCTACGTCAATAGGAGATAAGATCTCCTTCAACCTCGGCTGAAGATAAGATCTCCTAAGAGCTTCTACGTCAATAGGAGAAAAGATTTTCTTCAACCTCGACTGGAGATAAGATCTCTTCCGAGCTTCAACATCGATAGGAGATAAGATCTCCCTCAACCTCTATTGAAAATAAGATCTCCTCCGAGCTTCAATGTCGACGTCAATAGGAGATAAGATTTTCTTCAACCTCGGTTGGAGATAAGATCTCCTCCGAGCTTCAACTTCAACGTCAACCTTGGCTGGAGATAGATCTCCCCCAAGCTCCAACCCTTCAACAAGAGATAAGATCTCCTTCAATCTTAGCTGGAGATAAGATCTCTTTCAAAATTCAACTTCATCGTCAATCCTTTAATAGGAGATAAGATTTTTCCCAAGCTTCAACTTCAACGTCAACTTTGGTGGAGATAAGATCTTCCCCAAGATCCAATCCTTCAATAGAAAATAAGATTTTCTTCAACCTCGACTGGAGATAAGATCTCTTCCGAAATTCAACTTCAACGTCAATCCTTCAACAGGAGATATGATCTCTTCCGAGCTTCAACTTCAACCTCAACTGGAGATAAGATTTCCTCCGAGCTTTAACCTGAACTAGTGTAGAGCCCGAAAGAGGACTTCGATAGTCACCTTTTTTGTACTCTCTTCCTTCGAATTTCGAACTTGAAAGTAGGAGGAACTATTGTTAGGGATAAACCCCACTCCCATCGAAGTCCAGCCTGATGCTTAGTCTAATGCAACTGATAATCATGGAAGAGCTTCGATCAAAAATTCTCCTCCAGCAGTCGGACCCCAGCCAAACTCTTTTAGTTGCCAAACCTTAGCCAAACTCCTTCAGTCGATTGAACTTCTCAATGATCGAGCTCCAGCCGAACTCCTCCAACGGTGGAACTTCTCCCCCAGTTGGACTTCTCCAGGAGTCAAACTTCTTTCGGATCTCTCCTTCAATCGGATGCCTATAGGAGCCAAATTTCGGATCTTTCTTTCAGATGGGTCTACAGGAGCCAAACTCCTTCTGAACTTCTCGCTTAGTCGAATGCCTACAGGAGCCAAACTTCTTTTGGATCTCTCCTTCAGACGGATGCCTACAAGAGTCGAACTCCTCCTATTTCTTCCTCAATCGGGTGCCTATAGGAGCCGGACTTCTTTCGAACTCCTCCTTCAATCGGATTCCTTCAGGAGCTGAACTCCTTTTGGATCTCTCCTTCAGACGGATGCCTATAGGAGCCGAACTTCTTCTGGACTTCTCCCTCAGTCGGATGCCTACAAGAGTCAGACTCCTTCCAGACTCCTTCAGTTGGATTCCTTCAGGAGTCGAACTCCTTCCAAACTTCTCCTTCAGTCAAGTTCCGTCAGGAGCCAAACTTCTTCTAAGCTCCTCCTTCAGTCGAATTTCTATAGGAGCCGAACTCCTTCCGGACTCCTTCAGTTGGATTCCTTCAGGAGCCAAATTTCTTCTGAATTTTTTCTTCAGTCGGATTTCTCTAGTGGATTGCTTTTAGATTTTAGCTAGCATTCCTTCCGAATGATTTTCTCTAGCCGTATCTCTTTTAGGAGTCTGAACTCCTCTAGAATTGACATATGTCAAAGCTCTTCACCCCTCCACATGGCCCTGAGCGGTCAGCTATCGAATGACTATGGTTGTCACTATCAGTCTACTGCAGGCGGCGTTCTTTTCATATGGTCTAAAGCGATCAACTATCGGATGGCTACGACTGTCACTATCAATCTACTACAGGCGGCGCTCTTCTTATGCGGTCCGGGCGGTCAGCTATCGGACGGCTACGGCTGTTACTATCAGTATACTTCGAACTCCATCTATAAAAGAGATCCTTCAGATATATTTTCTCTAAGCTCTCTTCTTCTTTCCAAAATTCTGCCGAACTCTTTTCTGAGCACTCTATTTTTATTGACCAGAAGAGCTGACTTGATTGTCGGAGGGTCCTACCAGAGCCACCACCATCAATTCCGGATGGAACTTTATTTTGTAGGTTACCGATGATGATCTCGTCTTCCTCGACTCCAGCTCGATCCGACGTCAACCAGATTCTGCACCAACACTTATAAAAGGCTAACAAGAGTACAACTATCAACATTGATCCTCATCTTTTCAATATAAGAAAATGAAATTAGACTCAAAATTATTGATTCTGATTATTATCAAATTAAACTAGAAGGCAAATTCAAATAATTGTAAAATATTGACATATGAAGCAAGCATGCTTAGAGATAGCAAACTTAGATATGATTTTTTTTTTTTTTTAATTTTCTTGCATAAAACTTAGGGATGATATTAAGGATGTTGGAGAGTAAAATAAGAAACTATGGAAGCATGTTTAACATAGATATTATTGTTGCCGATCTTCGAGCTGAAGTTGAGGTTGGCCTGACTAAAGAGAGCTGGGATTGATAGAGTATTGTAGGCTCTAGTGAAGGTTGGACCTGCAAAATAAATCTTTGGTTGGAAGTTTTTCGAGTAGCCTCCGATACTTAAATTAGTCATTGATCAAAGAACAGTGAAAAAGAGCATGAGGAATAAAAGCAAAAGGGGCTCGAGAGGATGTTTTGAGACTTGCTTGAGGTCCATGCTTCTCCTTATTTATAGAGAGGGGGTCGAAGGCCATTCTCATGATAAGCGGCAATCATTATCAAGAAAATTAAATGAATCATATTAATGGTGATCACACCTTATGCTCTATATGTGAGAGGGACAAACTGTTACTTGACTATCATGATGAGCAGTTGTCCGACAGTTTTGGATGCTATATCTATTCGATAGTTTTGGAAATATTTATGGTTATACACGCACATATACTACCATATAAAAATCTCTGATTGATAATTTAGTTAAATTATTACGTTTCATTGTGTGATAAATAATTTCATGGTATATTTAACAATTTTTTAGATTTACATTCCATTATTCAATTCTAATAGCTTTTTTAACTTTAATTGTTTAAATCATTACATGTTAATTCATGCTTCATACAAGCATAACTGATTTTGATTTGGTTTGATATTATCAAGACAATTAATTAGGATCATGTTTGACTTAATCCAAAGCTAAGCTCAAATTGGATTAAGTAATCAAGTCTAGAAATTCTTGAAATTACTTTCAAGTGGAGCTCGATCTATTTTAGTTTTGATTAAGCTTGACTCTTATACACTTATTTTTTTACATTGAAATGGCATTTTACACATAAAACATATTATTACAAGATATTTGCGACAAAAACCATAAGTTAAAGTAGTAAAAAGACATGGATGCAAAGGAATGAGGATTGCTATTGGAGGCTGCATCATAATACTTTATTTCTCTTTCCACCAAAAAAAGAGAAGTCAAATATTTAGTATATGTTCCTCCTAGCCTCCTAGACATGTGATGCTTCTTTTCCCGAATGGAAAAGATGATATCATTCCCTTTATATCTTTTGTGGATATGAATTGTAAGGATAGCTTATAAAAGGCTAACAAGAGTACAACTATCAACATTGATCCTCATCATTTCAAGATAAGAAAATGAAAATAGACTCAAATTATTGATTCTGATTGTTATCAAATTAAACTAGAAGGCAAATTCAAATAATTGCAAAATATTGACATATGAAGCAAACATGCTTAGATAGAGCAAACTCAGAGATGATTTTCCTTTTAGCTATTCTTGCATGTAACTTAGAGATGATACTACGGAGGTTAGAGAGTAAGGATGTTAGAGAGTAAAATAAGAAACTAAGGAAGCATGTTTAAAATAGATATTATTGTTGCCGATCTTCGAGCTGAAGATTGAAGAGAGTTGGGATTGATAGAGTGTGTCGTAGGCTTCAGTGAAGACTGGACCTGTAAAATAAGTCCTTGGTTGAAAGTTTTTCTTATAGAATCTTCTGATGCTTAAGTCAGTCATTGATCAGAGAACAATGAAAAAAATTATGAGGAATGAAAATAAGAGGGGCTCGAGATGATGTTTCGATACTTGCCTGGGGTCTTTGCTTCTCCTTATTTATAGAGGAGGGATTGAAGGCCATGCTCGCGATGAGCGGTGACTATTACCAATGAATTATATGAATCACATTAACGTGCACCTCATGTTTTGCATGTGGGAGGGGCAAGTTGTTGCCCGACTATCATGATGAGCATTCGTCTAACAATTTTGAATACTATATCTATTATGCAACGATTAGATATCTATTCGGGGCATAACCGCCTTCCAGAATCATGGTCCTGCAAGATTACATCTTTACCTCATCATTGACCGAGGTGAATAAGTCGATGTTCCACCAAGCTCACTATCTTTGGTGCATGCAATGATCAAAGGGAATATTCATCACATCAAAAGTATTCTGATATTTGCAGTTCCAAGTTTGAAAGTCATTATTTTCACCATAAATACATATATATAAGTACACATACATACAAATATACAAACACACACATATATACATACTTAAATATATACTCATCATGGCTCAAAATGATTATTGCTTAGCCCATTATGAGTGGACAAAATGAATCAAATGAAAGGGATATACAAATAAAAGGAGTTATACGTTTTCATGATAAAATTTGATGATGGTGATCAATAAATCATCATTTTTTACCAATCATCTTAGTCAACTTACTAGTTGCTAGCACATAACTTTGTTATCCAACAATGTAAAGATTGTGTTTATATTTTAATATTTTAATTAAAAGTATAGAAAAGATATTAAAAACTTTAAATATATAGACTATATATAAGTAAAAAAAAAAACTGGAATCTAGCATAAAGAAAGGTATGAAAAATATTTTTATAAAACATTTTTACCACATGTAATGATAGTTTAGAATTAAAAAAATCAGATGGTAATGGTAATTCCTTTTTGTAATGATGATACAAAGTAACATAACTAGACCAAATTGGCTTGAATATTAACAACAAAAAATGAAGAGGAATGAACCCCAAAGAGAATTGTTGAATGTCTTATTAACTTGGGTTTGTCATTCTTCATCTCTTGCCTGATATTGGATGCATTGGTGAGCGAGGGTGAGAGATACATGGTTGTATAGATCAAGGAAGATTGCTCAACAATTTACCATACCAAATAAGAAAAATACCCTTTAAATTTTAAATGGTAGTTTTTTTTTAATAATATTTAAGTAATGGTACCAAAGATGATGCACATGTCTGTTGCCAGGTAGATGTTTTTAAAAGATTCATGGTACCAGCGATGATGGAAATGTTGAAGACGGACATCTACTATGTCAGACTAATATATTCTTTCCTAGATTAAAGAATCTATATCAATGGGCATTGCAACTCGGGGTGATGGATGCCTCTATTGTAGGTGCCATTGGGAATCCACCATATCTGGCTATTGCTTACTTGCCTAGTATTGGAGTTTTAATTTGAAAAAGATTTAAAATTTTAAAACTAAACCAACCTTATCTCTAAATCTTAGTTGGTTTAAATACTTTTAAATATCTTCTTTTTTTTTTTTTAAGTCCCATATCACATATGTGAAAGCAAACCTCTTGCTTGAATAGAAACCCTTTCTCATAACACCCAAGTTGGGCTTTGAGGGAAGTGGGCCGGTGATCATGTGTATGCACTCAGCCAGCCATGTACGTCACATGTTTTGATCCAAGATCTTGTTTTTTTTTTTTTGGTACAAAAATGGAATGGGAGGGGAGGGGAGGGGAGGGGGCTCCCGGCATAGCTACCCCCTCTGGGCCTGACCATGAGGGCTTCCACTCTGCTGGAGGATGTTCGATGCATGGCGATATAAGGTGACTCAGCCATTTCCTACAATGCCTAAGGGGAACGCGTGAGTACATCACCCCAGCACCACTCAGGCATCAGAAGATCCACTTATCATCCTACTTCCCAGGCATCCCGACATCTGAAATTCAATCTGAAATTCAATTCATCATTTAATCGAAGCTCAAACCAAGGACGTGAGGAATGAGGTTAACGGCGTGCGACCAACTGGGCTACCACCTGAGTGGCTCCAAGATCTTTTCAATATTTTGATTTTCTTTTTTATAGATTTTTTTATAATATCATTTTATGAAATATAAAATAATATATAAATTATCAATCTACCAATTTCTAGGTATAAATTCCGCCATTAGAAACATTTTACATGCTATACCAATGATGGATAAATTTTCTCTCGGGAAAATCAACTGTGGATTTACTCCTGGTCTTTTCATTGTTGCAATCGATTAGGATTCAGGGTTTTAGATTCGTTCTAGTTATTTTTTCACTATTATTATTGGTTACCGATTTAATATTGTTTTTCGAGTTGGATTGTAATGTCATTGAAAAAAATCTTTGTTATGAGTTTGGATCCTCTTCAATTACTGAAGAGAAATATTTCACTCGCTATTGTGCAATAGAATGTCCCGATCATGTTCACTCACATATACAGGTGGCTGATGATTTGAACCAGACCCCCTCCAATTCAAACATGAATCAGAAGGGATGTGAACTTCTTGGCTTCATCACCAGCCTCGGTTCAAGGCCAATTTTATAGAATAGTTAATAATTTCCTCTATAAATTATTTCCATCCGACTGCAATGCCATGGCTGTCATTTGTGACCATGGTTCATAAGCTTAGCCATCTTTCTTAAGTAGGTAGACTCATAACTATGAATTTTATGAAGCGTGGAAGATATGCATTTCTTTCTCAAGCTGCCCTAAGGCTGGCTTCTAAGTGATGAGGTAAAGCAAAGTCTTAGCCCTTCATAATTTGGTCAATTATTTGTTATTTAACATTAACTAAATTAACTTACATGAAAAATGTTGCATTGATATCAATATACCACTCATGATATCTCAGGAAATACAAAAGGAGCACAGTTAAATATGTTTATTGGCAAATGCTTGGCAGCTACACCTGAGTTCCCAATCTATAAAAGCCATGCATCCTTTGTATCACAACTCACAAGACCATCCAAACCAAACACACTATTTGGGCCTCTCTTCACCTATCTTTGTTCTTCTTCTTCAAAATGTGGTGGATCTCTCTTCACCCAATCCTTCTTTCTGTAGTTCCTCCATTGCCCAGGTGCTATTAATTGTCAATTTTTTTTTTTTTTTTTTTTTTTGATTTTTTTTGCTTTACATCATATATATGTTGCTGTAGCTTGGAAGTATACAGTAAGAGGAGGAACTGGGCTTTTTGAGAGGGGTAAGAGAGATGTTCTTGGTCCATTTGAGAAGTTTGCAGTCCATTTAAGGAGGTAGGCACTGATGAGAGCAGTGGCCGCAGGCCGTTGGACTTAGGGCAGTGGGTGTTGAAGTCCCGGCAAGCATTCGTTGCGGCCAGGAGTTTTAAGTTGGTAATTGGTGTCATTTTTAAGGGTGGATTTGGAGTAGCCAAGGATGAAGAAAGCAGGCTGATAGGCAACGTGGAGTTTGTAGTGCTACAATTGGTATGTTTTGAGCAGCACTATGATTTGATCAAGTTGGATTGAGCCCGGTCTAATCTGATTTTGAAGACATGTTCAACAAGTTTGCTTCATGTTTCGCAAACTGGTTTGGATTTGGGTTTGGTAATTTTTGACTCAACCTAGACCGATTGGCAGGTTATCTAGGTTTCCTTGTGGTCAATCCAAGATATATTGACTTAGGCTAGATGCGGCCTGATCTGAAAATTAGAATCATAGAGAATTAATAACATCGTTTCCAATTTATTACAAATAATCTAAACTATCTCCTTTCGTTCTTCTCATTTTCATTATTTGTCTTAATGAATATTTATGTCCAATATTCTCAAGTTCATTAATCATTTACCTTTTTGGGTAAAATCAGATTTGCTAATTTTTTTTTTTAATATTTGACTACTAATTGTTATGATTTTAGTTATAAAATGCTTGATCTAATATCAAATGCGATCTAATGCAGCTCCAACCTAGATCTAAATCTTTTGGATTAGGATTGGATCATTCTTAACCGTTACACAACCGAGCTAATTCATTGGGTGTAAAATGAATTTTCGTGGCCCATCTTGACCCTACATGGTCAAGGTTTGGATGCTTGTCCAAAATCATGAGTCAAAGGATAGTTAGGTTGGTTTAGATTCAAGCATACCTGGTCCAACCTTATCATTTGCCATATCAACTTTGAGTGTGGGGAAGAGAGGAAGAGAATAGCAGAGGAAGAAGTGGAAAAAGAAATAAGTAAGGTTTTTTATAGTTGGCCAAAATATGTTTCATAGGCATACAATATTTTGCTGATTTTTCTTATTTGTTTAGGATATTAGAGAGAAAAAAAATATTACAGTCAATAATATTCCAAATTAAATTATCAATAGAAATAAAAATGAGCTGCTTCTCATCAATTGTATTTTATTTCACTCTTCAACTAAACATATGACATATCTCCTAGATTAATTACACAAATATATTAAATTCTAAATAATTATAATTACTAAATAAAAAGAATGACAATGTACTAATACAATAATCAATATTAATATATTTTTCAAAACTTCTACAGCAATTCATAACAATAACAATAGGTAACAATTACTTAACATATGTGAAAAATTTGTAAAACTTTGAATTTAAGTATAATTTTAAAAAGCATAGTTAGGAAATGACATCGAAAGTTGTTCTAATAAAATTTCAAGTATTTATGGTGCCAATACTTAATCCAAAAAATCAATATCATGCATCTTAAATCTCTCCGAGCATCCTTATAAAATAAAATTTTCAATCCATTTAATGTTTTTACAATAAATGAAACATAGTAGCTATATCTTTAAATTAACTTTTAGCCCTAATTTAAGAAATAAAATTTTTTTTTTTGAAGACTTTTTTATTTTCCTCCAATATCTCATTAGTCAAATTTAATGATATAATTATGTTACACATTTTTATTAAAATATTTCTCTATCCATCCAATGGTTTTCTGATATGCGACAAAAATATTTCTTTAAGTCTGGCATGGAGAAAAAATATGTAGTCTTACAATAAAAAGAGCCAAGAATCATCAATAATTCATGTTATGCTTGCATAACAAGCAAAACAAAAATGTGTATGGCATGTGTACAATAAATTAACCCAAAATTTTGATAAAATCTTACTAGGCCATGCTATGCCAACAATATATTTATACGTAGAAATAGAAACATATATAAGGAGGATGATCTTATCTAGGCTAATAGAGGAGGTAGAAATTTTCACTTGACTATAATAGGGAAAATAGAAAAAGACCAAAATATTTTAGTTAGATACAAGATTACAAAGGCATGATCAATTAAACTAGTCTATTATCTTGCTTTATGTTGTTTTGGCCTTTCGTCATTAGAATATAAACATACCTAACCTAAATTATATTAAAAATAATGTAAGGAAAAAATATAATCCCTGACCTGCATAATTACATTAATCCAATTCTTCTTTTATAGGCAATAGCGTAAGGAAAAGAATATAAAAGATTCTAGTATTCTCTTTATAATTTATATATAATATAATTTAAAATTATATATATTTTTTAAAATGTGCATTGCAAATGCCCAATTGTTAGTTCTAGTAAATTAACATATTTACATAACTAATTTATATCTATATATTTTTTTAACAAATGTGTGTTTTTCTAAAACCAAAGTCACATCTATCTTCATATTTTTTAGCAAGCAATTGATATTTATATCCAAATTCGACAAATAAAAAGGATAAGAATATACCAGTAATTGATCCATTTTGGCTTTGATGATGGTAAGTGATCAATCTGGATAGAAGGGCAACTCAAGAGCTTACCAACTCTTTTATTTTTTTTTTTTTTTTTTATTTTGACTAACTATGTTGTTATTGCTAGAAACTAGTTTGGCTTAGATCAGTGCCTCTTTCTATGACTATGTTTTGCTATGGATTTCTTGGATATGGTCGCACCCTTATATATTAAAGAAAGAAGCATCAAAATAAATAGTTTGTTTCTAGCCTTCCTCATCCTTGGTTATCTCTTATAAATTATAAAAAATAATTTCTGAAATACCTAGTTTGGATATTTTGGTTTTCAGAATCAATCCTTTTATATAGCAACTGTTGCTGCAAGATTCTGATTTGTTGCTAATGTGGTGGAGGTTGGATGCAATCTAGGAACTGAAACGTCAAAGAAAAAAACTTACAAGAGAAGTCTGCTATTGTCGGAGTTGCTCCAGCAGAGAATCTTCTAATGCTTAAATTAGTTAGAGCTTGAGAATAATATAGGAAAAAGAGTGAGAGCACAGCTAATAATCTCTGGAGTTTAGCTTACTTGAGGGTTTCTTTGTTACCTTTTTATGTAGAGGTGGAGTTGTGTGTTGTTATGCTAGAACTTGATAGGCTATTCAGCCCTTAATCCTTTAGATTGCTAGGTCACTACTTGACAGGCCATTAGGACTAAGGATTCGCCCACTAACTTATAACCAGCAACCATAGTTGTTAGTTGTGGGTGTCAGTCATGAATCATGCCTATGTTTCGGTGGGAGATTCCAAGGATCTCTCATATAGATGAATAATTTGATATCCCGAGGATGGTGTTGAGCTGAGGTTTTACTTTGGATCAGCACTTGGGTGGGTTGCCTAGCTATGTTCATCATTGTCGGTAGGATCCTGATCTTGGGGTCGGCAATCATCCAATCAGATGGTTGTACAAGAGCCAATAAAATAAAGTCACTTTGCCTTGGTTCCTTGGATCTTCCTTCGGACTCCGGGGCTACTCTATTAGTGAGTGTTTGGTTGTAATTCAAGGAGGAGATGTCTAATCGAATAGCAGATAACCTCTACAATACTTGCCCCCCACTTCCAAGCTCAAAGTGATTTTATTGCTTCAGGCAAAGGGAGTAGCCAATTACCAAAATGGTCTTTGATCTCCAACCTGACCTTTTCTCTCAGATATTTAATTACCATTATTCAATCAAGAAAATCTTGGGCATTATCAATGTGTTGCTTTGTGGATTTCGTCACATTTATGAAGGATGGATGGCTCGAGGTATCGTGCCATAATGACTTAAAAAGAGGGATCCGAAAATCACTTTTAGGCCCATCAGGGCCAACCACATGTCGTACATTGATAGGTCCTACATCGCACCCCATGGATTAGCCTATGTGGCTTGATTTGAGGATGGTGCGATGTAGAGTTGCATGATTTGGTGCCTTTAATGTATGCCATGTGTCGAAATTCGATAGCACAGACCTTGAATCTCGATTGTTGGTGAATGGTATAAATAGGTTTTTCTTTCCTCGCTTTTTTTCTATTTTGCTCATGCCATCGTATTCCCGCTTCCTGCACCAGTTGCCCCCATTCTACCATCGTAGTTGGCTGATGGAGGGCCTTTTTGTTGTTGCCATTTTCCTCTGCATTGGTAACCTTCACACTACAATCTCTGGTTGGTTTTTTCTTCTATTTAGCCTTTCTTGCTTTCTTTCCGGCTTTCCACTTGCATCTTTTCCCCTTTTCTTGGTTTGATTCCACCCTTCTTTTCCTTGCCTCTTCAATTTTTTTGTGTCCAGTAGTTTCTTTCTCTCCATGTCTTCTGACGATGGTGAGGTCAGGGACAAAAGTCTTTATGGTGGCTAGGATTTTTGGTCACTGCCTTCTCGAATCGGGTCTGAAAGCACCTCTCGAACTGCTGTCGAGGCCAACTCTTTGATCGGATGCCGATCTCCTAGATCTCGATGCATGGATAGCCCTATGCACGGGTTTGGGGATTTCTGGGATATGAGCAACAAAAGGTTGTATCCTACTAAGGATGCCTTGGAAGGTTTAGTTCTTAGTTTTTCATCACCTCGACCTTCTAGCTCGAAGTTTTGGGCCAGGATGGCCATATGACGGATGCCGCGAAGGGCCGAGTGGTGTTGTATGAGGAATCCCTCAAGGCTAGTTTTTGACTTTTTTTCCATCCCTTCATCAATAAAATCTGACTTGTATAAGGTTCTCTCGACTCAGATTACTTTAAACTTTATTTGGATGGTTGTTATCTTTATTATTCTTTATAGCTAGCTCAGCATTATCCCCAATTGTTCCCTCTCAGAGCATTATTCACTCTGAAGAAGTATCCTTATAAGAGGGGGTGGTGGTACTTCTCTCCTCGATCGAAGTGCAAGTTTATCACCGGGCTTCCTTCCTCGATCCATGGCTAAGAAAGCTGTTTCTTTTTTGTATCTTCGGGTTGACCCCAGGGATGCAGTCTAGTTTGGGGTGATCCTCAATTATCCTCTAATAAAAATAAGTTTATCCTTTTCGAGAATGAGGACTACCAAAGTTTGCTCGATGCCAAGGTGCTCGAGCTAAAGGAGCTATCGATCAAGCAGAATCTCTACGATGTCGGCACTAGCTCGTCATTGCCTTGGGGTATGGTTGATGTTCTTTATTTTAGAGCATTTTTTCGTCCACTGTTAGAGCTCGAATTGACTGCTTTTTTCTTAGTTTTGTAGTGATGAGGCTACCTATTCATCCATCAAGTCAGCCTTACAAAGATAGATGGACTGCTTATAGTTGAAGAAAAAATTCTGATTTTTTGGATCAGATTCGTTCAGATCTGATCGGATCAAGAGAGATATTTCAAAAATTTCTCTCAAGCATCCATATCAGATCTGAGATATTTCAGATCTGATTTTATAGATCTAAAAATAAAAATAAAAATAAAAATAAAAATAAATTAAATCTAATTTAATTTATACCTTGATGTGGATAATCTGATTATCCTTTGATGATCCTGTTTATTGGGGATAAACCCCGCTCTTGCCAAAGTTCAGTTCGATGCTTAGTCTAATGCAGTCGATAGCCATGGAAGAGCTTTAGTGGATGGATCTTAGCCAAATTTCTTCATCCGATCGAACTTCTTAGCGGTCGAGCTTCAGTCGGACTCTCATGAGAGTCGAACTCCCTCCACGCTCTTCCAGCTAGACACCTGCAGAAGCCGAACTCCCTTCAAGCTTTTTCTTCGACCGAACTTCTTTAGGAGCCGGACTCCTCCCAGACATCCCCTTCGATCGGTCGGACTCTTCAGCGGTCGAGCTTCTTTTGAACTCCTCAGCGATCGAGCCTTAGCCGCACTCCTCCAGTCAGACGCCTACGAGAGCTGAACTCCCTTCGCACTCCTCCGACCGAACTTCTTCCGAGCTTTCCCTCGATCGAACTCCTTCAGGAGTCCAAACTCCTCTAAAATTGATACATACCGAAGTCCATCGATCAATGCCTACTTTCTCAGAGCCACGACTATTAAATCTGGATGAACTATTACCATCAGTCTGCCACAGACGATGTGATCAGATGACATGGCCACCACTACTGGTGACACCACTCTTTCTGTAACCAGCTTCATGCAGCCCACGACCCATCAGTATAGCTATCACTATCTGTCTGATGACGTCTTTCTCTCCATATCGAACTCCATGTGGCTCTGAGTGACCTATAGTCGGACGGTATGGCCATCACCATCAAGTTTCGCCTATAAAAGGAGACCCTCTAGATACGTTTGCTAGAGGCTCTAAGCTCTCCTCTCCTCTAAACTCTGCCAAACTTATTTCTGAGTACTCCATTTCTGTTGGTCAGAAGAGCTGACTTGATCGTCGGAGGGTCCTGCCGGAGCCACCCCTACCGACTCCAGACGGAACTTTATTTTGCAGATCACCAATGGCGATCTCATCCTCCTCTACTCCAGTTGGATCCGACGACGATCAAATTCTGCACCAACATATTTAGGGCTAGAGGAAGGGCCGCCTCTATTCTTGAGGCCCCCTTATTCTTAAAGGAGTGCTCAACGATGATCTCTCTCCAGAGATCTCCCTCCTTCCTCTCCAGAGTTCTTTTCCAAGAGAAAATGCCTTCCAGGAGAGCTTCGACCCGACGGCCAATGGCCTCCATGGCTCGATCCCGTTTAGATCCATTTGCTGCTGCTTCAACTCCAGCAACTCAGGTTCCACCTGTATCCATGGTAGATGTGGAGTAGTTCAACCTGCTTGTCCGACAGGTCCGTGGCCTCATGAAGATAATGCGGGCCATGCAGTAGCCTCCGATGGTGACTCCACCAAGAAACCCGCTATCCAAATATCGAAAATCAGCTTCAAGAAAGAATACTCGGGCCGACGTACCCGCTACCTCTTGGAAAGAAAAATAGAGGGTTGAGGATCCGTGTTCGGATTAGGATTCTTCTTTGAGGGAGACCTTCTCCATTTGTAGTTGGAAGCCCCCTAAGATTTGCAACCAAGATGACGCTCTCGATCACAGACTACGAAAGATGGACCGATGGATTGAAGAGCTTGACCACGTCGCTATGGCTCATCATGCCGACGTTCGCACCGATCCTCCTTTCTTCCTCTGAATTATGCAAGAGTCTGTCCACCGAACTTTGAGCTTTCTCAATTTGAAAGCTACGACGGAACTTCTGATCCAGTTGATCATCTAGAGGCCTTCCGGACCATGATGCTACTCCACGGTGCTTTAGATGCCATACTATGCCGAGCCTTCCCATCTACCTTAAAGAGAGTAGCTAGAAACTGGTAGTCGATGTTGAAGCCAGGTGTGATCTTCTCTTTTGATCAGATGAGCCATCAGTTTGTGGCCCACTTCATCAGCAGTCGACGTTTGCACCGAAGTTTGGATTTTCTTATAAATGTCAAGCAGAAGCAAGGAGAATTCATTCAGGCTTACGTCACCTAATTTAATACCATGGTGTTGGAGGTCCAGGACCTAAACCAGTCCGTTGCAATGACCGCGCTCAAGGGCGATCTTCAGAAGAATGACTTGCTGTTCTCCTTGGAGAAGAAGTATCCCAGGGACTTCGCCGATCTGCTGGCTCGGGCCGAAGGTTATGCCTAGGTTGAAGAGGCCTTCAGAGCCAAGAATGATGAAGGAAGGCTGAGTGAAGCTCGATCGCGTTCCTGGACTCCCCCTCGGGCTCGGGAGCGAGGAAGCCCTAATAAAGGGGCATGAAGTTCTTCCACAGAAGATTTCATAGGAGGACGGAATGAAGTTCGGCATGAGTGAGGCCGCCAAACTCCCCCTCGAGCTCATCATCAAAGAAGCTCCGATAAAGGGGCATGAAGTTCTTCCGCAGAAGGTTTTACTGGAGGGCAGAATGAAGTTCGGCCGCACTCACGACCTTCCTAGTGCAAGCGAGGCCGAACTCTCCCTCGAGCTCATCATCAAGAAAGCCCCGACGAAGGTTTAACAGGAGGGCAGAATAAAGTTTGGCATGAGTGAGGCCGCTGAACTCTCCCTCGAGCTCGTCATCAAGGAAGCCCCGATAAAGGGGCATGAAGTTCCCTCGCAAAAGGTTTCACTGAAGGGCGGAATGAAGTTCGACCGCGCTCATGACCTCCCCAGCGCAAGTGAGGCCGAACTTCCTCTCGAGTTTGTCATCGAGGAAGCCCCGACGAAGGTTTAACAGGAGGGTGAAATGAAGTTTAGCGTGAGTGAGGCCACCGAACTCTCCCTCGAGCTCGTCATCAAGGAAGCTCCGATAAAGGGGCATGAAGTTCTCCCACGGAAGGTTTCACAGAAAGGCAGAATGAAGTTCAGCCGTGCTCACGACCTCCACAGCGCAAGCAAGGCTCAAACTCCTTGAGCTCATCATCAAGAAAGCTCCGAGGAAGCTCCGACGGAAGGGCATGAGGAAGTCCTCCCCTCAAAATCTAGAACCACTATTAAGGGAGGAATGACAAGAAGATCGACCATCTCCCGACATCATAGACGCTATCTTCGGAGCTTGGTACTTCGGTGGGCTGTCATCTCCCAGCGATAAAGTCAGAGAAGCTTACTTCAAATTGAGAAGGCCAGCATGAGATAGAAGAAGTCGTCTAGCCCGGGACTTACTACTCGAGGGAATCTAAAGGAACAATGCCCCTACGACCTTGAAATGGGGATGTGCTGCGAGTAACTTTTCCTCGGTAAAATTTTTTTCTTTCAATAATATTATTTCTAGGTGTAAAAACTATGTGATGATAGAAAAGAGGCAGTTAATAGTTTCTATGTTAGGAACAGAAGGAGAACCTCGTCCTAACACGAGCACGTCAAAGATCTTTAACCTTGATCGCAGGAGACAAGATCTCCCCAGAGGTAACCTCAGCTGCAGGAGATGAGATCTCCCACAAGGGTCCGGGCCAACCTCGACTGTAGGAGATAAGATCTCTTCTGAGTGCCCATAACAACCTCGACCGTAGAAGAAATGAGCAAAAATGGCCTGTTAGGAACAGGAGGAGAACCTCATCCTAACGCGAGTAAAGTCGAAGGCCTCATTCACCTTAGATGAGATGGAGGGAGAGGCCCTGACAGCGGCCCTTATGTGCCCCCACAGCCCATTAGAAATAGGAGGAGAATCTCATCCTAACGCGAGCAAAGTCGAAGGCCTCGTTCACATTAGACGAGATGGAGGGAGAGGCCTTGACAGCGGCCCGTATGTGCCCCCATAGCCCGTTAGGAATAGGAGAAGAACCTCATCCTAACGCGAGCAAAGTCGAAGGCCTCGTTCATCTTAGACGAGATGGGGGGAGAGCCCTGACAGTGGTCCTTATGTGTCCCCACAGTCTGTTAGGAACAGGAGGAGAACCTCATCTTAATGCGAGCAAAGTTGAAGGCCTCGTTCACCTTAGATGAGATGGAGGGAGAGGCCCTGACAATGGCTCGTATGTGCCCTCATAGTCTGTTAGGAATAGGAGGAGAACCTCACCCTAATGCAAGCAAAGTCGAAGGCGTCATTCACCTTAGACGAGATGTGGGGAGAGGCCTTGACAGCGGCCCTTATGTGCCCCTACAGTCCATTAAAAATAGGAGGAGAACCTCATCCTAACGCGAGCAAAGTCGAAGGCCTCGTTCACCTTAGACGAGATGGAGGGAGAGGTTCCGACAGCGGCTCGTATGTGCCTCCATAGCCCATTAGGAACAGGAGGAGAACCTCATCCTAACGTGAGTAAAGTCTAAGTCTGAGCTCCAAAGTCTACAAAAGATAGGATCTTCATCAACCTCGGCTAGAGATAAGATCTCTTCCGAGCGACCGAGCCAACCTTGGCCAGAGATAAGATCTCTTCCAAGCGATCGGGACAACCTTGGCTAGAGATAAGATCTTTCCGAGCGATCGGGCCAACCAACCTCGGTCAGAGATAAGATCTCTTCTGAGCGATCGGACCAACCTCGGCTAGAGATAAGATCTCTCCTGAGCGATCGAGCCAACCTCGGTCAGAGATAAGATCTCCCCCAAGGCAACCTCCGAGCTCAACTGCAGTCGATAAGATCTCCCTCGAGGCAACCTCGACTATAGGAGATAAGATCTTTTCCGAGGATCTGTAGCGACCTCGGCTGTAGGAGATAAGATCTTCCTGAGGGTCCGGGCTAATCTTGATTGCAAGAGATAAGATCTCCTCCGAGCGCTCATATCAACCTCGACCACAGAAGATAAAATTTTCTTCGAGGAGCTCAACCTCCGACCTCGACCGTAGGAGACGGGATCTACTTCAACCTCGACTGGAGATGAGATCTCCTCCAGGCTTCAACTTCAATATCAACTTTGGCTGGAGATGAGATCTCCCCCGAGCTTCAATTTGAACTAGCATGGAGTCCAAAAGAGGACTTCGACAGTCACCTTTTTTGTACTCCCTTCCTTCGAGTTTCGAACTTACGAGTGGGGGGGACTATTGTTGGAGATAAATTCCGCTCCTACCGAAGTTCAGTTCAATGCTTAGCCTAATGCAACTGATAGCCACGAAAGAGCTTCAGTGGATGGATCTTAGTCAAACTCCTTCATCTAGTCGAACTCCTCAGTGGCCAAGCTTTAGTCAGACTCCTGCGAGAGTCGAACTCCTTCCACGCTCTTCCAGTCAGATGCCTGCAAGAGCCAAACTTCCTTCAAGCTTTCCCTTCGATTGGACTTCTTCAGGAGCTGAACTCCTTTCAAACATCTCCTTCGGTCGGTCGGACTCCTCAGCGGCCGAGCTCCTTTCGAACTCTCCAACGATTGAGTCTTAGCCGCATTCCTCCAGCCAGATACCTATGAGAGCCAAACTTTCTCTGCACTCCTCCGATCGAACTTCTTCCGAGCTTTCCCTCGGTCGAACTCCTCCAAGAGTTCGAACTCCTCTGAAATTGATACATATCGAAGTCCATCAATTAATGCCTGCTTTCTCAGAGCCACGACTATTAAATCTGGATGAACTGTCATCATCAGTCTGCCACAGACGATGCGATCGGATGACATGGCCACCACTACTAGTGACACCACTCTCTCCATAATCAGCCCCATGCGGCCCACGATCCATCAGTATGGCTGTCACTATCCATCTGACGATGTCTTCCTATCTGTATCGAACTTCATGCGACTCCGAGCGGCCCATGGTCGGACGGTATGGCCATCACCATCAAGCTCTGCCTATAAAAAGGGATCCTTCAGATACGTTTGCTAGAGGCTTTAAGCTCTCCTCTCCTCCTCTAAACTCTGTCGAACTCATTCCTGGGCACTCCATTTCTATTGGCCAGAAGAGCTGACTTGATCGTCGGAGGGTTCTATCGGAGCCACCCCTACCAGTTCTGGATGAAACTTTATTTTGCAGGTCACCGACGATGGCCTCATCCTCCTCCACTCCAGCTGGATCTGACGATGACCAAATTCTACACCAACACTACTGAATGCCTGAGGTTCTGGATGTAGCCACGCAAGCACTTGGTCTCTACCGATATCCACTTAGACTGGATCTGAAGATCTTCTTCTTCTTTATTACTTTTCCAAAAATTAGATCTGAATTTGATTTGGAGGATCTTCAAAACTCCTTCTAAAGATCAGCAGTCGTCTCTGCAGCAGTGCTGCCTTCTTCCTTTCTCATCAACTTTATCTTGCCTGGATCGCACCAAACTGAAGTCCAACTTTCCTTGGGCATGGAGAGGAGAGAGAGGATCTAAAGATGGCATGAAGGAGGAAGAGTGGCAACTTTGGGACGTGGGCTAAGAGAAACTCTATGAATGTTGGGCGCAGACAGGGTTTATTTATAGACCCTGCTGCGCCATGCAGTGCCACATCATCCCGACCAATCGCATTGCTTCATGCAATCAGATCTAAATCTAATTGATGGAATGACATCATCTGATCCAATTAGATGAGAGCCCCATAAATTCATCCTTAAATGGTGCCTAAGTCTGGTCAAAGTCTATAGGTAAGGGTCACCTAAGTAGAATCCAAGAAGCAACCTGAAGTTCCATCCGTATGGGACTCCAGGCATCCCTATCCATGGGTGCACGCCATCCTAGGCATGTGCCCCCTCCTTTTCAAATATTAGTAAGAAGATAAGTCCCTATTTGCTCTTCAATAAGTGCATGACACATGGGTAGATGTCCAAGGGTCAAAGGTCAATGTTTGACCAAAGTCAAAGAACAAAAATTAGTAGGTGATAAAAAATGGTAGGTGTTATCTTTAATTTATCTCATAAATTAAGACAATCCTTTTCTAATCTAAACAAGCCCTAGTCAGATCAAGTAAAGGTACCTGAGTGAGCACAAACTCATTTGGCTCAGTTGAGATAACTTTTAATGATAGTAAAAGGAGAATGTTAGGTTCAATCGTGTGCTAGCATAATTTTCTTGAACCTAATTGAATCTAATTCAAATCAATTAAATTGGGTTAGTCCAATTGATGATATCCAGATCCAAATCCTTATTTGTGTAACCCTATTAGGTTCAGTTCTATATGGTAATGAAATATGTCATGATCTCCATCATCGACATCATCGAACCTTCTTTCGATGGATCAGAACTCTTCTGATTCAAATAATTAGAATGATCGATCATCTAAATCATTCTAATTGCTCCCAAAATTCACCAGTGACACCTAATAGTATATGGTGGCAACCCATCAAAACTAAAAATAAACCTCTCGGTGCAGCTATTTGTATGATTAAGTTCTTCTATCTTGAGCTTCGATCAGATTAGGGTTAAGGTGAACTCGTCAAATCCTAATTTCTATTATATGATTTAATCATTCGATTCTACTCCGATGTGAAAATCTTAATAGAAACTCTTTCTATTATTTTAATCTCTACCATGGCCATGGGCTTATGGACTTGATTCTCATGATCATTATAGGACTGCTCCTCTTCTACCGAGATAGATAGATTTTCTCTTGGTGCAATCCAATTCCTATAATGAACATGCTATAGCCAACATACACCTCAGGATTTCGAATGGCTAGGAGATCGAGTCATGGTGTAGTCAAACTGTAACACTATCAAGGTGAACTACCGATGCACCTTAGAACTATCGATGTACCTTAGATCAAAGAATCAGACACACCACTGTAGCTTTGAGTCAGTCATCGACGAGAAGGTAGACTTCCTTATGACTACTCAAGGTGGTCACGCTCAGTGCCCTTATTCTCTAACCAGTACTTATATTTTCGCTCTGGTGTCTCTACATCGTAGACTCAAGACTCATCTACTGAAGTGATTGTACACTAATCTTTCGGATCAATTACCATCCTTATGACAATCCTATGGTCAGGAGCATTTTATGAGTTAATAAATGAAAATTCATATCTTAAATTTTCAACTCTTGAAAATATTAATTATCATTACCATTAACTCAAGGGATGTATCACAGACACTAAATACACATTTATGATAGAAAATAACTCATTTTTATTATTTATAGTTAAAATTATAATTTTGCTCCTAGAAGTGTATTATAAGTATCAGCCAATTCTGACTTTTAGGGCACACATATCTAACAAACTCTCACTTGATCTAAAACTAATTGGCTATAAATCTAAGTTCTATCTTCTCAAGATGGGCTTCGATCTTTTGTTGGCCTAATAACTTTGTAAGCGGATCTATCGTATTATCTGTGGAGTCGACTCTCTTGATCTTGATGTATTCCTTCTCGAGGTAATCGTGGATGAGGTGGTATTGCCACTCGATGTACTTGAATTTTTGATGAGACCTTGGCTCCTTAGCAAGGACCATGGCACCATTGTTGTCACAATACAGAGGAATGACATCTGATGGCATTACTCTGATCTCTATGACAAACTTCTTATACCAGAATGCCTCCTTTGCAGCTTCTAACGCAGCGATATATTCTGCTTCCATGATGGAATATGCTATCACTATCTGCTTGAAACTCTTTCAACTGACAGCTCCACCATTGCACACAAATAGACTCCTAGATGTCGACTTTCGATCATTTACATCGGACATAAAATCTGAGTCTGTATATCCTTAGACTTGGAGTTCTTCATTACCAAAGATCAACAACATATCCTTAGTTCTTCTCAAGTACTTAAGGATACATTTCACAGAAGTTCAGTGTTCTTCATTTGGATTCAACTGATATCTGCTCGTGACACTCACAGCATGGGCTATATCAGGTCGTGTACATAACATGGCATACATGAGGCTCTCTATTGCTGAAGCATAAGGGATCTTACTCATGCGTTCTATTTCCTCAAGTGTGCTAGGGCACATCTTCTTGTAAAGATGAATGCCATGTCTGAAGGATACCAAATTTTTCTTAGAGTTTTTCATGCTAAACCTTTTTAGCACTTCTTCTATGTACATTTTCTGTGAAAGTCCTAGCATCTTATTCGGTCTATCTCTATAGACCTTAATTTCCAAAATAAAGGATGCTTCTCCTAGGTCTTTCATGGAGAATTCTTTAGATAACTATATTTTAACTATGATCAACATGAGAATATCATTTTTAATAAGGAGGATGTCATCCACGTATAATATGAGAAAGACAATAGCGCTTCCACTGACATTTTTGAAGATACATGGCTCCTCCTCATTCTTGATGAAATCAAATAATTTGATCATATCATTAAAGCGAGTGTTCCAGCTTCGAGATGTTTGCTTAAGTCCATATATAGACCTTTGTAGCTTACATACCTTGTGATCATCATTATTGGATGTGAAATCTAGCGACTGTTCCATATAGATATCTTCCTCAAGATATTCATTTAAAAATATCATTTTCACATCTATTTACCATATTTCATAATCGAAATAGGCTGTAATAGCAAGCAATGTGCGGATGGATTTAAGCATAGCTACTGATGAAAAGATATCCTGATAGTCAATGCTTTCGCACTAACTATAACATTTTGCCACTAATCTAGTTTTGAATGTCTCTACATTTCCATCTGTACTAATCTTTCTCTTGTAGATTTATTTACATCCAATAGGTACAATACCTTCTGGTGGATCTACTAAGGTCCAGATTTGGTTTGAGTGCATCGAGTCAATTTCTTACTTCATTATCTCTAACCATTTCTCGGAGTCGATATTTGATATCGCCTCGTTATAGGTTATGGGATCATTACCATGAACCTCATTACCTACGAGGAACATTTTCTTTACTTCCTTTGAAATAGTACCTAAGTACCTCTCAGAGGATGAAAAATTCTTTTCGATTTACGAGATGGAGGAGGTAGTGAATAGATTGGCTTAACCTGATTTGGTTCCATTTGGTCCTTAGCTCGTTGCTCTTGTGAGACTTTCTCATCGAGCTTGATTTGCTTTCTAATGCCGCTATCTTGAATAAACTATTTTTTAAGAAAGATGGTATGTCGACTCATAATCACATTGTGATCTTTTAGAATATAAAAATAATATCCTAATGACTCTTTAGGAATCCTATAAATCAAGCTCTGAAGTATCTAAAGTCTAACTTGTTCGCTTGTTGTCTTTTGACATGAGCCGGACAACCCCAAATTTTGAGATGACTCAGACTTGATTTTTTACTATACCATATCTCATATGGTGTGGTAGGAACGGTTTTAAAAGAAATCCTATTCAGTACGTATATTGCAATCATCGTATCTCATATGATTTAAAAATTAAATAATTTTATTTTTTATTTTTTAAATATTATTATAATATTTATAATCATCAAAAAATAAATAGATTTAAAATTATAATTTAATCAAAATAAATCATGATTATGCAAGACTATGTATAGAACTATTCTATTTTACAACTAGTCATGCATATTGAAAAACTTAGATCTATATTATTTAATTTTAATTTTTTTAATTTTAGATCTAATCACATCTTATGTGACATATAAAATTTTCTATTTATTAGATCAAAATAAATTAAAAATAGATCTAAATAATTTTTATTGAACCTGGCTCTGATACCAGTTGAAGAAAAAATTCTGATTTTTTGGATCAGGTTTGTTCAGATCTGATCGGATCAAGAGAGATATTTCAAAAATTTCTCTCAAGCATCCATATCAGATCTAAGATATTTCAAATCTAATTTTATAGATCTAAAAGTAAAAATAAAAATAAATTAAATCTAATTTAATTTATATCTTGATGTGGGTAATCCGATTATCCTTTGATGATCCTGCTGAATGCCTGAGGTTCTGGATCTAGCTACGCAAGCGCTTGGCCTCTACCGGTATCTACTCAAGCTGGATCTTGAGATCTTCTTTTTTTTTATCATTTCTCTAAAAATTAGATCTAGATCTAATTTGAAGGATCTTCAAAACTTCTTCTAAAGATCAGCAGTCATCTCTGCAGCAGTGCTGCCTTCTTCCTTTCTCATTAGCTTTTTCTTGCCTAGATCGCACCAAACTAAAGTCCAACTTTCCTTGGGCATGGAGAGGAGAGAGAGGATCTGAAGATGGCATGGAGGAGGAAGAGAGGCAGCCTTGGGTCGTGGGCTAAGAGAAACTCTGTGAAAGTTGGGTGCAGACAGGGTTTATTTATAGACCCTGCTGCGCCATGCAGTGCCACATCACTCCGATCAATTGCGTTGCTTCATACAATCAGATCTAAATTTAATTGATGGGATGACATCATCTGATCCAATTAGATGAGAGTCCCATAAATTCATCCTTAGATGGCATCTAAGACTGGTCAAAGTCTATAGGTAAGGGTCACCTACGTAGAATCCAAGAAGTAACCTGGAGTTCCATCCGTATGGGACTCCAGACGTCCCTATCCATGGGCGCACGCCATCCTAGGCATGCACCCCCTTCTTTCCAAATTTTAGTAAGGGGACAAGCCCCTATCTACTCTCCAATAAGTGCATGGACAGATGTCCAATGATCAAAGATCAATGTTTGATCAAAGTCAAAGGACAAGAATTAGTAGGTGATGAAAAATGCTAGGTATTATCTTTCATTTATCTCATAAATTAAGATAATTTTTTTTTGATCTGGACAAGCTCCAGTCAGATCAAGTAAAAGTACCTGAGTGACCACAAACTTATTTGGCTCAGTCGAGACAACTTTTAATGATAGTAAAAGGAGAACGTTAGGTTCAATCGTGTGCTAACATGATTCTCTTGAACCTAATTGAATCTAATTCAAATCAATTGAACTGAGTTAGTCCAATTGATGATATCCAGATCTAAATCCTTATTTGTGTGATCCAGTTAGGTTCAGTTCTGTATGATAATGGGATATGTCATGATCTCCATTATCGATATTATCGAAACTTCTTTCGATGGATCAGAACTCTTTTGATTCAAACAATTAGAATGATCGATCATCTAAATCATTCTAATTGCTCCCAAAATCCACCAGTGACATCTAACAGTATATGGTGGCAATCCATCAAAACTAAAAATGAACCTCTCGGTGCAGCTACTTGTGTGATTAAGTTCTTCTATCTTGAGCTCCGATCGATTAGGATTAAGGTGAACTTGTCAAACCCTAATTTCTATCATATGATTTAATCATTCGATTCAAGTTTGATGTAAAAATCTTAATAGAAACTTTTTCTATTATTTTACTCTCTACCATGGCCATGAGCTTATGGACTTGATTCTCATGATCATCATAGGACTGCTCCTCTTCTACCGAGATAGATAGATTTTCTCTTAGTGCAATCCAATTTCTATAATGAATATGCTATAGCTAACATACACCTCAGAATTTCGAATGACTAAGAGATCGAGTCATGGTGTAGTCAAACTATAACACCCTCAAGGTGAACTATCGATGCACCTCAGATCAAAGAATCAGACACACTACTGCAGCTTCGAGTCAGTTATCGATGAGAAGGTAAACTTCCTCATGACTACTCGAGGTGGTCACGCTCAGTGCCCTCATTCTCTAACGAGTATCTATACTTTTACTTTGATGTTTCTACACCGTAGACTCAAGACTCATCTACTGAAGTGATTGTACACTAACCTTCCAGATCAATCACCATTCTCATGATGATCCTACGGTCAGGAGCATTTTATGAGTTAATAAATAAAAATTCATGTCTTAAATTTTTAACTTTTGAAAATATGAATTATCATTACCATTAACTCAAGGGATGTATCACAGACACTAAATACATATTTGTGATAGAAAATAATTTATTTTTATTATTTATAGTCAAAATTATAATTTTATCCCTAAAAGTGTATTACAAGTATCAGCCAATTCTAACTTCTAGGACACATATATCTAACACTGCTTGGGCAGGGCGTCTTCATTTGCCCTGCCCTGATCATGGTGCCGTCCATGGGGATGTCGAGTGCTGACCCCATGGAGATTAAGGACGAATCGATGGTGGTCAAACTGTCATGATCTGTTACGCCGATGACTTCAGAGTCAACTTGACCTACTTTTCTTTTAGTTGATTAGACTTCGCCTCCTCTGACAATAGATGGATAGATGCTATCTCTCCCTCACCCCACTCCACAACTGCCTTCTACCATGGCACCAAGCAAGTCAATGAGGTTCAAGGCAGGCCCTTTTCATCTAGGAGCAAAGAGGGGTTTGTTACTGTAGCAAAGAGAGTGTAGATGGATGATTCCGCACTTCAAAACCATCAACTTACTTAGGAGCTAATAAAGTGATGCTGCTGCCTGCCGACTAGTTGAGATGAAGACCCATCCCCTAGATGAGCTCGTTGGTGCTTCCTATGCCAGTCTCCTTAGGATGAGTTTTTGACTCTCAAATCTATCTCTGACTTTTAGCAGTGTTTGTTGATTTTGCCTTTTTTGTGCAATTAGCGCATGATGTCACCATCTTTAGTGAGGGCTTGGTTAGCTTTAATCAAGCAAAGCTCTCACTAGAGGAGAAACTTAGGGTGTCTGAGACCCATAAGGCTATGGAGGAGGTGAGGTAGTTTGTCAAGGAGGCAAAGATGGTAGCTGAGGAAGAGGTTTATCAGGCCAAGTCCGAGCTCTAGACTGTCTAGGAGAAAGTCGGGGCCCTAGAGGCCCTAATGGCCATCAAGCATGGTGTAGTTGGGGTGCTTCATCAGAAGGGGGCTGAACTCGAGGATGCCTTGGAGCCTGAAGAAGTAGTAGTCAGAGTCATTGAAGATAAGGTGGAGCTTATCAAAGCCAAAGCTGAAGAGGAGAAGGCAAAGGCCATTGTCGAGGCCAGACTTAAGGGCATCAAGGAGTTCAAGGCTTCGGCGGAGTTTGAGAATGAGGTCACTGAGGGCTCTTTGGTGGCTTATGTATATAGCTTCAAAGCCTATAAGGCATGCTTGGGTTGGATGGTTCCTAAGTTGGATTTGAGCCGCCTTCATGCTGAATATAGCAATAGCGAGAGTGAAGCATTGTCATTAGATGAGGATGAGCTTGCCTAGACCGAGGACAAGTCCACCCCAGCAGAGGACTTAGCTCCTGGCCCTGCTATCGAGGATGTTGGGGGGCACTATCGAGGAAATAGCTAATCATACCATCGAGCCCATGCCCGAGAATCTTGACTAGTCTTGTACTCTTTGTCTTTTACTAGTAGCAAACTTTTTGTAATGGACTTTTTCTAATGAAATGGATTTCCTTGTTATATTTTGATGCTTTTATTGAATGACTTCAGTTTCTAATATCGATCGCTTGCCTGGACGACATAGTCGTAGCTTTGATTAACCACTTATAAGGTAGGGGTCCTTGGCTCGGATTGGGGTCTGAGGCCTAGATATCTAGGGTCAGCCTAGAGTTGATTGATGGCTACATTTTCACCAAGTCTCCATCACTGCCTCAACTTGATCTCTAGTGGGATGATCGGGGAGGTCCCGATGAGGTGTTCTCTAAAGTTGATGCAAAGTCAATTCACAATAATATTTTTGTTAAGTCACTATCATCATCTTAACCCGATCCTTAGGAGATGTTTGGAAAGATCTTGAGAGGTCTTGTCCGAAATTGATGCCAAGTCGATCTGTGGCAATTTTTGCCAAATTGCCATTATCGTTTTAACCTGATCCCTAGGGGATGTTTGGAAAGATCCCGATGAGGTTTCATTTGAAGTTGATCTATGATATTTTTGCCAAATCACCATCATCATCTTAATCCGATCCCTAAGGGGATATTCAGGAAGATCCTAATGAGATCTCGTTCGAAGTCGATGTAAAGTCGATTCATGATAATTTTTGCCAAGTTGCCATCATCATCTTAACCTAATCCTTGAGAGGATGTTTGGGAAGATCCCAATGAGGTCTTATTCAAAGTTGATGCCAAGTTGATCCATTAGCAATTTTTGCCAAGTCACCATCATTATCTTAACTTGATCCCTAAGGAGATGTTTAGGAAGATCCCGATGAGATCTCATCCGAAGTCGATGCGAAGTCAATTCGTGGCAATTTTTATCAAGTAGCCATCATCGTCTTAACCCCATCCATAAAAATTTGGAAAGATTTTGATGAGATCTCATTCAAAATCGATGCCAAGTCGATCCATGATAATTTTTGCCAAGTCACCATTATTGTCTAACCTAATCCTTGGGGGGATGTTCGGGAAGATCCTGATGAAGTCTCATTCGAAGTTAATGTAAAGTCTATCCATAGCAATTTTTGCATCAAGTTACCATCGTCATCTTAATTAACATGATCCCTTAGGAGATGTTTGGGAAGATCCTGATGAGGTCTCATCCGAAGTTGATTCGTGGCAATTTTTACCAAATCATCAATGTTATTTTAACCCGATCCCTAGAGGAATGTTCGAGAAGATCCCAACGAGGTCTCATCCGAAGTCAATGCTAAGTTGATCCATGATAATTTTTGCTAAGTTGCTATCGTCGTCTTAATTTGATCCCTAATATGGATGTGCAAATGGTTTAGTTAATCAAAAATTGAACTATACCATTAATTATTTTAGTATTTGGTTTAATTTTTCTTCTAAAAATTTTGGTTTTGCTTTAAATCGATTCAATCTTCGATATTTAAATTGGTAACTTTGATTAATTGAAAATCAAAATGGCTGACTTATGATAAATATTACATTGATAGATTATAAAGAGCTTGAGATAATTTATTGAATTAAGCTATTTTTTAGAATGATTTATTGTTGATTTGAATTTGAATAATAATACTAAGCCCAAGTGTAATTTCGTAGCCTAAATAATAAAATTATTAAAGAACTTAATAAGTTCAAATCAAAATCAAAAGCTTAGCATAGAGAAGCTCAAAACAAATTACTAAATCAAAATTATTTTGGTTTGGCTTGTTTGGTTTTAGACTACTTCAGTTTGATTTTTGATTCTATAAAATGCAAATTTGAAAGTTTGGTTTTATAGAACTTCAATTCGGTTTGAAGTGAAAAAAATCAAATGCATACCTCTAATCCCTAAGGAGATGTCCAGGAAGATCCTAACAAGGTTTCATCTGAAGTTGATGTGAAGTTGATTCGTAGTAATTTTTGTCAAGTCACCATCATTGTCTTAACCCGATTCCTAAGGGAGATGCTCAGGAAGATTTTGATGAGGTCTTGTCTAAAGTCGATGCCAAATTGATTTATGATAATTTTTGCTAAATTGCCATCATCATCTTAACTTGATTCGTAGGAGGATGTTCGAAAAGATCCCAATGAGGTCTCATCTAAAATTAATGTGAAGTCGATGTATGATAATTTTTGCGAGGTTGCTTTCATCGTCTTAACCCAACTCTAGAGAAATGTTCAGAAAGATCCCGACAAGGTCTAGTCTGAAGTCGATGCCAAGTCCATTCATGACAAGTTTTGCTAAGTCACCATCATCATCTTAACCTGATCCTTAGGGGATGTTTGGTAAGATCCTGATGAGATCTCACCCGAAGTCAATGCCAAGTAGATTCGTGGCAATTTTTGCCAAGTCGCCATCTCATCTTAACTTGATCCTTAAGAGAATGTTCAGAAAGATCCCAATGAGGTCTTATATGAAGTCGATGCGAAGTTAATCTATGATAATTTTTGCTAAGCTGCCATTACCACCTCAACCTGATCCATAGTGGGATGCTCGGGGAGGTCTCGACGAGATCTTCTCAAAAATCAATGCGAAGTTGATTCGTGATAATATTTTTGTCAAGTTGTTATCATTATCTTAACCCAATCACTAGGAAGATGTTCGGAAAGATCCCAATGAAGTGAAAGTCACAACTTAGGTCAGGATATCTTCTTGTGATCAGGGTCTGGCTGATCATCATTATGTAGGTCTTAGCATAGTTGAGATATCTCCATGAGGTCGGTGATTTTTGACCTAGTGGTCGGGTTCAAACTGTGGTTTGGATATTCTGCATCAATTTTCCTCCTTTCGTCGTCCCTTAAGGATCGAGACTGGACTTGGTTGTCTCAAGTATGCTTCTTGTGACATTTTTTATTAGCCCGGATAGTCAATATTAGTTGAATGTTTAATGTGTTCATTATAAAAGACTATAATAGGATCTGGAGAGAAAAAAAGAATATTTTTATTAATATGACCAAAAGGTGCCAAACTCATCGGTGATATATTTTCATTAGGGAGGATGGGGGACAAGGTTTCCCACATGTCATCTCTCTACCCTCCTAGCAAATCTTTCACCTCCTGGTCATCTATAAATCTAGAGATCACATTGATAACACCAGCCATGGGTTAGTTGTTGTTGTTATCCTCTTCGAATTGATGTCGAGGTGGCTCCTTAGGCATAGGATCTATTATCCTCGGACATATTTTCTGAGGTAGCCTCTGTGGATTAGAGCTTCGATCTCATCCTTAGGCTGAAGGCATTCCTCGATATCGTGAACGTAGTCACAGTAGAAGCGGCAATATTTCTCCTTGCTCCTCATCGGTGTGGCTTTCATCAGTTGGGGTCGGTGAAGGTATCCTTGGCTCTCGATTTTCATCAAGATATAGGCTTAGAGAGCAGATAGGGGAGTATAGTTGTTGAAGCATCAAGAAGGACCACTTAGCCTAAGTCTCTTTGATGGTTAGGAGGGCTCTTCTCCTAATTGGCCCATGTGAGGCTCTTCCTTATTTTGCTTCTTATTGGGGGGTCTTCTTCCCCTTGGCCTACTTCCACACTACTCGGTTCTCTTCTACCTATGCATATGATCGAGCGCACACGAGCGGGTTGGTATAGTCCCTTGGAAATATTTTATCGAGGAAGAATATCAGGTGCTCATCCATAGTCCCTGCCTAAGTGCCGACATCACCACTAACTTATTGAGGTTACGTATCTCAAGCATGGCAGTATTGAAGCATGTTATATGGTCGTGCAGTGACTCACTCTTTTTCTGCTAGATTGAGAAGAGATTATCGATATTCTTTGATTGGGCTAGATTATTATCGAAGTGGGTGAGGAACAACTTCTTAAGCTATTCAAACAAGTGAATGGACTCTAGTTGAAGTCTCAAATATCATGCCCACATTGATTTATTGAGTATGGCTGAGAAGGCGAGGTAGAGAAGGGCATCCGAGCAATCCTAAAGCATCATGAGGGCTTTATAGCCCTCCAAGTGGTCGAGGGGGTCTAAAAAGCTATCGAAAGCCTCAATATGAGGCATCTTGAATCAACTCGGAATCAATTTTCTTAGATGTTATGGGAGAAGGAAGGCCGAGAGTTAAAGTTGAGGCCGTCATCATTTTGGTGTGCCCTGTTTGGACTTTGCCAAGACGACGCTCGACATCCAAGACCTTTCTCTTGAGATCCTCTTACCAGCAAGATTTTTCAGGAGGTAAGGAGTAGACCAGAGTGGAGTCTCTACCAGAGGAAGATTACCAACATTTGTCTTCCCTCCTGTTACTACGATGGGGGGAAGATCAGTGGGGGTAGAAGCAAGAGCAAAGTGGAGGATATGCTGGGGTGCCGACTTTGAGCTCTCGAGATGCAACTGGTGACTATACTGAGAAGGAGCTATTTGAGGCAGTAGCTCTAGAGGTCGAGGCAACTTTGTCGCTTGCTGGAGTTGATGCACCACGCAAGTCAATATTTGGATCTGCTGGACTAGGGCCTTTAGGGGTTGCGGGCGGCCATGGTGGGGAGTTGTGCAATGGCAGACTGTTGATTGACACCACTTTGGCTGCAGTAAGAGGATCATTGGCAGAAGTGGCTGAGTTGTATGCTCTTGTTCTTGCTATACTTTCTTTTTTCTTCAATCATGCCATTGACTCTTTTTTTAGTACCAATCTGTTACTATAAGACTTTGGTTCGGTGCTGATATAACTGAGGTTGGATACCATCTAGGGACTGAAATGCCAAAGAGGGAACTTGCAAGAGAAATCTGCTCTCATCGGAGTTGCTCCAGTAAAGGACTCTCTGATGATTAAATCAATCGGAGCTTGAAAATAGTACAGGAAAGAGAATGAGATGAAGCGAGTGAGAGCACACTTAGCGTTCTCTGGAGTTGAGCCTACCTGAGGGTCTCTTTGTTATCTCTTTATACAGAGATGGAGCTATATACTTAGGTTGCTAGATCACTACCTGACAGGCCATTAGGACCGAGGATTTGCCTACTAACTTGTAACTTGTAACCAGAATTGTTAGTTATGGATCGTGCCCACGTTTCACTGAAAGATTCCAAGAACCTTCCACATGGATGAATAATTCGATATCCCAAAGTCGGTGCTGAGCCAAGGTTTGCTTTCGATTAGTACTCGAGTAGGGTGCCAGGCTATGTTCATTGTCATCGGTAGCATCTCGACTTTGGGGTTGGCAATCATCCGATCAAGTGCTCATACAAGAGTCGATGATGTAAAGTCGCTTTGTCTTGGTTTCTTGGTTCTTCCTTCGGTCTTCGGGGCTGCCCTATTAACGAGTGCTTGGTTGTAATCCGAGGAGGAGATGTTGGATTGGACGGTAGATAACCTCCACAACAGTAACCATTCCTAGCTAGATAAGAAGTTATTGCATTATATACATCAATGTTTATAAAAATTCCTGAAGCTGCTTGCCAATCTCCCTGATCATGATCATTGTATCACTGGTTAAATAAGCAACACTATTTGTATGACATGACTTGGACCAGCAGTGTAACCATTTTTACATCCAGGGATGTCTCAAATTTGCTTGCTATGCCAAAATTATGCCAGATAAGGGATTGTTTAAGAGATTGTGCCAATGACAAAGGAAGCGCATGTACCCAATGTTAAGGCCTCTTGCATCACAGGAGGCACCAAGGGTCAGTGAGCCAAATATATGTGCAAGAGCATTTTGTCCATAAGTTTAGGCTTGATTACCAGAAAGCATATAGTAGGTGCATTCAATTAATGCAGGAATTTCTCTTCAGGTTTTCTCACTTCCTGGAAATGGAGTGACAAATGTCACTACATACGTTATATGAAACCTTGCTAACTTGGATTAGTTACAGAATTATGTGATCCTATTTTTAGATTCATGGCAGTCAATTCGTCTTCATCCCATTGTTGAGAGTTAATTTGATTTTTAACAAGTATAGCAAGATTATAACAGCAGATATAGAAAAAGAGTATCCTAGTTCACAACGTTTCCACCTCTGGGAAGGCTGAGGCATATACAATCTCAGCTCCACGTGTAGAAAAACTATTTTTGTGTTTTGAATGCATGACATCTAGGTCATATTGTAGCATGTGCGGTTGGGCCAAGACCAGGCACCAGTAAGATTGCACCAACAAGCTAGCACAACAAATGAAATGGTAACGGATTTCCTGATAGAAGAAAAAGGCTAGATACTCTCTTAAAACAACACTCTGACTGGTCCGGACCACTCATGTGCTGCCATCAGCATTATTGGTTGAATTCAGAACCTCAACGTAGCATTATTATTGGTGATTGATTTTTGGGATCCAGTGATGCATCAAATGCCACGAGACTTGCAACCAACCCTTGCGTCTCAGTTGATCTTCAGAGGGATTGCTCAGGTCTTTGGGTATCTTTGTCACAGACAACATTAGCGCAGCATGTAGTTTAATTCCTGTTGGTGCAGAAATCCGTCGCCGCCGGAGGTCGCCGCAATCGAGGCCGCTGGGCGCCGCCGGGGACCTGCAAAACGAAGTCCCGTCCGGAACCGGTGGGGTGGTGGCTCCGACAGGACCCTCCGACGGTCAAGTTAGTTTTCGGCCAACAGTAATGGAGTGCTCGGAATGAGTTCCGGAGCTTAGAGATGTGGAGGAGAGCTTAGAGAGTCGAGAGTTCAGAGAGCTTAGCCTTAGTATGTCGGGAGGGGTCCTTTTATAGCGGAGCTTAGTTGATGGTGACGGCTGTGCCGTCTGGCAGAGAGTCGTCGGGCAGCATGGAGTTTGGTACGGAGAGGAAGGCGTCGTCCGGTAGATCGTGGGAGCCATACCGGCGAGTCGTGGGCCGCATGGAGTCCGGTACGGAGAGGAAGGCGTCGTCCGGTAGATCGTGGGAGCCATACCGGCGAGCCGTGGGCCGCATGGAGTCCGGTACGGAGAGGAAGGCGTCGTCCGGTAGATCGTGGGAGCCATACCGGCGAGTCGTGGGCCGCATGGAGTCCGGTACGGAGAGGAAGGCGTCGTCCGGTATCGTGGGAGCCATACGGCGAGTCGTGGGCCGCATGGAGTCCGGTACGGGGAGGAAGGCGTCGTCCGGTAGAGAGCCGGCGAGCCGTGGGCCGCAGGAGTTCGGCCGTGGGAAGTCCGAAGGAGTTCGGCTGCACGGGCTCGCCTGGGGTCGGTCCGAAGGAGTTCGGCTGCACGGGCTCGCCTGGGGTCGGTCCGAAGGAGTTCGGCCGTGGGAAGTCCGAAGGAGTTCGGCTGCACGGGCTCGCCTGGGGTCGGTCCGAAGGAGTTCGGCCGTGGGGTCCGAAGGAGTTCGGCGTGGGGTCCGAAGGAGTTCGGCCAGGGCTCGCTGCAGGGGAGTTCGGCCTCTAGGCAGTTCGGCCGTGGTTAGGGGCTCGGCCTGGCGCCTGGCGCTGAAGCTCTTCAGCGGCTACTGGTTACATTGGGCTGAGCGTCGGGCCGGGCTTCGGCAGGAGCGGGATTTATCCCCAACAGTAGCCCCCCCACTCCCGAGTTCAAAAATTGAAGGAAGGGAGTACCAAAACAGGCGACTGCCGAAGTCTTCTTCCAGGCTCCGCATTTGTTGCAGCTGAAGCTCGGGGGAGGTCTCATCTCCAGCCAATATTGAGTTGAAGTTGGACTCGTTTCCAGCCAAAATTGGTGAAGCCGACGTTGAGGCCGGAGTCAATGTCGCCCCCCGTGGTCAGGGTCGGAGTTGACATTGCCTTCATCAACCGAAGTCGATTCGGGGGAGACCTCCTCTTTTGCAGTCAAGGTTATGATCGCTTGGGGGAGATCCCGTCTCCCGCTGATGCTGATACCGAAGTTGAAGCTGAGGTCTGAAGGAGACCTCGTCTTCTGCAGTGAAGCTTGCCGTAGACTCTGGGGCTCGGCCTTGGACCTTCGCTCGCGTCAGGACGAGGTTCTCCTCTTGTTCCCAACGGGCTGTGGGGGCACATGGGGACCGTCGTCCTCGCCTCTCCCCCCATCCCGTCCTTGGTGGACGGGGCCTTCGACTTTGCTCACGCTAGGACGAGGTTCTCCTCCTGTTCCTAGCCGGACTGTGGGGGCACATGAGGACCGTCGTCCTCGCTTCTCCCCCATCCCGTCCTTTGTGGACGGGGCCTTCGACTTTGCTCACGCTAGGACGAGGTTCTCCTCCTGTTCCTAGCCGGCTGTGGGGGCACATGAGGACCGTCGTCCTCGCTTCTCCCCCCATCCCGTCCTTTGTGAACGGGGCCTTCGACTTTGCTCACGCTAGGACGAGGTTCTCCTCCTGTTCCTAGCCGGCTGTGGGGGCACATGAGGACCGTCGTCCTCGCTTCTCCCCATCCCGTCCTTTGCGAACGGGGCCTTTGACTTTGCTCGCGCTAGGACGAGGTTCTCCTCCTGTTCCTAGCCGGCTGTGGGGGCACATGAGGACCGTCGTCCTCGTAATCCTTCTCCCCCCATCCCGTCCTTCGTGCGAACGGGGCCTTTGACTTTGCTCATGCTAGGACGAGGTTCTCCTCCCAGTTCCTAGTGGGACATTTCCGCTCGCTTCTTCTTCTTCTTTTTTTTTTTTTAGCGACCTTGAAACAATAGTGTCGAGCAACAAGGTTTTATTGAGGGAAACTATTGGTGGTACATTCTCAGATTTTTCGAGTTCCAAGGTCGGGGAAGCGTTAGTCCTCCGAGCTCCTTTAGGCGATAGGTTCCAGGTCGGATGACCTCTACACTTCGTACGGACCTTCCCAATTGGGACGAGCTTTCCCTTGACTCTGAGGCCTGAGAGACAGCTGGCTCGTCGGAGCACTAAATCCCCCAACTCTGAACGCCTTGTTTTTGAACCTCTGGAATTGTAATACCGAGCCACCTTCTGTTTGGTAGGCTGCCATCCGGATGCGGGCTTCGCTTCCCTCTTTTCTTCCTAGAAGGTCGAGGTTGGCTCTGAGGTCCTGGGGGTTGAGCTGCTCGTTGAAGCCCACGACTCGAGCAGAAGGGAAGCTTGAGCTCGATCGGGATAACTGCCTCAGTGTCGAAGGCCAAGGCAAAGGGCATTTCTTCGGTTGGCACCCTCTGAGTAGTTCGGTATGCCCAGAGGACATGGTAGAGTTCGTCCACCCAGGCCTCTTTTGTCCTATCGAGTCTCACTTTGATTCCTTGTAGCAAGGTCCGGTTGGTTATCTCAGCTTCCCCATTGGTCTGCGAGCCATCGATGTGAAGCGGTGGAAGATGTTTAGACCTTTGCAGAATTCGGCGAACCTCACCCCGGCGAACTGTCGTCCATTATCGGTTATGAGGGTTCGGGGTAGGCCGAACCGACAAACTAGTGACTTCCAGATGAAGTCTTGCGCCTTGGCCTCGGTAATCTTCGTGAGTGGTTTGGCTTCGACCCACTTGGTGAAGTAGTCGATCGCGATCAGGAGGAACTTCCGCTGTCCAGATGCCGTTGGGAAGGGGCCGAGTATATCCATTCCCCACTGTGCAAACGGCTAGGGTGAACTGAGCGAAGTGAGTTTGGATGCGGGCTGCCTCTACATGCTGGCATTCTTCTGACAGCGGTCACACCTCTTTACATATTCCACGGAATTGCGAAATAAAGTTGACCAGTAAGTACCCCTACTGCCGAGTAGTTTTTGCGATAGGGACCTGGCTCCCGCGTGACTTCCGCAGAGTCCCTTCGTGGACATCGCTGTAGCGCGATGTCGGCCTCTGAAGGGTCGGAGGCATCTCAGCAACGGGAGGGAGTACGACCTTTTATATAAGTCTGCCCTCATATAAGACGTAGCGGGAGGCCTTGACTCCTGAGCTTCCGAGCTTCTTCTATATCGTGAGGGAGGACCCCCTTCTTCGAAGGTAGGCGATCAATGCGGTCGATCCAGCTGGGCTCGAAGTCCATCTGTAGGATGGCCTGAGGTTCCTCTGTGGTCGGACACTTCAAGAGTTTCCAAGAAATATTTCTTTTGGTAGTTCGACCGGGTTGAGAGGTGGCCAACCTTGGAAGAGAAGATCGGCTCTTGTATTTCCCGGTCCTCGGGATGTGCTGAATGTCGAAAGCTGTCGAAGGCCTGAGTATCAAAGTTCTTCACCTTCCCGAGGTACCTCACCATGCTTTCCTCCCGCGCCTCGTAGCCTGCCGCCGACTTGACCAACCATCAACTGGGAATCGCTATAGACTTGAAGCCGATCCATTTTTCAATTCCCTTGGCTATCTTGCAGCCCGGCTAATCAGTGCTTCCATACTCGGCCCCATTGTTGGTTGCGGGGAAACTCGAAGATGCAGTGCGTACTCGGTGACGATCCCCTTCGGGGCTAACCAAGGACCAGCCCCTGCGCCGGCCCCGCTAGAGTTGGATGAAGCCATCCACGTGTAGAACCCAGGCGCCTTCAAGAAGGTCGGCCCTTTCTTCGGAGGGATCAGCTCGACCGCCACAGCTCGGCTTCGTCGAAGGGACCTTGGTCTCCCTCCGATGATGGTCTCGCTTGATTCAAGCTCGGCTTCAACTGGAATGCGGTGCATTCCAGCACAAAAGTCCGCCAGTATCTGGAGCCTTGATCGATGGCCTGGGCCGATAATTGATGTCGAACTCCGTGAGCTCGATTCGCCCATTTTGGCGATTCTTTCCTGAAGCGTCTGCTTCGGTGGAGGACTGCTTCTTATTGGTTGGTCCGTGAGGACCGTTATGGTGTGCTCCTGAAAAGTAAGGTCGGAGCCTCCTAGCAGCGATTATGAAGACAGTAAGTCAGTTTTTCTAACTTAGAGTACCTGGTCTCCGTATCCCTCAAGACTCGGCTCACATAGTAGACTGGTTGTTGCATCTTTCGCATCTTCCCTGACGAGGACTGCCGCCAGGGCCATTGGAGAGACAGCTAGATATAAGAATAAGCCCTTCTCCTAGGTTCAGGCTTTACCAGTAGCGGAGGCGCGCCGAGGTAGTTTTTTGAGCTCCTCGAATGCCTGTTTGCACTCCGCCTGTCCAGCAAAAATCCTTTCGGTCGCCTGAGGACCTGGAAGAAGGGCATGCACCGCTCGACCGACCTTCGAGACAAAGCGATTTCAGGGACGCCACCTTCCCAGCCAGGCGCTGAACTTTCCTTAATCGTCTTTCGGAGTGCAGTCATTTCTCCTGAATAGCTCGAATTTTCTAGGGGATTTGCCTCGATTCCGCGTCTCGACACCATGAATCCAAAAAATTTTTTCGGAGGTTCACGCCGAAGGCGCATTTGGTTCGGGTTCAACTTCATCTTGTGCTTCCTAAGCGCACCGAAGGTTTCTTCAAGGTCGGCCGAGGTGGTCTGTCGAAGGCTCGGCTTTTGACTAGCATGTCGTCCACGTACACCTCCATGTTGCGGCCGATCTGCCCCTTGAAGACCTTATTGACCAAAGCGCTGGTACATTGGCCTCCTGCGTTCTTGAGTCCGAAAGGCATGACCCTGTAACAATAGAGACCTCGGTTCAGTAATGAAGGTGGTCTTTTCTTCATCCTCAAGCGCCATGCGTATCTGGTTGTAACCAGAAAATGCGTCCATAAAAGTGAGGAGCTCGTGGCCCGAGGTTGCGTCCACCAAGCTGGATCGATCCTAGGTAGGGGGTAGCTGTCCTTCGGGCAAGGCTTTGTTCAGCTTCTTGAAGTCGACGCACATCCTCCACTTGTTGTTTGCTTTTTTGACGAGGACCACGTTCGAGACCCAGGTCAGATAGTTAACCTCTCGGATGAGTCTGGCTTTCGAGGAGCTTATCCACTTCTTCGGCTCGACGATCGCTTTTCTGCCTCTCTGGGGCATGGTGGCGTAGCTTTTCTCTTGATCGATCGGTGCCTTGGGTCGATGGCCAGCCGATATTCCTATGACCATCGGTGTCGATCCCCTGGCATATCCACTGGGGTTCAGGCGAAGACGTCTGCATTTCCTTCTGAGGAAAGTGATGAGCTGTCTTCCTGAACCTCGACCGTCAAGTTGGAGCCGATCTGCACCTCGTGCTTCGGGTTCTCCGTCATGTCAAGGGACACAGGGACGAGGTCCTTCCGCAGGTTCGCCCCGCTCCTTCAGTGAGGTCGTCGCGGACATCCAGTCCATCAACAAGATAAGGGTCGGGCTGGTCTCCCTTATGCAGGGCGACTGAGTAGCAAGTACCTTCGCCAGAGCCTGGTCTCCTCTGACTTCTCCGACTCCGTGACTCGTCGGAAACTTCATCTTCAAAGTAAGTAGGTTGACACTACCGCCCGGTAGTGCATTTAGGCCAGGTCGGCCCAAGGATCGCATTATAGGCGGACGGAGTCCTTCACGACCAGAAAGTCGATCCGCGCTTTGGGCCAGCTTCGGGCGATTGGCCCTGCCGTCACCGTCAAAGTTCACCATGCCTTCGACTCGGTACGGCGTGTCCGGCAAATCCTACCAGTGGGGAATTTATCAGGCTCCTAATCGGGTCGTCAGGCAGGGACATTTTTAAGAAGGCATCATAAAACAATATGTCCGCCGAACTTCCATTATCCACCAAAATGCGGCGTACATCATAATCAGCGACGTATTAAAGAAGATTACAACCACGTCATTATGTGGAAATTCGGATTCCCTGGGCGTCCTGCCTCGGTGAAGGTCACGGGCTCCGAGGATCCTCTGCCTCTTCACCGATCCTTCGGATCCGTCGGTCTTTCCCCTTGCTGCGGTCCTCCCTAAGATGGTGTTAATGACGCCAAGAGGCGGCAACTGATCCTCCTGTAGGTTTTTCCCCCTTGGCGGCAACATTCTCGGCCGATCTTCCTTCTCCTTTAGGTTGTCTTCGCAGGAATCGGCCAAGCCTGCCCCGCCGGACCAGCTCCTCGATCTTCGTCCTGGAGCTGGATGCACTCCTCGGTATCGTGACCGTGGTCGCGATGGTAAAGGCAGAACTTGTTGGGGTTGCGCTTTCTGGGATGGGAACGCATTCTCTCCGGCTCCGGAAGTCTTCCCTTGATCTCCAGCAGCACTTGAGCCTTCGGAGGCGTTGAGGGGGGCGTAGCTGTGAAAACGCCGCCGGAGGGGAGAACCTTGGCGCGGAGATGAACCTCGTCGCGGGGGAGAACCTCGGCGCCGGGGGGAACTTCGGGCGCCGGAGGGGACTTCGGCGTCGGGGGGGACTTCGGTGTGCCCTTCCGTCGGTGGCTTCCCGCCCCCGAGCCTGAGGTGGAGTCCGGGCTCGCCCGCGACCAGGGGGAGTTCGGGAGCGCGGCCAAGCTTCGGTGCGCTTTCTTTCTTCGGCGGGCCTTCCCGCTCTGCCTACTCGTCGCTTGTCGCGAGCTTCATTATCCTTGGCCTCAAAAGCCTCCTCTGCCCGGGCATAGCTTTCGGCCCGAGCTAGCATGTCAGCGAAATCCCTGGGATATTTCTTTTTCCAGGGAGAACAACAGGTCGTTCTTCTGAAGGCCGCCCTTGAGGCGGCCATAGCAACTGATTGGTCCAGGTTCCGGACTTCCAGCGCGGCAGCGTTGAACCGGGTGACGTAAGCCCGGATGGGTTCCCCCTCTTTTTGCCTGATGGCCAACAAGGAATCCGAGCCTCTGCGCGGCCGTTTGCTGCTGACAAAGTGGGCCGCGAATTGTTGACTCATTTGGTCAAACGATAAGGATGGTGCCCGGCTTAAGCGCCGAGTACCAATTCCTGGCCGCTCCTTTGAGGGTAGAAGGGAAAGCCCGACACAAAGATGGCATCAGGCGCGCCATGGAGCAACATCGTTGTCCTGAAGGCCTCCAAATGGTCGACCGGGTCGGTGGTCCCATCGTAGCTTTCAAAATGCGGGAGCTTGAAGTTCGGCGGTACCTGTTCCTGCATAATTTTCTGTGAGAAGGGAGGATCAGTGCAAATATCGTTACCGCGGGAGGAAGGAGTATGACGAAGTTCTTCTATGCGTCGTCCCATCTCCAAGAGCCTTTGATCCAGGAAGTCTTCGCGATCCTTAATCCCCAAGGTCTTCTCGCGGAATAGGTGTGAAGCCTCTCCCTGGGTCGAGCCGCGGTCCGAGCAGGGGCTCCTTTGCCGGCTGCCCTTCTCTCCCGAGGGCCGGAGGTCGGGTAGCCCACATCGGTCGCTCCTGGACTGGGTTCCCGGGCTCCGGGGAACCCCGCGCCGGTCGAGTGGGCGCCGGACCTCGCGAATGCGTGGCCTGCACCTGCCCGCACCGCCTCCGTAAGATCGCGGACCTGCTGGGCAAGCAGGTCGAACCGCTCCGCATCCACCGCGGGTACGGAGCGGGCCCGTGTCGCCGGGGCCGGAGTGGGAGCGGACGGACCCGAACGGGATCGGGCCGCGGAGGCTGCCGACCTCCGGGTCGAGGCTCTTCTGGGGGGCATTTTTCTTTCCAGAAAAGGAATACTGAAGAGGGAGAAGAGAGATCCGGAGCAGGGGAAGGAAATCGTCGCCGAGCACTCCTTTAAGAACAAGGGAACCTCGAAGGTTCAGCCCTTCCTCTAGCGCCAATCTGTTGGTGCAGAAATCCGTCGCCGCCGGAGGTCGCCGCAATCGAGGCCGCTGGGCGCCGCCGGGGACCTGCAAAACGAAGTCCCGTCCGGAACCGGTGGGGTGGTGGCTCCGGCAGGACCCTCCGACGGTCAAGTTAGTTTCCGGCCAACAGTAATGGAGTGCTCGGAATGAGTTCCGGAGCTTAGAGATGTGGAGGAGAGCTTAGAGAGTCGAGAGTTCAGAGAGCTTAGCCTTAGTATGTCGGGAGGGGTCCTTTTATAGCGGAGCTTAGTTGATGGTGACGGCTGTGCCGTCTGGCAGAGAGTCGTCGGGCAGCATGGAGTTTGGTACGGAGAGGAAGGCGTCGTCCGGTAGATCGTGGGAGCCATACCGGCGAGTCGTGGGCCGCATGGAGTCCGGTACGGAGAGGAAGGCGTCGTCCGGTAGATCGTGGGAGCCATACCGGCGAGTCGTGGGCCGCATGGAGTCCGGTACGGAGAGGAAGGCGTCGTCCGGTAGATCGTGGGAGCCATAGATCGTGGGAGCCATACCGGCGAGTCGTGGGCCGCATGGAGTCCGGTACGGAGAGGAAGGCGTCGTCCGGTAGATCGTGGGAGCCATACCGGCGAGCCGTGGGCCGCATGGAGTCCGGTACGGCGGTCTCATGGGCTCGCCTGGGTCGGTCCGAAGGAGTTCGGCCGTGTCCGAAGGAGTTCGGCCAGGGGCTGATTCGACCTCTAGGCAGTTCGGCCGTGTTAGGGGTTCGGCCTGGCGCCTGGCGCTGAAGCTCTTCAGCAGCTACTGGTTACATTGGGCTGAGCGTTGGGTCGGGCTTCGGCAGGAGCGGGATTTATCCCCAACAATTCCTATACATATTTTACTCGTGACATGATCCACTTATAATTTAATTAATTAAAAATAATTTAAAATAATTAAGATGATTATTTTTTAAAATAAAATTAGATTTAGATTAAAATAAAAATTTTATTATGGATATGCTTTTTTGATGAAAAAAATTTATATTTATGTCGGTCTAAAAAAATATTTAGTTTAGTCTATATATTTAGCCTGTGACTCTCTATCAAGTATAGATATCGAGATCCTCTAATGTAGACTAAAAAAATTTTTTAAAAATATTTTTTGTAGGCTTCAAGAAGATCCATCTAATAGATTCGTTTTTAAATGATTTGGGCTTGGTCAATAATGACTGAAGATGTATTTATTTCATATCTAGATCTTAATTTTTTATATTCAGTGAGCCATCATTATGCTGTTTTGTTCAGTCTATTGATTATATAAAATTAGAATCATCAAAATTAAAATTTATTTTTGGATTTCATAATAATTTAAATTTTTATTTATTTATTTATTCTATATTTCTTCTTTTTAATTGGAGTCAGAAATTATTTCTGAATAAAATAAATAAATAATTACAATCGGAAGAATAAGGCCAATGGCCTCCTTTCTTCGTTACGGTGGCCGGTTCTCCAGCCTAGATACGGCATTGAACCCTTCCTTTCCTTAAAAAAAAAATAATTATTTAAAAAAAGAAGAAGAGGGCCGACGGCGTGCCCTCTTCCTCTTCTCTTCCCGGTGCCGGACCTCCGGTTCATGTTCCACCCCTGGTGGCCGACTGCATGGCCGTCGGCGTCTCACGCCGGCAGGCTTCTCATCCGGATCAAGGAGATGGGGTGTTCATGGAACCACCAAGGTAAACGGGCGGCTCCCACTTTTAATCGTCGGTCATGGACCATGAAGATTTACCAGCGAGCTGTCGATCCAGTGTTTTTCGATGGCCACCGACCAAGTTTTGGAGGGGAGGAGCGCCGGATTTTTGGCTTCTCCTCCACCGACTTCCCGTCCAACAAGATCAGCCATGGCTGGCATACCAGCGGTCGGACGGCGGTTTCAAGCCGGCCACCGGTGGTTGAACATGGACCGGCCCTCGTCGGTGGTGTTTGCGGGGTGGTTAATCGCCGGCCAAGAGGGTGCGACAGTCATGGGTTCTCCTCTTTGATCGGGGAATAACAGAAAAGAAAAAAAAAAAAAAAAAAAAAAAAAAGGTAATTTGGGCTAATGGATTTGGGTTCCATCCCGAAACCCAAAAATCGATACAAACCGTTAGCTAAATAAAAATTTTTGTAATAAATCTTCTAATAAAATTTACATTCCATAAAAATCCTATTTAGTAGTTGGCTGGTTTAGAAACTTTTTACAAATTAGTCCATTATAAAGTATTAATTTTATAAAGATTCCTAAAAAATTATATTTTGATATCTATAATAAAGTTTATTATGTAAAGACACATGGATTAATTTTTAGTCCCCATAATAAATTTTATTATATAATTTTTTTTTAAATTATATTTTATAATTTATTTTAATTAAATTATTATTTATTTGCTAGAAATATCTGATCATGATTGTGCTGAAAATTATAATAAAATTTTATATGGTTTTAAAAATTATTCAGATGCCATATTAAAGTTAGTGAATTTATTATTTTTGAAAATAACCACAGCATCCTGAAAAATAGTAAAAGCCATATAAAGAGTATAAAATTAAAATATAATAGCATGAGAATAAAATTATAATTAAGTTATAAAAATAATTAGTTTTATCCATAGAAGTGGTTATTTTTATGATTTAATTAAAATAAGATGATAATCTAGATATTAATGATAGATTTTTTCTAGACCCACATGTATGAAAATTTATTATTTTTTAATATTTATGTTGTTAATTTTATTAATTAAATATTAATAAATTATATACATAATGCATCTCTGTTTATAAGAAGGTTAGAATTTATTACTAAAATTAATTATTTTAGATTATGGTTTATGCTTCATAGCATTAAAGTTTTTTTATGATTATTGCAGTTAATCCTGCTGTATATATTAATGATGCTGTTCTTATTCCAATGCTAAGTGGTGATAATTTTTTTGATTGAAAAGATAATGTTCTTTACACTCTTGAGTACAAAGATCTTAACCTAACGTTTCGTATGGATAAACCACCTATTTCCATAGATTCAAGTATGCTACAACAAACTCTGGCATATGAGAAATGAGAGTGATCTAATTGCTTGAGTTTGATGTTCATCAAGTCTCGAATGTCTAAAACTATTCGAGGATTAATCTCTCAATATGATAAGATCAAGAATTTTATGAAGGCTATTAAAGAATAATTTGAAAGTTCTGATAAAACTTTGGCCAATACTCTAATGAAGAAGTTTACAGACATGAGATTTGATAATTCTAAAGATATACATGATCATATAATGAAAATAAAAGATATTGCTGCTCAATTTAAATCTTTAGAAGTTGAGATTTCTGACTCTTTCGAGTCCATTTTATTTTGAATTCTTTATCTGCAGAATATAATCCTTTCAAAATCTCTTATAACACACATAAAGAAAAATGGTATATTAATAAACTTTTGACCATGTGTGTTCAAGAGGAAGGAAGACTGAAATAAGAGAAGCTAGATATAAAGCATGAAAGTGTCAATCTTGCTACTCATGATAAAGATAAAAAGAAAAAAAATGCTTCTAAAAGAAAGAAGGATGCTGCAGTACCAATGAAGCATTATGACAATAAAGATGCATGCTTCTTTTGCAAGAAAAAGAGACACATGAAGAAGGACTATATAAAGTATAAGAAATGGCTTGAAAAAAGATACTTTTATATCTCTAATGTGCCATGAATCTTTTTCTGTTGATATTTTTAATAATACTTGATGGATTGATTCTGGTACTACAATTCACATTATCAATACCATACATGACTTTCTCAATCTAAGAAATCCGAAGGAAAGTGAACAAGGTATTTACTCAGGCAATCGGATACGTTCATATGTGGAGGTTGTGAGAATATTTAAATTAATTTTAAATTTTGATTTTATTTTGGATCTTGAAAATACTTTTTATATCCCTAGTTTTTCTAGAAATTTAATTTCTATCTTCAAATTGACAAGTATTGGTTTTGGTTTTTATTTTAAAAACTCTATAGTTAATCTTTTTTGGAATAAAAGAGTTATTGGTACTAATTTTCTAATGAATGATTTATATAAATTAGATTTGAATCTAAATTATGAAAGTAATCATTCATCTATGCATGATGATAATATTGGCATAAAGAGGAATATTATTAAAGAGAACTCTTTAAGTTTATGGCATAAAAGGTTAGCTCATATCTCTTTAGAGAGAATAAAGAGATTGGTAAATGATGGTATTTTAAAAGATATCGATTTTACTGACCTTGGTACTTATTTGGGTTGCATAAAGAAAAAGCAAACTAACAAGTCCTCTAAAGATGTCAAAAGAAGTTCTAATATTTTGAAATCATACACAATAATATTTATGGATCATTTTCTATTTCCTATTTTAATGGTCATAGATATTTTATCTCATTTATTGATGACTATACTAGATACATGTATCTCTACTTTCTGTTTGAAAAAGATGAGGTACTAGATGCTTTTAAGATTTATAAAGCAGAAGTAGAGAAACAAATAGATAAAAAAATAAAGATCATAAAATCTGATAGAGATAGAGAGTACTATAAAAGATATACTGAAAGAAATCAGTTGATAGGTCTATTTGGTAAGTTTCTTGAAGAAGAAAATATTATTGTCCAATATACAATACCTGAAATGCCACAACAAAATGATATGGTAGAAAGAAGAAATCATACGCTAATGGACATGGTAAAGAGTATGATTAATAGTTCTAATCTTTCTTTATTTCTTTGGAGTGAAGCATTAAAGACTGTTATATATGTCTTAAATAGGGTTCCATCAAAGGCTATGCCTAAAACTTCTTTTGAGTTATGGAAGGGATGGAAACCGAGTTTAAGTCATTTACACATAAGGAGATGTCCAATTAAGATGTGAATTTATAATCCACAGTTAAAGAAATTAGACTCTAAAATAGTTAGTAGCTATTTTATTATCTATACTGTAAATTCTAAAGGATATAAGTTTTATTATCCTAACCATGTACCTAAAATTGTTGAGACTAAGAATGCTAATTTTTTTGAGGATTATGAACTTAATGGGAGTGGTTTTCCTCGTGAGAATAAATTTGAGAAAATAAAGGATCAAATTAATCAACCTACAAAAGATAAAGAATTGATTGTTATTCAAGATGATTCATAAGATTGTGAACAATCAATTCAAAAACAATCACTCCATGAAGAGCAAGTTCATGATGAACCTACAACCAAAATTACTTAAAATATAGATGAAATAGTAGGATTAAGAAGATCCTCAAGAAAAAGAAGACATGCAATTCCTAGTAATTACATTGTCTGTCTATAGGAATCTGACTTTGATGTTGGACTTGATAATGACTCTAAATTATTTTTACAAGCCACAAGTGAAAATAATTTCATATACTGGTATGATGCTATGAAGAATGAGATGGAATCCATGATTAAAAATCAAGTCTAGGATCTCGTTGAGTTACCTAAGGATGTTTCGGCCATTGGCTATAAATGGATCTATAAGATAAAAAAAGAGTCCTCAGGTAAAATTGAACGATATGAGGCTAGACTTATAGCTAAGGATTTCACTCAAAGAAAAGGCATTGACTATCATGAAACCTTCGCTCCAGTTTTAAAGAAGGATTTATTAAGGATAATTATAACTTTATTAGCTCATTTTGATTTAAGGTTATATCTAATGAATGTGAAAATATCATTTTTGAATAAAAATCTAGAAGAGACAGTATATATGACTCAGCTTGAAGGTTTCTATATGGATAAAGATAGTTACCTTATATGTAAGTTAAAAAAATTTATACACACTTAAATAGGCCTCCCGTCAATGGTATATAAAATTTCATAAAGTTATTAGCTCTTTTGGCTTTACAGAAAATATTATGGATCAATGCATATATTTTAAGATTAATAAAAGTAAATACATATATCTGATTCTATATGTAGATATATTACTTGCAAGTAGTGATTTGAGTTTGCTAAAAGAGATAAAACTATTTCTTTCTCAAAACTTTGAGATGAAGGATATAAGTGAAGCCTCTTATGTCATTGGCATAGAGATTCATAGAGATAGATCATGAAAAATTTTAGATTTTTCTTAAAAGGCCTACATTGAAAAGATTTTAAAAATATTTAAAATGATAGATTGTACTCCTATAGTTATATCCATTATGAAAGATGATAAATTCAGTTAGAATTAATACCCACAAAATAAATTAAAAAAAGAGCAAATGAAGAACATCCCATATGCATATGTAGTGGAAAGTTTGATGTATGCACAGGCTTGTACAAGACTTGATATAGCATATACAGTAGGTATTTTGGGAAGATATCAAAGCAATCCTAACCTTGATCATTGGAAAGTTACGAAGAAGGTTATGCGATATCTACAAGGAATTAAGCATTATATGCTTACTTACAGACATACTAATCACTTGGAAGTGATTGATTATTCGAACTCAGATTTTGGTGGATATGTGGATCCAAGAAAGTCTACTTCAGGATATATTTTTCTTGTTGCTAGAGGTGCTGTATCTTGAAAAAATAATAAGCAATCTATAGTTGCTTCATCTACCATGGAGGCAGAGTTCATCGCATACTATGAAGCTACTTCATTGGCAATATGGATGAGAAATCTTATTTCTGATTTGAGAGTTATCAATTCTGTTGCAAGGCCAATAAAAATTTATTGTGATAATTTCATTATAGTTTTTTTAAGAATAATAAAAGTGGAAGTCGCAGCAAGTACATCAATATAAAGTATCTTGCTGTTAAAGGCCATGTCAAGAAGTATGAAGTGGATATCCAGCTTATCAGTACTGAATTAATGGTTGCAGATTCCATGACTAAAGAATTATCAGTCAAATAGTTTAAAGATCATATGGATTATATGGGAATCATTAGTTCAATTTCTTTTTGATTAGCTTCTTGTAAAATACTTATTCTTAGAAATAGAGAACATATTTTTGTTATGTGCACATAAAGTTCATGTCATAAAGTTAGACTTGAGTTAAGTTATATAAAGTTATTCATAAAAAAAAGGTATAAAATGCTTAAATAAAAGGTTTCATGCATTGTGATATATGAAAGAGGATATTCATTTTTAGGATATGACCACCATAATTTATGTATTGAAATTTTTATTTAAGTAGAAATTTTTGACTTGAGTTAGTTTATGATCATATTACAGTTTTGTTTATTACCTATTCGGTATCTTAATCATATACGTGAACCAAGTGGGAGAATATTGTACTAGTCTCATATATTAGAAACTTGATGTGGCCCACTTGTAACCTAATTAATTAAAGATAATTTAAGATAATTAAGGTAATTAATTTTTTTTAAAAATAAAGTTAGACTCAGGTCAAAATAAGGATTTCACTATGGATATATTTCTTTGATGGAAAGAAGAATTTGTATCAGTCTAAAAAAGTCCTTAGTTTAGCCTATAAATATAGTCTGTGACTATTCATCAATTATAGGCATCGAGATCCTCTAGTATAGAATAGAAGAACTTTTTTGAAGTACTTTTTTGCAGGCTTCAAAAAGATCCATCTAGCAGATTCGTCTTTGACTGATTTAGGTTTGATCAATAATGGTAGGAGGTACATTTGTTTTCACATCTAGATCTGAATTTCTTACGATACAATGGTAAGGTAGGTGGACAATATATATTATTGCTTTCTTGATTCCAAGGCTTGGAGTTAAACTGATCCATTTCAAATAAAATGAATCAGTTTGGCAGAACCAAGCCAAAACTAACCCCAAAAATTCCGGGAATCGCTAGTTTTGTCAGTTTCGACCTAGTTTCAGAGCCAAACACTACATGTTATACTCATTATATTTTCTTTGAATCATTTTAGAATCATCTTTTAATTTCTTTAAATGTACTCGGTCCCAGATCTGGTTTGGCTGCTATGCTACAGGAAAGCAATTTAGTTTGAAGGATGGAAACGATAGGTGTTTGGATGATGTTTAAGCTGTTCTCAGACTGCGAACTAACGGGTTTGGTGGGTTGAGGGATTCATGCATTGACGTGAAAGCACGGGTGACTGCAGCTATGGCTTTGGCACACAAACATCTTGTTGGGACGGGTCCTGCCTCCAACGTGGATGGTACTGCCCTTCCCTAAAGAAGTATGAATTATTGCTATGAATGTTTTAGCCACTCTCTCATCTTGGATCTCCTCTTTCCGCTGCATCCTTTGTTCTCCTATTCTTAATGATAGAAGTGAAGAAAAAAAGGTTACATTCAAGGACACTGCTGACACACGTAAGCTCTAACAAACAAGGATCGCTACTGATTCATAGAAACCATGCCGATATCGATCGGTACACGATACAAAGAACATACTAAATATTAGTATGCCCAACTAGACCCTATGTCGGATGTATTGGTATAATAATAAATTGATAGCGATATGAATTCGGTACCTTATCCTTACAATTAATATTTTAAGAATTTCAAAACCCATCCTAATGAAGTACTTGGTTATTTCGCTTTCATCTCTCTCTCTCTCTCGTGTGTATATATATATTAATATTTTAAGAATTTCAAAACCCATTCTAATGAAGTACTTGGTTATTTCGCTTTCATCTCTCTCGTGTGTGTATATATATATATAAAAGATTTTCGCTTCGAAACCATCAAAAGTATAGAATGATGGTGGTTCTGTATTGATACTTCGAATCATTAAATATAATATATTATTTTTAAACTATTTAAGTATGTATGTACGTAAATTGTTGGTCTCCTATTCATTGTGATCACTGTACGACAAATTAAATGAACCATTCATGCTATCTTGTATTATATTACTTGGCCTAAAAGTAAGTGCCCAAGTTCCAGTCAGATGTCTCAATTTCGACGGTGTCAAGGTGGGCTGGTTGTCAAATCATGGCTAGGATGGGATTGTTAAAGGTAATTAATTATCTACGAAATGCTAGCGAGGCCTAGCGTGGAATCGGAGAACATTATGCCAAGACTATGTGGAGGCTCCTTGTTTAAATCAAAGTATCAAACTTTAGGCACAATTACCAGAATGGCACGTTCCTGGATTCAAAAACTGAAGCCAAAACTACGTCGAGATGCAAGCCTTTCAACGGAGGGACGACCCTCCTTCAGGTTTTCTTCACTCATATATTCTTCTCCAGGAGAAAAATACCTTGTATTAGTATAAATTCTGTATCATATAGCAAGATGAACCAGTTAAAATATGTGCTGGAAGTATATGAAGCTTTCCTTTCTGGGATCAGCACCGGCATCATGTGGTACTGTTTTCAGGAGCATGCCAGTCACTTTATAAGTTCCTTCAAGAACACCCACATCAGATCATTGGGACTTGATTCTGAAACTTAACAGGTAAAAGAGGAATAAAAACAGCAGATGCATCCACCACCGACAGGCAGCAAATAGCGATGTCATGGTATGATAACAAAAACTATTAAAAACAACAATTTTTTTAAAAAGAAATCACTATTTCCAGAAGGAAATAGCTATTTGACAGGTTGGGACCAGAAAGCGCCTGATGTTTCTTACAAAATCTTGCAAGTTTCAGAGAGTTGTTTCTCTCAATGTTGGCTATCACAGCATTATTCATAGCAGAAACTCAATGGTCATGAATCATGATCCCTTGTATTTTCTGACCAGCATATAAACCATCTCCATTTTTTTTTTTTTTTGGATAAACCAGAATTTATTAAACCAGTCTAGAATAAATACAACCATGGGAATTAGAAAATAAAATGCCAAACAATTGAGTAGGAAAATCAGAAACCGCCAACCATAAAGCAGATCCTATATGAGCAGCAATATATCATGCCATCTAATCTACAGCACGATTGGCTTCTCTAAAAACATGTCTTACTTCAGGCTTTTCAAATTTGATGAGGATGAATAAAACAGCAAACACTGATAGTTCCAGCTAGACAGTTTGGGGCCACTTAGTTTATGTGCAAAAGGAGTATGCATTTTCCCAAGATCAAAGCAAGACTTTTTAATGCAGCAGAGCACAAAAGTTGAGCTATCATCAAATTAACTAGCTGATATTTGAGGGTAAGAGGTAAGGGGACAAGTTGATTGGACAGCCGAATTGGTAGATCCTAGGTAAAAAAAAGTGTATCAAATTATTATGCTTGGCACCAAAACATAGAGGACCCAAAGGAGCTTCGCCAAGCAGAATGCAATACAAGTAGCCTCGAATGATAGTTTCAGCTTGTCACTTGATTGTCAATATTTAATGCATAGCAAAGGGAAAGACTCACAAAACAGGAGTATCCCTAGCTATCATGGTGAGGGTTTTGCCTGAGATAAAAATGATTCAAAGAGTATGATTTAGAATTCCTTTGGAGCTCATTTTTATGGTTTTCTGCCAGAGAGAGTCTGCACAATAAATGCTATATGTGTAGAATTTCAAATTGCTTTGAAAAATATAGTCTTCATGATTGCCCAGCCCCTTTTGATTTTTATTTATAAAAAAGGGATGAAAGTAACTACCTCTTCTGTTCAACAAGGATGAGAGTCTACTTGAGCTTCTTCAACAGCAGAAGATTCAAGGACAGGGATCATAAACACAAAAAAAAAACATGGTGACATTTCAAAAATATTCTCCAAAGAAGAAGAAGAAGAAGAAGAAGAAGAAGAAAGAAAGAAAGAACGAAGCAAAAAGGGAGGGAAAAAGACCACATTTCAAGAGCAAAGATAGGCAACTGAAACAATGGTGCAATATGTTTACAGTGTCCTCAAACTGTCACAAGATGCTGGATCAATGAACAAATATGTTCAGTGTCCTCTCAATTCTTGGGGTGAAACTGGACTATAAAGAATCCCACCGAAAACTTGGGGGAAAACTACCAGCCAACTAGTACGTCACATGCTATATAAATTTCACAAGTGCTTCAAAACCACATTTCACCACATCTTGTAAGCAACATAAGATATATAGTACTCTTCCACTGAATCTCCATTCTCCTCCTTAAGTTCCCAAATGATTCTAAGGTAGAGAGAAAGTAACTGTTCTCCTTTCAAGTTTCAGCCCCTGTTATTCAACCAAAAACGATCAGTTTCAGCCAAGACCAAGCTGAAGCTTTTGATTCACACCTACACATTCTGGGGTTTGAGAGGAGGGAAGGGTGTAACCGCCTCCACTTTCTCAAAAAGATCAAGCTCAAACTTACCATCAGTTTTAGTTCGTTTCTGCCAGTTTTGGAGGTTTCTGCCTGATCTAGCCAAAACTAGCCTTGGATAATGTGCTTATTCATTATTTGCCTTTATTATTATTATTTCAAGATCATTTCTTCATTTCTTTCAGTATATTTAGGTAATTAGTTTTGTAATCAGTTTTAATTCTAAGCTACTGTTTGACTTTTCAAAGTTAAAATAAGGGGTTTTAACCCATATGGTAGCATTTCTCATCCCTAGTAATTGTTGTTTTAGTTTTAAACATGAAGTTTTCAAATGTAAATTACTTCTTGCCAGCCAAAAATTTTCATCAAACGGTACTTCCACTCAAACAAATTCATGCTCCATGAATGCTGACCGACCATTCATGTTGTGTGAGTATTGTCTTCTCAAATTTACTTTTGAATGTACTACATTTAGTCATAGAAAGCAGATCCACAGCCTCCACCTCCCCAAAAAATGAAAACTTCAAGTAATTCCCTTGCTTCCTAAGCCAAAGCACCAAGCAAATTTGGCCAAAAAAAAAAAAAACTAACAATTCAGTCAGCATTAAGGACAGAACTACTAACTTCAAGTTTTTCTAGCATGTCAAGTTAATGTTAGTCTCTGGTGTTACCTTTTATGTTTTTACATTTGATTTTTAAAAAAATATTCACACAGTTATGCATCGATAATTAGGCTTTTATCAAACAACTAAATCATATATCAATTTTTTGAGATGATGTGTAACATGATCTTTTTTGCATTTACATTGGTTTTTGATATAGTTTTGATTTTATTATAATATTAAACTTTCAGCTCAAAATGATGAAAGCATGCATCCAACATTATTCACGTTACACGATAGTCTGAAACTTTGTGTGTTTTCCTGGCTTACTTCATTTTTTATATTCGTCTTAATCAGTCGTCTGTTTTGAACCAGACTCCAGAACTCAGACTAGAACTTTCAAATCCACAAGAACAATTGAAACTACAACTCAATAGGTCTGGCCAAAGCTGAAACTAAACCAAATTTCCGAACCTTGCCTTCTTCATTTTCCTTTTCATGACACTTGCAGCTGCTCTCAAGCTTGTTCATACTTTCAACAGATCGTTTTCCAATCCAACCTAGAAAAACATCGGAATCTACCATACTAAAAACATGAAACACCAACCCATACATTTAACTAATCCTTTGTCCTTTATTTGATATCTAACGTCTTTCTTTTTTCCCTGCATCACATGGAAATCTGATTGCTTACCTGATTATCTCCACCATCCAAATCCCTTGAGGCTTAAATTGTCCATTGATCATTCCTTTATGTACTGATCTATGCATTTTTTGAAACCTTTTCTCCTCATATTTTTCCTGCTGCACATCTCACAACAGCAAACCTAAAATTTCTAATATTATGTCATTTAGCCAGCATTTGCTTATCTAACTAGAGAATACATCACATCAAATAAGCACCTCTACTACTGTTAAATCATACACGCTAGACAAGCCAATTACACATCGATTGATGAAAGGGATGTAGCTTCCACGTCAGACTCTGATGAGATCCAAAATGCCCAATAATAAAATAATTTAATAAGCAAGTGAAATAAAGAAAAAAGAGTTGTTGAAAAGTGGTATCAGAGATGGCAGTATCCATAAGTTACAGGACTAAAGTCAATCAAGAAGATTCATTATTCTACATGAGAAAACAAATCAAACCAACAAGAAGTTTTCTTGTGCTAGAGACTTTGGAACTGCATCAAACATTAGACTTTTATACCAAACAATATGGAACTTAGGGTCAGCAGCAACTGATTGGATCAGATCCAATTCTTTCTAATAGAAAGACTTCGAGTAGCACCTGCAGTTAAGCCGAAACAAGAAACAGAGGATGACACCGAATTATCAACAGATAACAACTCAGAGTCAGTTCCAACCATGATAGAACTGTACAAAAATATCAATGCACACAAAGCCAAGCTGAAAGAGACCATCTACACTCAAACAACCTATAATTGGATATACACTGCAGGCGGTGCTTGGATTAAAAAGCACACAATCAGTCTTAGTTGCCATATAGAATAAAACTCCAAATACATGATACCAGATCTGATCCATTCTCTCTGCTACCATCCTCAGATGAACAATGCATCTTGTAACAAAAACCAGAGTAATAAATCCAGCAAGTATGCATCGATGAATAAACTAATCAATGAATCAACAATAGCGAACAGGATTCACTTTAGAACAACAACATTTAGTATTAATAACAAAGAAATTACATGAACGAAATGAACATCAATTTGATCGACGAAAGAAAGAAATATCACAGCAGAATTTTAAACACTGGAGCTACATTTCCCCAGAAAACATAGATATTATTTGAAAATAATAATAATAATAATAATAATAATACTAATAATAATAATAATAATAACCGTAGCTAGACGAATCAAGCTGAAATTTAAATGCAAGCAAGCATAAATGGAGATTTAGATTTTGATGGACAAACAAGACCGGCATTTCTATGGCTGCTGCTGGGCATCGATGTAGCCAGCGTCGACCAGCACCTTCTCCCTTTTGGCAAGGTCAACGTCATGGTCCACCATCATCTTGACCAGATCCTTGAACCCCACCTTGGGCTTCCAACCCAGCAACTTCCTGGTCTTGGACGAGTTCCCCTTCAAGCTATCGACCTCGGCGGGCCGGAAGTACCTCTTGTCAATCACTACGTGGTCCTTCCAATCCAATCCGACATACCCGAAGGCCGCCTCGAGGAACTCCTGGACGGTGTGCGACTCCTCGGTGGCGACGACATAGTCGCCGGGCTCCTCCTGCTGCAGCATGAGCCACATTGCCTCGACGTAGTCCCCGGCGAACCCCCAGTCGCGGGCGGCCGAGAGGTTCCCGAGGAAAAGCTTGGTCTGGAGGCCGACGTGGATGCGGCCGACGGCGCGGGTGATCTTGCGGGTGACGAAGTTCTCCCCACGGCGGGGGCTCTCGTGGTTGAAGAGGATGCCGTTGCAGGCGAAGAGGCCGTAGGCCTCGCGGTAGTTGACGGTATACCAGTGGGCGGCGACCTTGGCGGCGGCGTAGGGGGAGCGGGGATGGAAGGGGGAGGACTCGGACTGTGGTGGCGGGGTGGAACCGAACATCTCGGAGGAGCCGGCCTGGTAGTAGCGGATGGGCTTGCCGGAGGAGGCGGAGGAGGATCGGACGGCCTCGAGGAGGCGGAGGGCGCCGGTGCCGACGACGTCGGCGGTGTAGTCGGGGATCTCGAAGGAGACGGCGACGTGGGACTGGGCGGCGAGGTTGTAGACCTCGTCTGGGAGGAGGGAGTCGACCCAGCGGCGGAGGGAGGAGGCGTCAGAGAGGTCGGCGTAGTGGAGCTTCATGCGGGCCTTGGCCGAGTTGTGGGGGTCCACGTACAGGTGGTCCAGCCGGGCGGTGTTAAAGTTGGACGAACGCCGGATCAGGCCGTGGACTTCGTAGCCTTTGCGGAGGAGGAATTCGGTCAGATACGACCCGTCCTGCCCGGTGATGCCGGTGATCAGGGCCACCTTCCGGCGCTCCGGCACCGCCGCCGGGATTGAGGGGGCCAATGAGCCGTTGGATTCCGATCCGGCGGTGGCGGTGGCGGAGTCGCGGCTGGGCTCGGAGGAGGCCATTGATTTTTTTTTTTTTTTTCCCTTCACCGCTCTTGTTAAGATCCGGGGGGAGGGGGGTTTCGTTCGCGTTTAAAATTCGAGATCTGGGATGGGAATGTGTGGGGGAATGGAGGGGGGTATTTATGGGGGCGATACGAACTCGGTGAATAATTTCCCCTTTTGTGGAATTATTTACGAAGGGGGATCGAAGCTGGGGGCGCACGTTTCCGCCGTAAGTCCGGCTCGGAATGCGAGGGTACAACTTTGCGTGATTAGGTCGTAGGGCAGAAACCGGATCGTTCGGTACGCCTCTAAATACAAAACCATGTGCCCGTCTGACGCTGGGTTACAGCTATTTTAATGATGAAGTTTTATGTGATTTGGATTTTTCGTTTGCAATTGGAGCGTGATTGCACTGCCATTCCAAAAAATTTCTTTGAGGGCTTTGTCGTATGGGCATGTCCAGCTCCAAATTTCTCGAGATGTTTGGCTACGTTGATAGAAAATGATGAAGAGTTTGCACATGTTAAATTTAAGATGTACACGTATGAATGAAATTTATGTCAATTTTAGGTCTTATTCCTTCCTTCTCTTTGCGAGGTCGCCATCAGGTTAGGTCAGTTAATTTTAGATCTTATGCAGTTTTTTCCCTTCTCTTCGTGAGGTCTCCATCAGATTAGATCGAACCACGTATAAATCGGATTGAATATAGGTAGATCAAAAATTTATCAACTTTAAATCAATTTATTTATATAATTGATAAAAAATTTAAATTTAAATATCATTATTTTATTAAATTAGTAATTTAATCTAATTTATAATGAGTTGTATCAAATTAAATGGGTTAGATATTTCCATCCTTATTATTTTATAATTTATTTTTTTTAGACTATCATTTTTAAGTAATATAATTATTAGCCTATCATTTAATCATCAAAATATATTTTAAATATTAATATAGAGAGAATATTAAAAAAATTAGAGATACATTGAAGATTGTGATACTTGCTCTAACTCTAGTCCTAACGTTTGACCATTTTTACAGTCCACATGCTTCGCATGTGCCTAACTTATGGTGGGGCATGGTGCTCATGGTTTGAAAAAAATGCTTATGTCATATGGAATGAGAGATTGGTCTAGATTAGAGTCAGTATAACAGAAGAGAAGAATATAATTTAGGGCCCCAATCCCCATATGCCACATGGCAAGGGAGTTGTCTTTGGTACGAGGGATATTTTTAAAAGTAGAAAAATCTATATAACTGCACCTTTTTAGCTTGTGGCTTAATTGTGTCATAATCATATGGTCGAAAAACTCTAAAACGCCATATGTCTTCGTAGATTTGGAATTCCAATGGACCCATTTTTTAAACTTCATGGATGGCAATATAGATTTTTTTCAAAAAATTGATTAAAAAAAATTTAAATCAAAATCTGTGTCCGACCTTCACATCTCCCTCTTTCTCATTCCTAATCAATATGCACTGCATGCATCTAGGTCATGTTAGTAACGAAAATACCTCAGATCGATTGTGATGGTTTTGTGAATATCTCATGTCAGCACGCTATTTTGAACATCTCAAACCATCTGAGCTATCTGTATGACTGTCGACTCAAATGATGAGCTGAAGTATATGGATCTGAGCTATCTGTGTCTGATCTGATCAGTGGCTCGTCCAACACAAATTTTCTTAGTTACCTCAGTTAGCCAGTTTTTCTGCACGTGCAGCAATCTACCCTATGGACAAGCTGTAACTCAGCTATAATTAAGTTGTAGTCAATTTCTCATGATCTCGCGGGAGTAGATAAAGAATATTCAAATCTTGCCAGTAATAGCCTCCTCATTCGAAAGGAGCGAAAAAGGGATATAATGCCGCAACAACACAATTAATGGCCTGAGATTTTCGAAATCGTACATTCTCATGATCATTTTTCTCTATAAATACTTAAAGCTCTGAGGATCCAAATAAGTAATCCCTTTCGGAGAACTAGTTGTTGCTCCCATTGTTCTCTGCTTTCTGACTTAAGCATCAGAGGATCTTTATCGGACCGCAAACCTCCGATCTGAATTTATTTTGCAGGTTACTCCAACATTACTACACAAAGTTTCATCGCCTGCCTTTCGATCTTAAATGAATCAAGCAGCAACAAATAGAGAAAGGGCTTACTTTCATAAACATGCCACCAAAGCGAGTCTTATCTCATCTCACTAATGCCACTGCCTCCCACTAGGCGGATACCCAAGTTGACGATCATGTTCAGCCACCAATGACAAAGACTCTTTCGCAAGTCCAACCAACATTGGTCATGATGGACCAGTTCAATCTGCTCCTTTAGCATGCTCAGACTTTGATGGCTACCATCCCGACGGTTCAAACTGCTTTTGTGCCTCCACCAATGGCACCGCAGTCAGATCAAGCTACTCTTGCACCCCCTTCAATGGTGCAACAGGTATTTCCCTCGATGGTGCCGCTAGCACCTCCTGCGATGGTGCCACCATAGATTCCTGCTTCTCAGCCCAACTTGAATATCCACGGGCACCTTCATAGAGTCCAAGGAGGAGGTAGACCCATCGATGATCTCCCAGCCCATGATTAAGGCATGACTCAACCCCTGGTCGTCACTCTCCTTAGCAATCTGAAGCCTACACCGCCCGAGATCTTGTCTTCGAGAAGCGGCTCTAGGTACTCGATAAGTGGATCGATGCTATCAATAAAGTCTCTTTGGTGCAGTCCTATGACGGGCTTAGCAGCGAGCTGCCCTTTGCTTCGAAGATAATGTAGGAGCCACTACCTCCATACTTTAAGCTGGCCTAGTTTGAGACTTACAATGGAACTATCGACCTCGTCGATCATCTGGAGACTTTTAAAGTGATGATGCTCTTCCAAGGAGCAACAGATGGTATCCTCTATCGAGCATTTTCTGCTACTCTTAAGAGGACGGCTCGATAATGGTACTCAAGTTTGAAGCCAACCTCAATTCATTCCTTTGAAGAGTTGGGTTGCTCCCTTGTCGATCACTTTGTCAGCAGCCAATGACAGCAGAAGTGGTCCGACTACCTCAATACCATCAGACAAACTTGAAAGTTTGTGACCTAGACCAGTCGGTCGAAATGACCACTCTAATGGGCAGACTTTTGAAGAACGATCTCAAGAAGTCGTTAGTGAAAACCTTTCCTCGAGACTATCTCGATATACTTGCCCATGTGAAAAGGTACATTTAGTTGGAAGAGGCTTTCATCGAAGATATCCCTCCCAATTCTACCATGGAAGGGCCGAATAAAAAGCACTCCCCAAAATGGAAAGAGAGAAACCATCGACGCTCCCAATCCCCATTCCAAAGATGGAAAAATAGAGGCTCTCCTCGAAATCACCGATCTTGAAGTCCTTAAAGAAGAGATTGGTAACCTTCACCCCTGAGGTGATATACTAATTACACGCCTCTGAATGTCTCCAGGGAGAAGATCCTGATAGAGGTGCACATCAAGCTACCTTAGCCTCCGAGGATGCGGACGAAGCCTGAATGCCATGACCCAACCAGGTACTACTTTTATCATCGTAACCACGGTATTGAAGACTGCCTTCAGCTTCGAGATGCAATTAAAAGGCTCATCATGGAGGGAAGGCTGGACCGATTTATTCAGGAGAGAACTCCATGATGATCTCCTCTAAGGGCTCGTCAGCCATCCCATCTACCTCAGCAGCTATTACCTGTGCCTTAGCTTCAACTAGCACTAGCACAGTCGATGAGGCAAGAGATGGGGGAGCCAGCAGTAGCAGAAAAATGGCTCTTAAGAGGTAAAATTCACATGATAACTAGGAGGTCATCTAGGTCAGTGGAGCTTCTAGTGGCGAAAAGGTCGAGGCTCAAGGATAAACTTGGGGATATCATCATCTTCATCCAGCATGATACAGAAGATGTACAACAACCACATAATGACACGATAGTTACAACTATAAATATCGTTGATTATAATGTACATCATATATTTATTGATAATGAAAGTTTAGTTGATATTTTGTATTTTTTTTATCTTCTCCGAAATGGGATTTACCTCAGATCAGTTGAGTAGATTTGATACTCCAATTCAGGATTTCTCCAAAGGCTCGGTGACTCCGAAAGGATGATTAAGCTGCCTATTATAGTAGGTACCCCACTTCAACAAATGACGATCCAGATCGATTTTCTGATGGTCAAACTTTCTTTTGCCTATAATGCAATCCTTGGCCGCCCAAGCCTATGGACCTTAAGGGCCGTGGTGTCAAGCTATCATTTGATGGCCAAATTTTCAATAATAAATGGAGTGGGACAAATATGAGGCAACCAAATTATAGCTCGATAATATTTTGTTGCCAAACTATGAGCAAAAACCCAAGTGGAGGCCTAACCTGAACTTCCAATATGATTGGGAACTTGAGATGATCTGGTTGAGCATGCCCTGTTGGATCCTGATACCTCTTTGATATCAATTGTTGGAAAGAAGAAGAACAAAGTAGATGGCCGGCATCTAGGGCTTAAAGTTAGAATAAGAGAGAGAAGAGTAGAGAGTTTTAGAAAGAAAAGATTAATTATATTTCACTCTTCTCTCTTTGGTTTCAACTTTAAGCCCTAGGTGTCGGCTATCTACTTTGTTCTTCTTCTCTCCTACAATTGATATCAGAGAGGTACCAGGATCTAAAAAGATCCTAAATAAAAAATTTCATCTAGTTCTGTTCGCCACCGTCGAGCTGGCACTCTCAGGAGCCGAGCTGGCTTAACTGCATCTCATCTGAATTCTATCTTCTATCTGCTTAAGACAGTCGGCTCGATTGTGCCTTGAGCTGGCTCAGTCTTAGTCCGAGCTGGCACGATTGCGTATCCGAGCTAGCTCGCTTGTATGTCAGTCCCTTATCTTTGCTGATTCTTCTTCTGACTTTGGTCCTTTGCTCCACCTTATATTTCAGATCTTTGAAGCACCTATTAAACCTCTCAAGGTCCTCACACCTGAATCTCAAATCCATGCAGGGCTACACGCCGCCTTCACCTAGGACAACTCTTATCCTAACCTTAGGACTCACACCCATTATAGTATTTCGGAGCCAATACCCTGGCTCCTCCTATAGCCTTCGAAGGCTTGAGAGCACCACATCAAATCTTATAATCTCCATCTTGGTGCGCCCAAGACTTGGCAGACTTGGCAATGTTCTCCTACACGAATTTGCTGTCGATGCACATCTTGATAACTACTTATGCACACCTTGCCACCACCAATCTTCTTCAGCTACTGAGCTTTCTTTGAGGCCTTTGGGATGACCACCTCCACCGCTGAAGATCTTGGCTTGCTTCTATGCACCATCCTTGAAGTTGTAAGAACTCTTCTGCTTGGTAGCTGCATCAACTGTCCTAGATTTTTTTAAAAAATTTGCAGCAATCCTATACCGATGCCTATTGCATATCCTGACATGGTCTCCTCAGAACTTCGTATGTCCTTCCGCACGTGCTACTCCATCTAGAACTATGCATTTTCAGCATTGGTGCTAAGATATTGGTCCTCCTGCACTTCTTCGCTCTGAACTCGTATCACATCTCTTTCCATCTGTGAAGTCATCTCTATCTGATGCTCCATCTAAAATAAAAGTCCTTTTGATGCCGTAGAAGCCGACTCTATAACTGAGTCCTCTGAGGACAACCATTCAATGCTGCACTACTGAGCCTGCCGCTGCACCTCGGATACCGTCGCCACCCCTTCAAATCCTCCGCATTCTACAGATCTATCCAAAATCATCTCAAATACACCGCATCCCACGGGCTCCTTCGAGACCACCAAGAGCTCATCTGACTCTTCACTTGTAGCGACTAAATTGATGAAATTCGAGTTTTCTTCTTTCTTGCACTTCTTTAAAGCGGATATTCTCGCTTAAAGTATCCTGTTTCACCACACTTGAAGCATCTCTTGGATCCCTTACTGCTCCTTCGCTGACCATTCTTCTTTCCTTGCCTGGGCCTCTTTAAAACTACGAGACCCTCCTGAAAGATCTTCCTCTTCATCATCCATTCCTGCTGCTTATTGGACCTTAGCACTGAAATAATCTCCTCGTACACCACCGTCTCCTTACCATACAGCAGTGTCGTCACCAACGGATCGAAGCTCTCAGGTAGTGAACATAGCAACAATAAACTTTTGTCCTCTTCAAGATCCATCCTAATATTGAGCAAATCCATGCTCATCCGATCGAACCGCTGAATATATCCTACAACATCCTCGTCCTCTTGCATTTGAAGGTTGTACAGTTACTTCTTCAGCATCAACTTGTTGCACATATTCTTTTTCATATACAACTGGCGTAACCTCGATCACAAACCCTTAGGTGTCTTTTCCTCCAACATGCCATGCAGCACCTCATCTGTCGGACAAATTCTAATCATGGTATATGCTCTTTTCTTCAAGGACATCCATTTTTTATCTGTCATCTCCTTCGGCCTATCTTTCAAGATCAAATCCAGTCTCATTATAACCAGCAGATTCTCCATCCTAACCTTTTACGTCATAAAATTTTTTTTTCCATCAAATTTTTCAAATCCTACCTTCAACCCATTATTCTCCATGATCAAACTGAATCAAAAATAGCAAATAGATAGATCTAAAAAAATACCTTGACTAGAAATGATGGACAGCAGTCCTGTGATCTCTTTCTTTCTTATGAAGCATGGAGAAAATCTTTAGATCTAAACCTCGCTGCTGATCTCTGCTGAAATCTGATCTTCGTCCTCCTCCATGCTAAACTTGGCTTTGATACTATGTTAAAGATCTCCTCATGTCCATGCTAAAGATCAGGGGCTTCCACAAGATGCCCAACCATTCAAGGACCACCTAGAGGTTCCACTAAGGAAGGAGAATCCCCATAAGATGGTGAAGATTGGCTCATGTCTGGATAAGGTAACAAAAGATCGGCTAACCACTCTTTTGTAGAAAAATATGGATCTCTTTGCTTGGTCGATTGCAGACATGCTTGGCATAGATCTAGAGGTGATGTCCTACTATCTGAAGGTGGATCTGACCTACCATCCAGTTAAGCAAAAGAAACGAAGCTTCACTTTGGAGCACTAGAGGGATATAGCTGAGGAAGATAGGTTAGTCAAGGCTAGCTTTATCAGAGAAGTGATGTACTAAGACTAAGACTGATTGGGAAATGTTGTTCTTGTCAAAAAAGCAAATAGAAAATGGCAAATGTGCATAGACTCCATCAACCTAAATAAAGCCTGTCCCAAGAATAACCATCCATTGCCTCGGATCGATCAGCTGGTGAATGCAATTTTAGGGCATGAGCTCCTCAGCTTCATGGATGCCTTCTTCGGCTATAATCAAATCTAGATGGCACCTGAGGATGAGGAGAAAATAGTCTTTATTACTAACTGTGGGCTTTTCTATTATAAGATGATGCTTTTTGGCTTGAAGAATGTAGGGACTATCTATCAGCGACTGATGAACAAAATCTTTAATGATCAAATTGACCATAATATGGAGACATATGTAGATGACATGTTAGTCAAGAGCCGAGCTGCTCCATATCATGTTGCTGACCTTCAAAAAATTTTTGACACCCTTCATCGATTTGAGATGAAACTGAATCTTGTATAGTGTGCTTTTGGAGTTATTGCTAGTAAATTTTTCAACTTTATGGTCTCACGAAGAGGCATCAAGGTAAATCCCAAAAAGATCAAGATAATTCTTAAGATGACACCGTCAAGAACTATTAAAGAGATGTAATGTCTCACCAACAAGATTGCTTCTCTCAATCATTTCATCTCTAGATTGGCTGAGAGGTGTCTTCCTTTCTTCTAGACCCTTAGGCAGCCGAAAGACTTCCAATAGACTCTAAAGTGTTCGAGGAGTTAAAGCAATATCTTAGCTCCGCACCATTGCTCACCAAGCCTCAACCTCGTGAGGAGTATTATTATATCTTGCCATTTTTCCAATGGTGATCAGCTAAGTCCTTGTTCGAAAAGAGGGATGCATTCAGAAGCCTATATATTATACTAATAAGGTTCTTTATAATATAGAGACTAGATATTCTAAGCTAGAGATGTTGATTTTTATACTGGTCGTTATTGCAAGGAAACTTCGGCCTTATTTTTAGGCTCATACTATTGTACTATTTATAAATCAGTTGATCAAGACCATTCTCCACTATTCGGATACCTCAGGATGAATCGCAAAGTGGGCTCTAAAGCTCTCGAAGTTAGATATACATTACTATCGAGGCCTTCCATCAAAGTCCAAGTATTAGCAGATTTCATTCTTGAATGCATCATCTCGAATGTAGAAAATTCTAAAGGTGGAGAAAGTGGAGAAAGCTTGAAAAACATTGAGAGCTCAAAAGATGAAGTGAATGTGGGATTCAACCCTAAAGAACTATGGACCCTGCATGTTAAGGGTTCATCAAATTTATCAAGGCCAGGGGCTGGGCTTATCTTAGCCGGTCTTGAGGGTGATATATGTCGGGAATACACACTCTTTCTACATGGATCGGTGTGGCCGTTGGTGATTAACCAAGCAACAAGAAAGAACCTCTTAGAGATTAATGCGGAAGCATGATCAAACAATTCAAGAAATAGAGAAGAAGAGATTTTTGGAAGAAAAGAGCTTTTATTAAGTATATCTCAGCCTCATTACAACCATGACCTATTTTCAATATATATATATTTTACAAAGGGTCAAGCCCAAGCTCATAAAAAAATTCTCCAAATCCAAATAATCTATGTACATAAAATAATAACCCACGAAAACTAAGCCAGCCTAATTTTAGACCGAGCCGGCTAACCTATGACTGGGACTGAGCCGACTCAGTTGTGTACCATGCTAATAGTCCGAAAATACTACTTTATGTCTAAATTTTTCTCTGAGACTTAGCCGACCCAGTCCTAGACTGAGCTGGCCCAGTTTTTAACTTAGTCGACTCAATCTCAAGGTGAGCTGACCTAGTTTCTGAACTTTGCTAGGAGAGCTGATTTCTCTTCTGGCTTGCTTCCATCTTTTCATGATCTATTTTCTCATATTTTCAAGACTTAGAAGTATTACTTCTAAGCCCACATTCTCTACCTTGATGCTTTCAAGTCTTTGTGAATTCATCTCTTCTCAACAGATCCATCCATGCCACACATCTCTGAAAGTTATCTCTGGAGAGTACCTTCATAAATGCATCAGACTGATTCTTTTTGGTATGGATCTTCATCAGTTTTACTTTACCTTTCTCCACCAACTCTCTAATTTTATGGTACCTCACGTCTATATGCTTTGTGCCAACAACAGACTAGGTTCTATGCCAATAATAGAGCACTCTGACTATCACTGAACAATGTAACCTTGCTCTGCTCCATTCCCAACTCATCAATTAGCCTCCTAAGCTAAAGGGCTTTCTTTGCAACCTTCATTATCCTAATGTACTCGACTTCTATGGTAGACAAGACTATGACTGGCTGAAGGGTTGATCTCCAAGGCATCGGTCCACCATATACGTAGAAGAGATATCCGATAGTAGACCTCCTTGTATCAAGATCACCAGCATAATTTGCATCAACAAATTCTTCTAGAGAACCTGAACCTTCACACATCTTCACAGATTATTCTCCAAATCCTTCCGACCGCCCATCAAGCACCAAACCATAATCCCTTGTTCCATGTAGATATCTCAATATCCATTTCAATGCTTTTCAGTATTTCTTTCTAAGGTTAGCCATGTATCTACTAACTGTGCTCACTGTATGTGCTATATCTGATCTATAGCATACCATAGTGTACATCACACTGCTTACAACATTTGCATAAGAAACTCATTTCATGTAATCTCTCTCCTCTTCTGACTGAGGGCTCTGTAACTTGGAGAGAGACATATGGCTCGGTAATGACGTCTCTATAGGTTTGGCCTTCTCCATCCCAAACCTCTTCAGAATCTTTTGGACATACTTTTCTTATGATAAATGGAGCACTTCTTTGCACCTATCTCTGCAAATCTTCATTTCAAGAATTTTCTCAGTTGGATCCAAATTCTTCATCTCAAACTCAGATAATAATATCCTTTTCAATCTTTTCACAGCATCCATGCTTCTACTGGCTATGAGCATATCATCTACATACAATAACAGATATAGGGCATCCTTCTCATCTACATCCTTGACATAGATACAACAATCATGTTCACATCTACTAAAATTCAGGCTCAAGATAAAGCTATCAAACCTTCGATACCACTGACAAGGGGATTGTTTCAAGCCATACAAAGACTTTCTAAGTAAACATATCTTTTCTTTCCATCCTATCTCCATGAAACCATATGGCTGCTTTACATAGATTCTTTCCTCCAAAGTCCTATGAAGGAAGGCCATCTTCACGTCCATTTGTTCCAATTTTATGTTATGCTATGCCACCAGTGATAGCAAAACTCGAATAGATGTATGACACACTACAGAAGACAAAATTTTTATATAGTCAATCACTTTTCTTTATGAGTATCCCTTTGCTACCAACCTTGCTTTGAATCTCACTCCATCTTGTACTGAAGGTGCTTCTTTCTTTGTGAACACTCACTTTGAGCCAATAGGTTGAGCACCCTCTGGAAGATCCATCAGCTGCCATGTCTGATTCTTCTTAAGTGATTTCATCTCCTCCATCATGATATATATCCATGAATCATGATCCTCACTCTCCATGGCCTCTACATAATTCTCTAGATCTCCATTAGCAGTGATGAGTGCATAGGAGATAACCTCATCAATGCTATATCTGACTGGCCTCCTAATAGTATACTAGGGCTTGTGCAAAGCCACTCTCATTAGCACATCCCTATCTGATGTCTGTGGCTGCTCCTACATATCTGTCTGAAATGTCGGCCCTTCATGCTGATTTTCAATCTGAGATAATACTTTTCTATCCAGCTCCACCTCAACAGAAACACTCCTATAAGTGGATGTAACCTGCATGTTATCTCTGACTGACCACCGCTGTTCACCTTTATTTTTCCAGTTCTATCCATCCTAGACCTCCTCAAGATGCTCTTCTCATCAAAGATAACATTCCTACTGATCACTGACTTTTGTGCCTGAGAGTCTCATAGTAGGTACCCCTTGACTCCTTATAGATATCCTATGAATATCATCTTTTGAGATTTTGGATCCAATTTGCTCCTCTCAGTTGCCTCCATATGTGCATAGGCTGTACAACCTAAGACTTTCAGATGGTCAAGCTCCACCTTCTTTCCACTCCAGACCTCCTCTAGAATACCTCCATTCAGCTTATGATGAGGGGATCGATTCACAAGAAAATAAGAAAAAATTAGAGCATCACCCCAAAAAAATTTTGGAAGTGATGTTTGTAGCATCAAACTCCGTGCCTTCTCGATCAATGTCCAGTTCATTCTCTTCGTGATACCATTCTGCTGGGGAGTCATCTTCATTGTATAATGACATTTGATGCCATTTTTCTCATAGTACCTTCTGAATTTCAGGCTAGTATACCCTCCTCCATTGTCCGACCTCAGATACTTTATCTGTCTTTCTGACTCCTTCTCTACTTCAACTCTTCAGGCTCAAAATCGGACAAACATCTCTATTTTTTTTTTAATCAGATAAATCCATACCTTTCTTGAGAAATCATCAATGAAAGTGATAAAGTATTTTGCCCCACCTCTAGCTGATATAAGAGCTGATCCCCACACATCTGAGTGCACTAAATCTAGCATTTTCTTGCTGTGCTTGGTACTTCTGGCAAACTTCATCCTATGCTATTTGTCAAAGATGCACGGCTCATAAAGATCCGTGCCCTTCTTCTTTAGGACTGGGATCATATCTCTTCTGCTTAGTTCAGTGAGCCCATGGTCACTCATATGACTCATCCGATAGTACCACAGCTGATATAAAATCTGCTCCTCCTGTGTCGCTGCTAGTACCTCTGCACTATCATTTATCACTGAGCCTTCTATTCTGTAAAGATTGTTGCTCAGTCTTCTACCTCTCATCACCATCAAAGCTTTCTTAAAAATTTTCAGACATCCACTTTCAGCTTGGCTACTAAAAGCATAACCCCGCTCCTCTAAGCATAACTCCATCGTACATCCTCATCTTGATAGAGCCAATTTCAGCTACTTTGTATGGATGATCATCTCTAAGGTTGGCACTTCCATCATCGACCTTCTGGTAGGTAGCAAACTACTTTCGATGAGAAGTATAGTGGTGCGAGCATGCTGAATCCAATATTCATATAGTATCACACTCTGTGGATCCATCTGATACAACTAGCAGGTCTTCTCCACTACTCACAGAAGCTTGTATCATCTCTCTCGCTAGCCTTCCCTTTTTTTGATCTCAAAAGAGGATAATCTCTTCTCAAGTGTCCAGGCTGATGATATTTATAATATTTTAATGTCATCTTCCTTTGATCGTGAGATTTTGACCTGCCTTTAGATTTTTTTCTTGTCTTCTCCTTTGATCTTTCCTATCTTTCGTTCACAGCCAAGATCTCAGACTTAGGATCTTCCTTGCAGATCTTTTTTCTTTGCTCATTTGATTTGAACACACCAACAATCTCTTTATAATTTAGGGTCTCATTCTCATAAACTAAAGTTATTATGAGACCATCATACGAACCTAAAAGAGAACATAATAGTAGCAATGTCCGATCCTCCTCGTCGATCTTCACATCCAAACTCATCACCTCAGAATACACCTAATTGAACCTTTGGATATGTGCAACAAGATCTCCACCTTTGGACATCCTCAAACTATACAGCTGTATCTTCAACCACAGCTTATTCGTCATTTCTTCCCCATGTATGTGTTCTCCAGTTTCTTTCAAAGCTCCTTTGCTATAGTTTTTGTGCAAACCTCGGGCAAAACCTGATCGGCCAAGCACATCCGGATTATGCTAAAAGCAATTTTCTCCAACTCTTTTCAAACCTCAGCACTAATCTTTTTCGGCCTTTCTTTTGTCAAGATCTTGTAGATCCTCTACTAAACCAATAAGTCTTTTACTCTTTGCTGCCATAGGGTAAAGTTTTTCTTGCCATCGAACTTCTTAAAATCCATCTTGAATCCACTTGATTCCATGACTTTAAATAAGTCAAAAATAGATCCCTAACATCTTTCACAATCACACACACTAGCAAAACTATCCTTCAAAGAAGATCTAACTAGCCCTAGATCCTCTTTCCAAACTTCTATATCATCATTCCTTCGTGCAAACAATCTCCACCTCAATATAGAGACAACCACAAAGCAAACTAAAAGTTTTAGGATAAAATCTGATGTAATAGATTCTGAATGTAGTAAACCCTAGGTGTCTTCCTTCCTATCACGCAACATCATTCTGATATCAATTATCGAAAATATGCACTTTTTTTACATGGATCGACGTGGCTGCTGGTGATTAGCCAAGCAACAAGAAAAAATCTCTCAGAGATTAATGCGAAAGCATGATCAAATAATTCAAAAAATAGATACTACTATAGAATCGGGCTATGGTAGCAGTTTGTAACCACTGTCGTAGTCCAAAAAATCGTTGCTATAGGCTATGACAGTAGTTAGCTAACCGCTGCCACTGCAGCCATCACCGTAGATCTATAGTAGCGATTATTAAAATTGCTACTATATAGACCCTATTACAGTTATTTTTAAATCACTATCATAGGCTTGTCTATGGCAACGGTTATAAAATCGCTGTTATAGATAGTCTATGGCAGCGATTATGGAACCACTGCCATAGACTTGTCTATGAAAGCGGTTACGTAATCGCTGGTATAGGTCTAATACAGCGGTTGACATATTGCCTACGACAGTGGTTGGTACGTCTATGGCAGTGATTGTAAAATCGCTATCGTAACTTTTGAATATATAAAAATATAAATTTTTTATTTTTTATATATTTTACCTGATAAATATAAAGATATATAACACAAAAAAAATTATAAACATAAAAATATTTCTAAAATGCTAAAATTTTATTATTGAATAAAATTTATTATAATATTTTAAAAAAAATACATCAAAAATCTTTTAAATCTACATCGTCATCGTCTTCGAAAGATGGAGCACGAGCTGGAGGTGGAGCTAGAGCTGGAGCTAGAACTGGAGGAGCTGGAGCTAAAATGCATGCCAATATATCCTCAAAGCTCGTGAAGGCACCTTTAAAATGCACACTGAGTGTCAATACCATGTCTCTCACGATGCCCTCCAGATGAAATGCATGCTCCTCAGCTCGATCTACTCACATCACAGCATGATCTACTCGTGTCAATGCTGCCTCAAGCTCCTCTCGACTAACGACACCGAAAGCCTATGAAGAGATGCTCGTCTTAAATCAATAGCTGGTCGACGTATGTCTGGGCCTGCATCGGATCCTTCTAGAGTGCTCAGGCCCCAATACCTAAGACAGATGGTCATGGAGACTAGAGGTATCCGGGCCCTCGCTCGCGAGCGCATCTAGCTGATCCTATAATTATAAGTACAAATAAAATTTTATAACAGATGCTATAGTACTAATCATATATACTAATATATTTAATACTTACAAAAATCCTTCCGATCGTGGCATTCATCGGCTTGCCTTTCTTGTCTGTATGGCTGGATCAGAAGATCTCGCTATGGCTTGACATCACTCCATCTCTCATCAGCTATAACAATGGATCAGTTTATCAGAAACATGAAAAAAATATTAATTTAATTTATCTACTAAGATTTAGATTTTATTACCTCTTTATGCACATGACTGACCATAGACTCACGATCGAGAGTGTGCGTATATTTTTGGGCTGCCCGATTCTCCCGATTCTGATGGAAGATAGCTTAACAAGTATTTAAATAAATAATAAATATTTAAAAATATATTTAAATATAATTTTAAGCATATTAAAAAATTTAAAAGTTAGTAATTTTATCTCAAACTTCTGGCTCCTCCAATGTATAACCATCCTCTCCCATTGACTTGGAGAATAGTTCTGTATCCATGGAATAAGCTCCTCTAGAGTGTCTCATCAGTGCTCGAGCCATCCTTTATGGAGCTTGACCTTATAGCCCTGGTACAACTCTCCGATCTTCTTCAGTCGGGCATCTCGAGCCCTCTCGTGATCAGAAAAGTCATACCTCCTCTGCACAAAATTATCAAAAGTCAGTTATAAAATTATTCTAATCAAACATAGTATAAACATGTAAAATGCATAAATATAATTAAGATGTACTTACCCATATCTCCTCCCATACTCAATTCCTGACAGTATCATTCATCAATCGTCAGTCTCTGAGCTCTATAAGAATAAAGTCTGACCGCCTCACAAGTACTCCAAAAAAGAAATGCATCTCCCGCACGATCTTCTCTACTGGCCTCCCCTCCACATCATACTATACCATCACCTGATGCTGGTGGTTCCACACATGCACCATACATGTGGGACCATAAAATATCCTACTGAATGATGCACCTATAATAAAAATACATTATGCAAATATATATGTATAAATATTATATAAAAAATAAATAAATAATATAATAAAAATATACACTCAGATGCCGATGGAGTAGCATGTGTGAGAGATGTGGATGATGGTGGAGGCTCGATGTCGGTGGAGTAGATATTATCGGTAGAGTAGATATCGGTGGTGGAGGTCCCTGAGCAGTCGATGCGGAGGTGGATGGAGTATGCTCCGACTGCTCCTCAGATGCTGAACTCTACATAACTCATCGAGAGGCAGAGGTGAAAGCTAGATGGCATTTCGGTGCCATCGTGATCTGCAACGTTAATGAACATTAACCAATATAACATGTTGAACAATAATCAAAGATATTGCCTAGGTACCATCCGTACAATTACATATAAATATATGGATGCCAAAGATTATGTACACTAATTAATTGATGGGTCTATCGCTATGCAATGCAATAAACAAAAGCAACAAGATGGGGGTTCTCTTAGTGGCCTGGGGTTCTCTTAGCAGTCGGCATGGCCCACGACATGGCCTACTGGCATAACACGACCCTCCCTTTCTCTCTCTCTCAGTCTCCCTCGTCGACGATGGCGGCGAGGTCGGACCCCCTCCCTCCCTCTCTTCCTCTCCCTTTTTTAGTTTTGGATCCCGAAATTGAGTCTGGATACCCGGGATCCATTAGGATCTGGGTCTGGTACTTCAAGTACGGATCCATCAAGTATTCAAATTCGGGTTCGATATCAGTAATTAAAATCGGATCCAGATCTAAATATCTAGGTTTCGATCCAAATGTAACCCATTGATAGATCTAGTCCAGTGATAAATAAATAATACTATAAAATTAAAATAAAAAATATACCTATGACTATAGAAAGGGGGTCGCACCAAAAGCTTCGAGGGTCACCGATGATGGTGCTAGAGGAAGACAACGGTGCTAGAGGTAACCTACGAAATAAGAGCAAGATAATGAGATAGAGAGAGAAGAAAGAGAAAGAGGAAAGAGAGAGGGAGAGGGGGTTTGGAGGGGCACCATGATGGGAAGGCCAAGGGATGGGGAGGGTAGGGGTGGACGGTCGAAGATGGGAAGGGTGGGGGCGGTGGCAGCCGAGGATGGGGAGGGTAGGAGACGGACGATGGGGGTGGGCGGACGGCGGCGACCAGTCATCGTCCATCTCCTACCAGGAATGGGGAGGATGGGGGTGGGCGGCGGCGATCGGGGATGGGGAGGTCGGGCGACCATGGTCGGGATAGGGAGGCGGGGGGCGGGCGGTCGGGGTCGGGATAGGGAGGGCGAGGGGTGGCGGTGGCAGTGACCGGGGATGGGGAGGGCGGGAGGCGGCGATCGAGGAGGGCAAGGGGTGGGAGGCCGGGCGATGGTCGAGGATGGGGAGGGCGGGGGTCGGCGGTCGGAGAGGGTGGGTGGCCGGGCGGCGATCGAGGATGCGGGGGGCGGGCAGCGGTGGGATGCATGGAGTCTCACCGATGATGGAGAGGAAGAGAGAGAGAGAACGTGCACACGGAAGAAAAAAATTTAAAATTTTTAACCTAATCTATGGCAGTGATTTTCGAACCGCTGCCATAGATCTATGGCAGCAGTTATTGAAAACTGCTGCAATAGATCTACGGCAGTGGTTTCATAATCATTGCTATAGATTTATAGCAGCGATTTTCAGTAACCGCTGCCATAAGTTGAAAATAATTTTTTTTTATTTTTTTTTAAATATTATATAATTTTAAAATTTAATATCCATCTTTATCATTTATTATCTAAATAATTATCATTAGAGTATCATCATAAAAAATCACCTCGATCCGATGGCCCTAGCTTCATCGATCAAAAAAATTTGATTTCGACGATCACGAACGACGATGCGATGATTGATAGATGGAGACCTTCGATCAGTCTAAAAATATGCAATGATGATCTTGGTGATATTTATAGCATACTATCAAAGTTTTACTTCAATCGGATATCGTTATCATATCAATTTAGTACAAAATGATTTTGATCGTTAAATTAAAAACAAGCGATCAAAGGGCTAAACGGCATTCAATTACGAGATAATTTTTTAGTTAAATAATTTTTATTATAATTTTAATTATTTTATATGATAATAATAGTAAAATTTAAATTATTTTTATATGAAGCATTCATGTTAAGCAGATATTGCAAAAGCACGAGCACATGTATATAACAACTAATGGAGTTTAAGAATGGCTAGCAAACGACGGATAGTTTTAGATTATTCTTAGTCTCACAAGTTGAATTTTATAATCATCATCATAAAAATGATTAAAGTAGTAGTCAAGATCATTTATAAAAAAAATTATCTCATAATTGAACACCGTCTAGTCCTTTGATCACTCATTTATCATTTAACGGTCAAAATTAATCTATACTAAATTGATCAAGATAATAATATCCGATTGAAGTAAAACTTTGATAGTATGCTATAAATATAACTGAGATCATCGTTGTAGATTTTTAAATCTATCGAAGATCTCCATCTATCATATCATCGCATCATCATTCGTGATCGTTGAAATCAAATTTTTTTGATCGATGAAGCTAGGACCATCAGATCGAGGTGATCTTTTGCAATGATACTCTAATAATAATTATTTAGATAATAAATGATGAAGATGAGCATTAAATTTTAAATTTATGTAATATTTAAAAAAAAATTAAAAAAAAATATTTTACAGTGGTTACAAATAATGCTGCCACAGATCAACATATAGCAGTGGTTACAAGAAACCGCTGCTATAGGTCTGATCTATTACAATGGTTGTCCTAACCGCTGCTATAGATCAAATCTATGGTAGTAGTTACAAAGAACCGCTGCCATAGATCGGATCTATAGCAGTGGTTAAAAAGAACCACTGCCATAGGTCAGACTATAGCAGCGATTTCTTGTAATCGCTGCTATAGGTCAGTCCTATAATAGTGGTTCTTTGTAACCACTGTCGTAGACTCTATTGTAGTGATTTTGAAAACTGTTGTAATAGTATGCGCTGTCATAGACTCTTTTTGTAGTAATGAGAGAAGAAGAAAAGAGATTTTCAGGAGAAAAAAGCTTTTATTAAATATATCTCAGCCTCATTACAACCTTGACCTATTTTCAATATATATACTTTATAAAGGGTCAAGCCCAAGCTCATAGAAAAACTCTCCAAATCTAAACAACCCATGTACATAAAATAATAATCAGTGAAAACTGAGCCGGCCCAATTTCAAACCAAGCCGGCTAACTTACGACTGGGTCGGCTAAGTTTTCGACCCAGTTGTGTACTGTGCTAATAGTCCAAAAATGCTATTTTTTATTTAGATTTTTCTTTAAAACCTAGCCGACCCAGTCCTGGACTGAGCTGGCCTAATTTCCAACTTAGCCGGCTCAGTCTCAGGATGAGTCGGCCCAATTTCTAAACTTTGCTGGGAGAGCTGATTTTTCTTTCGGCTCGCTTCCATCTTTTCATGATCTATCTTCTCATATTTTTAAGATTTGGAAGTGCCACTTCTGAGCTCATAATATAGTCAGATATGCTCTATACTTTAAATTCTTGGCCATAAATAATGAAGTAGAATATGAAGCTCCGATCCCTGGCCTAAAAGTTGCAAAAAAAGCAGGGGCTCAATGCTTGAAGGTCTTTAGCAAGTCTCAATTGGTAGTTGGACAAATCAAGGATGGATACGAGGCCCACGAGGAAAATATGAAGACGTACTTTTAGAAGGTAAAGGATTTAACCTCATCCTTTCTAAGCTTTGATGTTCAATAGATCCTTAGAGCAGAAAATGCCAAGGCAGATGCACTATCAAAATTGGTAGCATCATTTTCGATTTGGAAAAGAAAACCTATTTTGAAATATTAAAAGCCTCGAGCCTTGAGGAGCCTGCCATTATCCAACAAGTTATGAAGAACACAGCTAGATGGATCCCCTTCTCAAGTATTTAAGGTTGGATGAGCTACCGTCTAATTGTAAGGAGGCCCGAAAGATAAAGAACCAAGCCGCTTACTATGTTCTGTATAATAACGAGCTATACAAGCAATCGTTCTTATTACTTCTAAAATATCTATGCATATTCAAGGCTGATTATGCGCTATGAGAGGTTCAGGAGAGGATCTATAAAAATCACTTAGGTGATGGATCCTTATCCTACAAAATTCTCCAACAAGGCTACTATTGGCCTACTATGCAGCAAGATGCAGAAAACTTCGTTAAGAATTATGAACGATGCCAGAGAAATACAAAAATCCAGCATCAGTCGGTACCACTTCCGACTTCTATCAGTGCCCCATGGTCATTTGCCTAATAGGGAATGGATATTTTAGATCCTTTTTCTCAAGCATCGAGCCAACATAAGTTTTCTTAGTAGCTATCGACTATTTTACAAAGTGGATTGAACCCGAGCCTCTAATCTACATAACTGAGGCAAGAGTGAAAGACTTTATTTAAAAATTAATTATTTATCAGTACGATCTTTCCAAAGTACTGATAATTGATAAGGATAGATAATTCAGTGGTGCTCAATTTTGCGAATTCTATAGGGAGCATGGAATAAAGCATTGTTTTTCCTCGGTAGACCATCCGTAGGTAAATAAAGAGGTAAGTTACCAATAGAACTCTCCTGCAAGGTTTAAAAATTAGATTAGATCAGATAGGGGAGTCATGGATGGACAAGCTTCATCATGTGTTGTGGGCTTACTGGACCACTTAAAGGATTCCCACTAGCGAGACTCCTTTCAATCTCACCTTTAGGACTGAGGCAGTCATACCCATAGAGTTTGGGCTTCCTTCTCTCAGAGTCGAGGGGTACAATGAAGATACCAATCTGGTGTGGCTCCGAGCTAACCTCGACTTGATCGAAGAAAGCAGGGAGTGTGTTGCCATAAGAATGACTACCTACCGTTAGAGAGTGGCTAGGTATTACAATGCCTAGGTCAAGGCCAAAGAGTTTCGAGTTGGTGATTTAATTCTATGATGGGCTAAAGTTTCACAACCCACTAAGCAAGAAAAGCTTTCACCTAACTAGGAAGGTCCCTATCAAGTAGACGAGGTGATATGCCCTAGGATCTATCGACTCATACAACTCGATAGAATCCCACTTTTCAGGCCATGAAATTCGATCAATCTATATATGTATTATCAATGTCGATATAATATTACATCATTACATCAATAAATTTTTAGATTCATCAGCTTGTGCTCATACATAAGTGGTAGGAAAGATCACAACTTTTTTACGATCAATTTTCTTAAAGTTCCTTCGATTGGAACTAATTTTCTTAAAGTTTCTTCACTCAGAGCTAATTTTTTTGAAGTTTTTTTAATCATAATTGATCTTCTAAAGATTCTTTTGATCGAAATCACTTTTCATAAAATTTCTTTGATCAAAATTAATTTTCTAAGAATTTTTTGATCGAAACTAATCTTCAAAAGATTTTTTTGATCAGAATCACTTCTAATAAAGTTTTTCTGATCGAAACTAATTTTTTTAAAGTTTCTTCGATCGAAATTAATTTTTTTAAAGTTTTTTTTATCAGAACTAATCTTTAAAAGATTTTTTTGATCGGAATCACTTGTCATAAAATTTTTTTTGATCAAAACTAATTTTTTTAAAGTTTCTTTGATCAAAAGTCGAATCTGATCTTCAAAAGATTTCTTTGATCAAAATCACTTCTAATAAAGTTTCTTTGATCAAAACTATTTTTTTAAAAATTTTTTTAATTGGAATTGACCTGCAGAAGATTCCTGCAAATGGGATCACCTCTAAAAGTTAATTTTCTTAAATTTTCTTGGATCAAAACTATTGTCATTAAAGTTTCTTTGATCAGAGCAAACATAATGAAATATGCAAATGAGAGTTTATATATTCATTCATTAACCAACAATAAAATGTTTTACAAAGGCGACATGACAAGCACCACTTTTTACAATGGCGATGGAAAGAAAAAAAAGAAAAAAAAAGAAATTTAAATATACAACAAAGGTCATTGCCAATTCTATGCTTCATACAGAGTTTTCTAGAGTGCAGGTATGTTGTTGCCCTCTTAACGCGAATGTCATAATTCTTGAAGTAGAAATAGCATGACCGTGAGCTAATCGAGTTTGGTTCGAGGTTGTACCTACTGGAACTTGTAGACTGCCAGGCTAAGGCTCGAAAGCCTCTTTCTCCATGACCCTGATACTTTGAGGTGTGGTCTTGGAAGAAACCATAGCAACCATGGTAGGAGGGATCTATGCCCGAGCTATTTTGATGGACCTTGAAGGAATCTAGGGAAGACGCCTTTCTCAGAAATGATTACGGCCTTCATCACGAGCAATGGCGTAGTTCAGTGGCCATCCCTCTTGAAAGCTCGTACACCATAGAAGCACCATAAAAATTATCATTAAAGCCATGCCTTCCTCAAGCACGAGAATAGTGACAAATCTCTTAAGGTCGTAGGTACAAGCATCCTCTAAATGGAATGGTAGTGACAAATCTCTCAAGACCGTCGATGCAAGCACCCCCCAAGTGGAATGGCTATTTCCAATACCTCCAAATCAATCAAGATCCACTAAGGCCACTCTGCTCCCTCAGGTGGATGACAATATCCCCAGCCAAAAAAGTTGACTTTGCTTCTCAACGAGGAGTCATCCCATTGCACTATCGCATCTAAGAAAATCCCAGCCCTAAGACTAGAAGGAGAATGAAAGCCCTCGATAAAAGGAGGGATGCTTCATAATTGTTCCCATTAAGCTGCGCCGCATGCCATCTCAAGATTGGGCAATTGCACTACCCCAATAGCCATGCATCAAACCCAAGCATAAAGAAAACAACTATACCATTCCACTTTTCCTATGCTGGATTTAAGGCTGCATGCATTCAAGACTATGTAGAAATGTAGGCACATCCAAAAAATCACATGCATGTCTCATGAGAGGATTGACTCTTCACAAAGTTTTTTTTATCAGAACTAATCTTCAAGAAAGTTTCTTGGACTTGGACTGATCTGATGAAAGTTCCTTCAATCGAAATTGTTGCCATAAATTCTTTTTTGACATTAGAATTTCTTTGCTAGAAATAGTTTTACTTCCTAAGCTCAGAATCGAACCTATGGTCAAGCTCGGTCCCTTAAGTTAGAATGGCTTCATCTAAATTTCTAAGATCAGAGTTGAATTAGAGGTCCATTTGATCGGGATGGTTCTAAATTTTCTTTAGGTCAAGGCCAATCTTTGTACACCCAATAGAAACATGTAGACTTAACCCATTGGGAACAAAAAAAAAAGAGAGAGAGAACAAGAAATATGAATTTCATTTATCTTTTCCAAAGTCTTATAATGACCTTGAAGGGTTTAAGTACAAAAAGGAAAAGAGATGAAAAAAACTTAAGGGGCAGAATCTGGCATGGAGGTAGTCGTGGTTGCATTAGCTGTAGGAGGTTCCCAGATCTCATCCAAAAACTCTAGACTTAACTCTAGATACTGAGCAACAATTCTGCCTCGCACTAATTGTTTTTCCCCAATATAAGCTTCAGTCACGAATTTGACCTTCTCGTCGCGATTTTCCTTCGATGCCCGAAAGTCTTTGATAGCCTTTGAAGCAACAGCCTTGATCTATGCTTCAATGTCACTCTCAACTTCGGCCATCTTCTTCTCTACTGCATTGAGCACAGTCTTGTTCTCCTTCAATAGAGCTTCAAGCTCTTTTATTTTTACTGACTGAGCTTCAAGCTTTCTTATTTTCATTGTCTGAGTTTTCTGAATGCCTAGCAGCCAAGAATTTTTTTCCATGGCTCCTCTCAGTGCTGCCTTGGTATCTTTGGCTCTTCTTGCAGTAGCATCGATCCTCATAGAGGCTTTTGTAGCCTCCCTCTCGACCTTGTCCTTTGTTATTTTGAGAGTTTCGGCAGCGATTTTATTCTTTCTTGCCTCTACCAAAAGCTCGAGAGAGTGCTCCATATATCCATTTAAATAATGGATGAACTATTGATGAAATTTTTAGTTTTGACATAGCAGACATATGTTTAAGAATAAACAAAGTATAGAAAGAAGTTTCAACTTGCCTGGATGAAGCACTTCATAGCTCCTTTTCTGACCTCCTTGCATGGTTCGCTCAGCAGCTTATTTGCATCAGCCGGGAGGAGCAGCCTAGTGAATAGCTTATATGCCAAGTTGTAGTCCTTTAGGGTTGAAGCTTTGAGCTTCAGACCAGCTGGTGCAGTCCTAGAGATTTTGGCTGGTGCAATCTTGGAAGTCCCTACTACCTCAGCCAGCTTATCTTCTGGGGAGAAGTTGAAGTCAACAACTTAAGAAGTTGGCAAGCTCAGAATTGCTTTGTTGGGAACTCAACTTGTCTGACTCCTTCAACCTCCATCAAAAGCCGAAGAAGTTGAATCAAGTTGAACCCTTACAACTCTAAAGTCATCGGTAGGGAGAGATTCAGGTTCTTCCGACCCAGAAGTTGGTGGTGTTGGAAGACACCCAACCTTGGCACAGGTGGCTCAATCACCTGCGAGCTCTGCTACCCTTTTTTGGTAGGCCTTCTACTTCAACTTCTTCAATAAGCTCGGATCCATCCCTGCAATCCAAGTCACCAACTAATTAGCACCAAATCCGAATGTCAAATAAATACATGACCTTGAGGTAGGTGACCCATGCACACCTTGGGCACCAACTTGGTTGATGCCAACATTGAACAAAGTCTACTCCGATAGAAGTTCCTTCAATTCTGGAACCTTAAAGTTGCATAGGATCTCTAAATCTTGCCTCAGATATTGATCTAATGCTGGCTCCTTTAACATAGCCTCCTGGGGTTCATTCTAGTCGATGAAGCCCCTATCCTCGCATGATATTTAAGAAACAAATAAAAAACATCATTTCCAATTATGAATGGCAAAAGGAGCTCCTCATATCAATGGGCGGGTGGTCCTCTTCCTTCATTGTGAGACATACCATCATCCGCACGACCCGAGATGTTTCTTGAAGGTAAAGAAATGGTGAAAAAGTACGATGCTGGGCTCGACCCCAGCTAACACACATGCTACAGTAAAACCATAGATACGCTGTCATGAATTTAGGACTACCAAACATGGCGACATCTCAAAAAACTAAAAAAGAGCAATAAAGAAAGCATGGAGAGGAAGCCTCAATCCAGCCTTGAAGCACTCCTTATAGAGGCTCATTCAGCTTAGGAAAGGATGGCAAACTTGCTCCTTCACTCCTAAAATTTTCAATTAAAACTCCGAAGGGATATGAAACTGATTATAGAGCAGCATCATATCCCTCTCCATTAACTTAGATCAAAAAGTCATCGGAGCGAAGTCGGATTTGCTGAAAGAATCCATCTTCATGCAGAAAGAATAGAGAAATGAGAGAACCTATGGCTAAAAGACTTGTGGCAGAAGAAGACAGATGGAAATCTTTACCTCCCATCTTGTCTAGGGTTTATGTAGACCCAGGTTCAAAAGATTTTTTGATGATTCCTCTTCTCAAAATATTGATTGCTGGAGGCATGAATCGATGGATCCTGGATGCATGGCAGTCACCTATTGAGCGCAGTTCTTACTGTTGATATGGCAATTAATGCAAGCGACAGACAAATCATATCTTGTGCCACTTCTGAAGAGACGTACAATGGTACCTACCACATGGAAGCAATTTGGATTTCAATCTTTTCAAATTTTATATAATATTTAATAAATATTCTCGAGATAATAAACATAGCTCAGACTAAAGTTCGAGTTATAGCTCGAATTATAATATAAATGTTAGCATGGCTCAGAATCTGATTAGTAAAGCTCGAAATATTACTCAGCTATTCAAATGCAGGCATCATTAACAAAAATGAGATTGTTCATTCATATAAAGATTTGATTACAATGTTTGGATCCAAAAAATAAAATAAAAAAAAGTAAAACAACTTGAAACTTATGCATATTACAGCTGGCTTGCTTCAAAGCAGCCTTCTTTGGTGCCGGTAGTCTCTTCTATCTGGGTGGTCGCATTAACTTTGCTCACTTCAATAAGGCACTTGAATATTGTCACAATTTTTTTGGTGCTATTATCTGTCATGGCCTTCAGACTTTCATCCTAGAAGTCAGCTTGTAGAAGTTCAACACTATCGACAAAAAGGTATGCCCGAGCCATGATCTTGCACCTCTCGAAGCCTACAGAAAATGCTGTCTTGTAGGCTTGGCTTATGATTTTGGTTTCTCTTTTTGTCAACCGCTCCACCCTCTTAAGAGCATTCTTAGTTAGGAACTCTTGGTCTATGAGTCAGTCAAGGAAGAGGGTCTGGCTTTTCTTGCTTAACTTCAGCTTCTTCTCCAGGTGCTCCACTCTTGATAGAGTTTTCTGAAGCTTAGTTTGAGGTGCAAATTGCTTTTGGATTATCTGCATCCTCTTTGAAGAAGAATCTTTATCTCTCTGAGGTGTTTTCTCTCTACGACCCCCTCTATCGGAGGTTCTAGACCTCTCAGCCAAGCTTCTACAGGGACTCCTTGAAGAACGAACCTCAGGAGGAGGACTTCTTTTTCTTCTGAGCATCCTCCTTAGATGCTCGATATCATCGCAGGCTCGATGACAGTCCCACTTAGCTCTAGATCTCTGCCTTTCAAAATCTTCAATCTTCTTATTGGCCCTCCTTATCTCATTGTCTCAATGGTCAATTGCCTCTTGAGTTTCACAGAGAGCCTCTTCAGAGTGGTCAATCTTCTTGACCAGCTCGGCATTAATTAGCAGTCTTCTCTTGCTCCAGAAGATACCCCAACTTGTCAATCTCCTCCTTCACCTCTGTTAACTCCTAAGCCAAAGCCCCAGAGGTGATACCAACGAAGCTGGCTAGATAATACCCCACTTATATAGAATGTACATAATTATATGAACTACATCGGATCAAGTACTGTAGCTACAAGAAAGCAGAAAAAATCAAGGATTCCCTACCTGAGCAAGAGACTGTAGGGCACCAGTTATCTGACACTGAGCTTCTTGCCCATCCAAATCTTACCTTTCACCGGATGAAAGAAAGCTTTTTAAAAACTCCGCGCGGTCTTAAGGTTCTTTACCGTAGATGGAGAAGAAGACATTAGTTGTGAGGTCCTACCTGGGAAATAGCTAGAGAAAGACTTGAATTAGGGACCGTTTGCTCCTGCATATCCCTAATCTCTATCGCCCCTGTCGATTCTAGAGGGTCGACCAAGTCCGTAGCCTCCATCTCCTCCACTGGAGGCTTCTTTACAGAATTCTTTTCCACTAGGAGGTTCTTCTATAGAAACCTCTCCTGAAGAAATCAATATTGTAGCCTCCACCATTGAAGCTGCAGGTTTGGCCACTAAAGGGGGATTTTCATCCCCTATGCTCATTGGAGCTGAAGAAAGTGGGCTTGAGGGAATAACAGTCAGAACCTTAATGACGATGCTTTCAGAAGTCAACGGACTGTCAGATAAAGCCTTGGCTAGTCTCATTTGGGTCGATGACAATTTTAACTTCTTCAGTAACTCAGGATTCATCCTACCTTCAAGGGTTATAGCAAGAACTCAGAGCGAGGAGAGTTGCAGTCACCTTTGTTGTGATTGTCTCTTCAACACGCTCGATAATTGAATTTTAAAAAGAGGAAAGATGAAGATAAAAGGCCGCCATTTGAAGAATTAAATTCTTGAAAAGACTGCTGGCTGGGTGGTCCCCTCAATCACAGTCATTAGCAATAATCCAACATGACAGGCTAACATCATCCATCCTAAATGCCAGAAAACATGTGCAAAGGCATGTGAGCATGCACTCTCAGATCCAAGGTATGAGTTGAAGAATAATACTTTCACCTGATTTTTAGACTCAGGACTAGGGTGGTAATGTTACATTAGTAATGAAAATACCTCGGATCGACTATGATGGTCATATGAATGCCTCGGATCAGCATGCTATTTCGAACATCTCAAACCACCTGAGCTATCTGTGTGGCTGCCAACTCAAATGATGAATTGAAATGTATGGATTTGAGCTATTTACGTCCGATCTGATCAGCGGCTCGTCTAACACGTGAGTTTCCTCCTAACTAATTTTCTAGCACGTGTAGTAATCTATCCTATGGATAAGCTGTAACCAAGCTATAGTCAGCTTGTCATGATCTCGTGGCAGTAGATAAGGATGCTCAAATCTTACCAATAATGATCTCCTCATTCCAAGAGAGCAAAAAAGGATTATAATACCGCAACAGCATGATTAATAGCCGGAGATCTCTGGAACTGTTCTCATGATCATTTTTCTCTCCAAATACCTAAAGTGTCAAGGATTCAGGTAAGTAATCCATTTTAGAAAACTAGTTGCTACTCCCATTATTTTCTGTTTTCTGACTTGAGCATCAGAGGATCCTCGTCGGAGCGCAAACCACCGGCCTAAACTTATTTTACAAGTCACTCTAGCATCACTGCGCAAAGTTCCATTGCCTGCCTTCCAATCTTAACTAAATCGAGCAGCAACACTAGTCAATTTTGATAAAGCATAGTAGAATCAAACTAATAAATTAGAGTAATACTGTAGATATCCAATAGAAAGTTTCTGATATTAGAAGGTCAAGTGAGACCACGCAGTTGGCCTATTTAAAAATCTTCTTGTTGAAGATTGAGAACGTCCATTTTACAACAAAATAAGGGAGAAAGGAAAATTGATGGCTTCCAAAGTCATGCATACAATGTATCAGTAATAGGTGATCAATCTTATTTTTCACTCCATTGGGCATTGGTTCACTTATATTTTATGCCATTTTGAGTCAACAAGCAACAAGTTGCTTTCTGAGATCTACATCACTCTTTAGTTGCAAGATTCAATCCCTGTGGGATGTGGTTGACCCTTGAGTAATGACTCTTACTGGCTGGCAAAATAAATAGATCACATTCTCTGGCAAACTTAGGGAGGGCAATAATTCCTTTTTTTAAACAAATAGTGAACTGTTTGGCAGGCACAAGAGTTATTCTATGCATTCAATCTAAATCCTGCTATGCAGTAATAGAAAACAAAAATCTTCTGATATTCATCCTCAACATCCTTGATTATTTTTTATTCTTTTTTTGTTTTTCCCCATTTGCATTGCTGCCAACTTCTGTAGGATGAGAAATCCACCTGTAATACTAAATCATGATGGGTGCCTCGGCAATGCAACACACAGGCTCCTTTTTATTGTGGTAACATGCCCGCACCCTATTTCAAAGGTGGTTGGCTCCCTAACTTGAGGCCACGTTGGTCGCAAGCAAGTGGTGCATTTGGCAAAGTCGCACTCGCTTCAGTTACCAGCAGCTGCCACCAGTTGAAAGGTTGTCAAATGCCTCTGAAAGCAAATGTTAATGGAAACAGCCTGGTAGAGAAGTTGCCTAAAATCCTTTTGACACACCAGCCGGTCGACCTTTTCATGGACATAAAAGGAGTGCTGTTAACCCATGGTATGTTGGTATTTTTACCATACAAGCGTGTAGATTATTCAAATGGCATACAAGCGACCATTACGTGCAGGCATCTGAACCAATTCTAACAATTGAACCTCTGACTCTGAGCAGGACAGAACATAATCCGGTTATGGCTGTTACCAATCCTTGTTTTAGTCACAGAAAGATCCGAATCGAACTTGCTATTCATTACAAAAAAAAAATATAACACGGATTTTCAACAGCCATGGAATCCCATTGATAACTTTTTTTTTTTTTCATTGCAAAAAAGAAAGTAATCTATTTGAACCAGGCTACAAAAAACTGGACAGGAGCAACAGATGATATGTACTGAGAGATGAATGAACATAAAGAACGAAAAACAACAGAAAAGTTTACAGCACATTAATTTCCACCAGCTATTCCTCTATCTAATTTGATTCTTTTTGATCCCTTTGGCTGCTCAACCCGCTGCGAAATTGATGAATCATGCTGATATAAGCAGCTAGCTCCATGCCTGCACCCTTTGGGGGTGTTAAAGAAAGCACAAGGCTTTGGAATCTTGGGCTTCACATCATTTGGCCGCATGGAGACATGTCCGACTATATTCAAACCATTCACACCCACAAAATTACTGTTGTAACCAGCATACTGCAGTGGATTCCGATCAAGAATTTCTTGCTTCTCCCCTCCATGCTGCTGGATCAAACTCTTGTAGTAATTTACATCTTTCACTGGAGGGGCACTCGAAGAGAACTTTGCAGGCATTGGAACAACAGGTGAAGGCTGTCTATTCAAAGCTGGGGATGGGACCACATTTGGCATAGGATACATAGGTGTGCTTCGTTGGTTTGACAAGGGTATGGGGGTAGTGATGTTGATATGGGGAGGTGGCAGTGGTGGAGCTGACACAGTTGATCGAGCTGGCAGAGATGGCGGTGCTGACACAGGAGCCCTAGGCAGCTGAACTTGTCTAGGAACTCCATACTCGGCCACCAACTTTTCCATCATGCTGGGGTTGTTGAGTATCTTAATGAGGAGGTCAGGGTCAATCAGGCTTCCCTCTTCGCTGCTTTTCATGATAGCAGTGAAAGCAGCAGCAGCAGCAGCCACAACATCAGGCTCTGCACCGAGTACAGCCCCAATTGCTGGTTTCTCACCAGGTGGCAGAGTTGGAGCCTTGGGCACTGCATTGTTCTGCGACTGCTCCATAGCAGGCCTGAGATCAGGCAATATATGCGGTGCAATGTCCGCTAGTTTCTTCTGTATGTCTGGCTGTTGGAATTGGACAGGTGTGTCAATCGGTCTAGGTGCCTCTAATTGCTGCTCTGATGTATCTTCATCTTCAATGGGAATTATGGGTATGAGAGGAGTTTGGGAATCATCATAATATGAGTTTCGGACCTCAGAAGAAACAAATGGCCTAAAAGTATACATGGAATAATTTCTGTTATGGAAAATGGGGAGAATGCATAAGATTTAACTTGCAGGAACACAAGGCAGCTTACGTTGGAGGAATGGAAGAATGGCGTGGATAAATGGCTTCAAGCACTCCCAGTTGTCTCTGATTCTCTACAGCCACCTCTTCACTTTCCTCTCCAGCAACCACGAGCCATTCTGGATTCAATACTATCTACAAGAGGAGAAAGACGTTGTAATTCCAATAATCAATTTTCTAGTGAATGAGTTTCAGGCTCTATCAAAGAGCCCTAACTGAAAAATCCAAAGAACATTAACTTACTCTAGCAGGGCACGTCCACTTGATCAGAGGGATTTGTGAAATGTCTGGTTTGTACTGGTAGGAGGGATGACGTGCTTCAAAACCAGGGGGTATGGAATCATCAGAGACCATACCTGTAGCATGCAAGAGCCATGAAGTCTTTGCTTGCAGATGGTCTTGGGCTCCCAATCCAGATTGAGAAGGGGCATCCTCTGACAAAAATAATCTTACCTATTCAACAGAAAGCAAATTGTGTGATAAACTTATTGAGCATTAAAATTTAAGTTGCACAGATGATACAACAACAGCATCAGCAACAGGAATGAGGGAGAAGAATATAACAAGAATGGGAATAAGAAAAAGTGTTCTAGATAAGAGAAATGGTGATCATTTCAAATTCAAGTGGTTCGAGCCCAAATGGACTGAAGAAGCATAAGAATGTTTGGGAGCAAATAAGATAAACCAATCACCATACGACCTCACAATGGAAGCTGGATACAAAAATAGATGCAAGATAGAAGTCTAAAGTCCAGGCTAAGAAGCTAAATGTACACAATATGAGGTCAAATCATCAAAATCACGGTATGCGGTTATCATCCACTAAACTCTAAAATTCCACGGAACTTCAAACACTATGTGTTTATAACAAGCCCTACCAAGAAAGGCAGAATCGTGCCAAACTGGCCGGCTCAAGGCACACTGAACTAGACAAGTCAGCTACTAGCAACTGGCAAGGTTCAAACTATCCATTTTGTTCGGGCATAAAGCACCCTCGCCCGCAGGCTTTTCACTCAATTCACAACACTTGCCCTGCTCACAACCTTGCCTCTCCCCATGCTCAGAAAACCTCACCTCCCCCTGTTCAGACTCCAAATGCTTTCTTGCCCCCCCCCCCCCATTATCTCCCCCTCTCCTTTCTCACAGAAAACTCACCTCCCCCTGTTCAGACTTCAATGCTTTTCTTGCCCTCCCCCACCACACACCCCCCTCCTCCCGCGCCCGTTATCTCCCCTCTCTCCTCTCTCACAAGAATGGTCATGGTTAGGGTTTCGAGCTCCACATCTCTGATGATGATGGCTTTTGAGCCCTCTTTCTCCTTCTTCCTCTCTCCCTCCCACCCCCTCTCTCTCCTTCTCCCTCTCCCCCTCTCTCTCCGGCCATCTTCGTTTCAAAACGAGGTAGAGTGATTTCGAGCCCCCTTTTTATTTTCAAATTTTGAACTAAAGTTGGCAAAACATGTGCCGACTTCAGTTGAAAATCCAAAAATAAAAAAAAGGAGCACAAAATGCCCCCAACACAGTATGGTACAGACTCATACCACACCATGCTGATCACCAAATGATACAGGCTTTGGTACTGGTTTGACTTACCGTGAGCCCTACCATTAATCATATCATGAGATACATCATTTCAAGAATCACCATAACCTGTAAATTGGAGTATTTTATGACTGTTACTTGAGCACAAGTAGGAGAGTGCATTAGATATCACCTCATAAAATTCAGGAATTAACAATTATCTACAGTTATTACCATGGAGGAAGCATACATGTGTCAAATATGCCAAAGAACAGGAAGGCACGAAAAAATAGAGCAAGAACAACCTTCTTAACTTTGTTGCTTTACATATAGATACTCGAAAATCATGTCAGCAGAAGTGTAGACCATTTCATGTCATGAAAAATAGAAAGGTCCTGACTTCTGCTATATTGTAGCACAACCATGGAAAACATCCAGAATAAACCTAATCACTCTTAAAACAAGGAAGGCCTTCGATATCACTCCATAGGTCCACAACACCACAAGACAAAGCAGTGTTGAAAAAATGAATTATCCTACTCAGAGAAGTGTCAGCATTTGCATGTTTCATTTTTTTTTTCAAGGATTCAAGAAACATGGTAACAATTGATGGCACTTGATTCTCAACCACATTACCACAAAATACAAGTAAAATGCTTAGGCTTTAATGGTGAAGTGTTGAACCTATAGCTGATTTATAAGTTCCCTATTGAAAAAAATGTTACTGACTGTCAACTTATGCTTGTCATTAGTATATTTTTTTTGCCGTAATATATTTTTGTTTTTACAAATTATATTGCGTAGGTGTTCCCATGCCAAGAGTTTTAAACACTCCAGATACTTGGACGCTTATCATCCATGTCGTACATGCTAATGTCAAGAAATTCAAATCCTTGGGTGCACATATTTAGTAAAACTGCATATCTGGACATACACAATAATGCATAAGAGGCCTTCAAAACATTCGGTTCTAGGCAATTTAGATATTGGAGATCATGAACAATGGTATGGATATGTGAATTTTCATTTTAAGTAAGGCAATTACTGATTTCTTGGGAAGTTGCCGGAGTCAAACATTCCTAAAAATTGGTTCTAGCTTTACTTCTCTCACTCCTCAGTATGTGTGCCTGTGTTGGCAGGGGACGGAATTACAATGCTTCCACTGGACCAACTCCAAATGTTGCCGCTAATGAGAAACGGTATTTCTATCCCACAGGTATTACACTAGACAAATTTACATGCAGGATTAACCAATGCATTTATTGCATGAAAAAGTGAAACATTCACCGCAAGGAAAATAGGTACATTAAATGCATCAATTTGATGACCAAGAAACATCATCCCATGCAAACATAACTAACAGCAATTCATAGGAGCAAAAATGTCATTCTTTGGTGGCATTGACTTCCAGAATGAGCCCTTTGGAACATTAGATCTCAATCCTACATATACAACACCATGTAGAATCTGCAACTTTGAAGAGCCAAATACATCCACCTGAGTTGCATGCTAAATCAAAATCTATAACTTCCTACTAAAAGGCAAATGGATGGCCACATTAAAAAGTTCTTTAAAGCATGGGATTAAGATCAAAATGATGATGGTGATGATGATGATTTCAATGACACATTGGCTGCAGAATTTGAAAACTAAATCGCTTTGTCAGGAAAATATGTTTCATCCTCACTCCAAGATGGAATTCCTTTTGTAACTCCGCCTCATTTCTTCCATAGTGTATTGCAAAATGTGAAATCATCAGAAGAATTGCAACAATGTTTCTACTTCTGTTCTCCTCAACATATTTTTCTAAAAGACTACCATTGCCAAGACCAAAAAGGTCCTACTGTGGCAATAAAGATCTCATCTATTCATTGTCCCATTAGATGGTCATCACATATACATACAAGGTCTAAAAGGGAGTTCAAAGCTGACAACTATCCAGCAGAAGTATGTACTGTTTTTGTTAGTATGCCTTTCATTACTAGACCAATTCATTCTTTTACAGAGTTGAGTTGTTATTGTCATCTGGTCAAGAGAAGATCTATTCGACAAGGAAATTTGAATACTCCTTAGGTTCCCTTCTAGCACCTAGGTTGGGCAATGTACACAAGTTGGAGATCATGTGCTAACAGGCAACTATTGGAACTTCCATCTTCAAATAGAGAGTAGCTGCAATAACATGTGATCAAGATAGATATTGGACAAAATTTAGTGGTGTCAGTTTATTATATTAAAGAATACATATAACACAATTAATAAACATGAATGTGAATGAGGAATTCATGTCGCACGGATGAATCCACGTGGACAAGCCAACTGATTTATGGCACACCTCAAGTTGAATCACTACTCTCAAATAGAATAACTCAGCCAGAGCTAATTTTGCACCTCCAAATGCCTTGCATATGCCACTCAATGTACAGATCCAAGTTTTTGAACCTAATAAGCTATTTTGTTTTGAATTTGTAATCTAGTTGTTTCCATCTCCTTGACCACCAAAAAATTCACAATCTTGAAAAGTCTATGTTCGAATCTAATTAGGACTTATAGAATTAACTCAAAGTCATTACATTATTGTAACCTCTCAATGTTCATAAGTTACAGATTACACAATTGTGTGTTCAGTCAATGTATATTTAAGTACTTATCTTCTTATCTTTGCATTAGGATACAGTTACATGTATGATTGTAGGGTGAACGTAACATGATAACATGATTTGATTATCATATCCTGGAAAAAAATGATTTCAACTTTCAAGAAGGTAAATCAATTTTTGTTTGGTGTTTCAACGGACACCACAAGATCATTTTTCCTTCAACCTTTTTCATCCATGATTCTATTCTCCCTTTTTCCTTGAGAAGATTCCTCTACTTTGTCTAAGATCCCTCTGCTTTGTCTTCATATTACGGTGATTCCTTGCACAAGTCACTTTTCCACTATGATTTTACTATTCTTGATTCTATTCTTCCTTCCCCATTGCAGTTTTTTTTTTTTTTTTTTTTTAACCAATTCCATCTCCTGCCCCATTCTTGCCCCCTTCAAGATTTTCATCAAAGTGAAACGAAAAACATTTATATATACTACATATAATGCACATGCCCAATTAGCATGTGGCTATTTTAGACATAAGATAAATTTTAAAACAATTTTAACATCAATTAGATGATAATATATCTCTCATAAAATTATTTGAAATTTATTTGGTATTTTATGTCCTAGTCTAGATAAGTCTCGCTATAACCAATAAATCACTATGAATTTAGAATTTGGATGTGGAAATCTTATTAGGCATATAATCATAAAATTTCAACTCAAGAAGAGTTCCTTCTTTGGATTACCCATCCCCCACCCCCCAACTCATCACAATCCAACAAGATTAAGAACCATTTTCTAGAAGTTTAACATGGTTCAAAGTAAGGTTCGGCGTACCGATTAGTACTAAACCAAACTAGTATGCAGTCTGGTATCATATCAACACTCTATATGCCTCATCGTCTCATACCACATACTGACATTGCAATTGGATGGTGCTGTTACGGAGCTTAGCACCGAGATGACGAACCTTGGTTCAAACATCTAAGAGAAACATAACTAACAATGGTCATTATGGGAATTGAAAATTTGGGAAATTAAGCCATTTTAATAGCATTAGGATATTGATTGGAAGGGAGGAAAATTTAGGCAAAAAATTATATATTTTTGTAAGTGCTATCTGCCTCGGTGAGTGGGAAAACCAATCCAATCTGAAATTGTTTGCACTTCCAAGGGTAAGTCAGCATCTTTATAAATTAATAAATAAAGCTAAAAAGTGTTCCACATTTCCTCACTCAATTTAGGCTTTTTGTTTATCTTCCAGCATATATCTCAACTAATAAACCACCTATAAATGCATTTCCACACACAGAAAGCATCATGTCGATTGTACGATCAACTAAGTTTACAAAAATACTTAACCTTTATGGTCAATTTTACCCTTCAAATAAGTTTATAGACAACATAAGTAGCTTATACCAATATATTTCTAAAAAAGGACATATACATATATATACACGCGCACGCGCATATAGTTCCTCAATCTGATAGTATAAAAATGATGCTCGTTTTTTGAAAAATAAAATAAAAATGAACATTTCTCATCATAAGAAGATTTTAATGCAATTAATGCAATTGGATCATGGAGCTGATTGTTGATGATTCAAATAAGCCAATACTAAGAACTCCATGACAACCCGCTAAACAATGCAGGATTATGATTGAATTTTAGATGTCAAAAGTTTCATTGTTATGTTTCTTTCAGCTTTCAAAGCAAACAAAGAAAAACTGTTTCTAACAGATTAAAAACATTAAAAAGCAAGCCATAAGACTCATCCTGAGGCCAGGCAAGAAAGCAGCCTCCAGGCTTTTGTTTCTGGGTCACTGACCAAGGCCTACACTTTCTAACGGTATAGAATGCTACCCTCACAGATTTTTTAGGCAAGAAAGAGAAATGCAACTATTTCTATTCTTATATAATAACTAATTAACAATAAAAGAAAAAATCTGCTTATAATTTTGTTGATTGTTAAAATGATGACCATGCCTCAAAAAGGAAAAAGCAAAAAAAAAAAAAAAGAAAAAAAGATGGCTCGTTGTCCACTTCATTTTCTCCTTTCTATCTTCTCATCTCTCAAGTTTGACAAATTATGCTTGAAGCCTTTAGTTCACTAATTCTCAATAGAGACAATTGATGCTTTGGAGAGGCCCAGGTGTTATATGCCTAATTCATTTATATTATCTATAATCGTTTGAACCAATATATAAAGGAAGTGGAAGAGTGAGTTGTTCCTTTAATCCAGGCATTTCCCCCTGCTATTTTCTTCCTATATTACATCCCATAAATGGGCAAAAATCAAATAAATATGGAAAAATCATGTCAAACTTTTGTATTTTGGCATGATTTTTGTAATATGTCATAGATCTTAGTTAGATCTATGCAATGGTATAACTTTTTTGTTTTCTGATATTTGTTTTATTTTTTAACAAAAAGATATATTTTTAGATAAAAAGTTAATAGAAAAAAAATAATGGAGATGTTCGATTACAAAAATTAGTATCATGCTTGGTGTCTATCACACATCTGCTGTCTTTCTTTGACAACAATTTGATTAATCTTTGGCATATTACTTGCTTCTTGAATAAAAGCCCAACTTTAAATAAAGTGCAATGCCAAGGCTGGAGTCAAGTCTTAGGGCTCAGCTACTAACATTACCCAGACATGTATGAGGGACGTTAACACTCAACTTGGAATCGAACAGATGCGTGTATGTTCCATTTCTGATACTTAGGTTAAGTATTTTATATTTTTATTGTTATACTCAGTTAATTTAGCATGCATTATATGGTCATGCCATTGTTTAGGCATATGACATAAAAGATTAAAGTATATTACATTTAAACATCAAAAACAAACTCACAAAACTCTATTTTCCACTCAAAACCAAATAAAGGAAGCTTAGAAACCTTGAAAACAAAAAAAAATAAAAAGATATATTTTTTATTGTGCCAGTACGTATGAATACCATACAATAATGGTCCCCTATAGGTATGCAGTCCGGTACCAAGATTGTGAATCTTGATTCCACCTATCCATCTTGTTTGCATGCTTCCCACTTTTTCTTTAAAATCAATTATTGCACCTTACCCATATGCCCAATGGAAGCCATCCCTCCCATTAATTCATTATACCATATCCACATGCCCAATGGAAGCAGTCCCACCAATCAACTGTTCTACCATACACATAACCACTAGAAGCCATCTCATCCACCTATCAGAGTTTAATTTTCCCCACACCTTTTCTTTTCCCCTTCTTCCTTCAGTCTTTTCCTCTTTCTTCCTCTTTCATATTCCTCTACTCACATCTTTATCTTCTTCACCTACTCTGTTTGACTTTTCTATGCTTTTTGTTTCTTTCTTAGAATTATCTTCCCCCATTTGATTGTGTTTTCTTCTTCCTTTTCCTTCCCCTCGTAGTCAGATTTGCTCCTAAAAGAAAACCAACTAGTCACTAGTTACAAGACGGTTCATCTAGGCACCATATAGGTATCTAAACAACATGACTGCATAACCACCATGCTAAACTTGAAAGGCAGGCACCTAGCTGCAATAACACATGTAAATGTGCTTGAGTGCTAGTGCTGCAACTTTGCTTGGTCCCAACTAGAATCTAACAAGCCTATGCTTGTTAGGCTGCATTGAGTTGAGGTTTTAAGAAACTGGGATTGAATTCAAAATCTCAAGCCAACACTAGGTGAAGTTGGGTTAGGACTTACGAGTGAACTCAAACCCAACTTAGTATCCAACCTTCAGAATATACATGACACGTACTTGCATATGAATGTGTTACATATAGACATATTTTGGCCCTGCAAAGTCAATGAAATACACATTTGCCACTATTTGTAACCCAACCAAATCCAAAAGTAGCTTAAGATGAAGTTAGCATAGGTTGAGCTGGAATCTCCATCCAAGGTTGAGTTGGGTTGAGTTAAGGTTGGTAGATATACAAGTGACACTCAATTGTGATTCAGTTACAACCAGACCCAATGCACCCAAGTTGCACCTTGTTAAGTGCAATCTACTCTAGCAGGTAGACAAGTATAATAAATAAGAGTGCCAATAATCATGAAGAACTGATAACATCATAAGTAACATAAGCAGGATTAACCAAACCAGCCAGTTTGAGGCATATCGAATCAAACCGGTCAGTTGCTAACATGGTTTAGCCAGTCAGTTCGGTCTATATAAGAGCTGGATTCTTTTTTTTTTAAAGCCTCTGATTCTCTCTCACTTGATGGTGGTTTTGAAGCCCTATGACTCCTTGAAGTGATGAAGCTCCTATCCCCAAAGCCCCCTTTCCATGTGAGTCTCTCTCTCCCTCTCCCTCTCTCCCACCCCTCTCTCCCTCTAGATCGAAGAGTAACGGCTCGAACATCTGCTCTCCCCTCTTTCTCCACCCACCCTCTCCTTAGATCCCCATAACCAATCCAAAGCTCTCAAAGCTCCGCCACGATGGCTCAAACTTCCTCAAACCCTCTCTCCCTCCCTCTCCATCCCTCAACGTCCCTCTTCTCCCTCTCCATGTTTCAATACATCCCAAAGTGGCACGGTATAGGCTTACACTGTACCATGTTGGTCACGGACCAATACAAACCCCAAAATTGATTCGGTGAACCTTGAACACAAGTACATTAGCATTAGGGCTGGAATTGGTCTCAGGTTAGGCTACAGGCTAGGCTCGAAAGATTTTTGGATTGGGTTTAAGCTTAAAACATAAAGCCCATATGTTTTTCAAGTTGAGCTCAAATATATCATTGGCCCGGTCCAAGCCTAGTCAGCCCAACCAAAGCCCAGACAAGGCCTGAAATGGAGCCCGAACTCAGCCACGCTTGAAATGGAACCCAAACTTAGGTGCTTGTTTATGAACTGCTTAGAAAATAGGAATGCCATCTTCAATTATGTTATGAACTTGCTTTTTTGGTAAAAATATTTATTATCATCGGATGGTTGCGAACATGAGCTACAATATTTTATTAAAAAATTGTGAAGCTACAGTATGAAAGATTAAGCTTTAATTGGGTTCCGGCTAGCCCAATTCTTAGCCCAAATGAAAAGTGCGAGTTGGCCTAATAGAGTTTGGGCCATACCCAGGCTTGGTTCGAGTCGGTCTTAGGTCGGAATTTTTTAAAAGACTTTGGGCCTAAGCCAACCCGAAGCTGAAAAAAAAAAAATCCAGGCCGAGCTTGGGCAAGAGAGTGACCCAGCCTAGTCCCATCCATTTCCGGCCCTAATTAGCATGAATGAAGATCCATTGATACTAAGAAAATATGTAAACAAAGCAACTACAATTGCTAAAGTCAATGCTACTAGAATACCTTATATCTCGCAGGGGAGACATGCTCATGTTGTGAGCAAACATAGCCACATATTTCTATAGATGTATACATGCATGAAAAAGCAAGAGAGAAAGAACAAGAATCATGAGTCCATGTTTCTTACAGCAAGAATAAACAACAATTCGCTATTGTTACGGTAAGTATAGCAATGAAAGCATCAAGGCATTGACAACGCAATGTAAAGAAATAGGTCAAAATAATGGAAGCCAGAGTTTGTGACAAGGGAAAACCTACGTTTTCCCACTTCAATCAAAATTTGTAAATGACTCATGGAATTTCAATGAGCAACCTATGGTCAAAATTATTCAAAAGTTTAACCCAACTGTGTCCCTCGAAACCATACAAGACAGTGAAGAGGAAGCCCTAAATATTGGTTGAGAGCAATATGATCATTGTGCACACAGTCAATGTAGCATCAATTTCCTCTTGTACTACAAGCAAATCTTAATATAAAAATCCACTATCCCTATGCCGGCGATGTGTGCACACAAGCAATGTAGTAGGCCAAATTGAGGCCAAATTGTGCCAACCAAGATTCACCATCTTAGTACCAGACCCCATACCAGCACCATTCTATTAGTGTTGGTAGTTCAATATGGCACAGTAGTATCGGTATGGGGCAATACACTATACCACTAGGTATGGCAACCATTTGCCAACACTTGGCAAACACCAAAAAGAAAGCTAGGCAATTTCTTTTAAAAGACTCACATCAGCATACAGAGATGTGCTTCCTCAATTTATTATTTACCAATTAAATCATTTTTACCAGCTTTATACTAGTGCATGCACATAGTTTGAAAAATTAAACATAGTTTTAACTAATCAATAGAAATCTAGCAACATAAATCATCCTAGATATTTAGGTCGCCTATTGCTTAACATGTGCATTGCATACAAACAAGTAATTAACCACATAAACCAGAAATAAACAGCTGTATCCAACCTTCAACAATATAAATGAGAACAAAGTTTGCTGTAAAAACTACACGAAGACAACTATATTTACACATTAACATTTAGTTGTCTGTGTAATGCCTGAACTGCATGAGGCTCAGAACATTGCTGGTGCCACTTTATTTGCCATCTTATGTATCGCATGCACTTTATGGTATTACCCTGGACAAGAAACACTACCACAAGCATATGTACACCAACAACTGTATTTTAGGATCGCAAGGATGAGGTGGCCATACTGAGTCCAGAGCTAGCATATCCACCTGGCCATCTGCTGATTGCAGCAGATGCTAGATCTAAATTTGATCATCAGACAATGGAAGATGGCCAAAAAATGTAGGTAGGTATTAGATGACCTGAGTTATATGAAAAAAGAAAATACAACCTTTTTAGAATGGCTTTCAAGCTCTCAAAACTAAACAAAAAAGAAAGAAAGAAAGAAGACAATGGGAAGAATAAGGGAAGAATAAGGACAGACTTGGAAAGAAAATTTCATATTTCGATGCTCAAGGTAGCAGGGTACAAGTCCATATTGCTATGGGTGCCGGATGTATCAAAGTTCTGTGAAATATCACACTTACAGTATGGATTGGATAATTATATCATGTCAATAACCTACTAGAGCAATTAGGTATCTTGAATGCAGAGATGACCAATATCGACGATAATCAATTGTAAACTTACAGCATCCTCCACAAAATCTTGGCTTCTATACATCATGTTAGAGAAATAAATTCAAGAAAAGAATGCAGGCTTTCAAATATATGCCTACATCATCAGTTCATGGAGGAAAAGTCTGATCTGTTAAGCAAAAATTTTCAAGTGATTGATTCTGTGATTGATAATGCAAGGCATCCAAGTATAGAAATTCATCACCTACTACTAAAGGAACTTGCAGAATATCTTATCCAAGACAAGTTTTTATAAAGTAAAGAAATTAATGTGCAAGTGAAGGCTCTGGCATATCTTTTCTTTTTCTTTTTCTTTTTTTTCTGTTTTTTGAGAGGTATAAAGGTAGTTTCATCATGGAACTTTCTGTTACCTTGTAAATTTAGCATTCCCAATTTGCATGTTACCATGCAAACTAGAGCTTTTAACAAAGAATTCATTGATGAATTGGAAGTTAGCAGGCTTTCCACTGGTAAGATTTGAATTAGCTTTTAGAACTATACTCGGTTAGTTGGGATATGGCTTCATGGTTATGGTTAATCTTGAAATGGTTTGCATATCCTATGAAGAATATGGTACAGTTCATGGAAATTCTCCTATTCCACCCTGTCAATGCTCTGGATATCTTATAAAGATTTAGCAATGACCGGCTAACCATCAAATAAGTATTTTGAGTGGCATAAATTTTAAGCTGAAGAAGATGTCTAAGAAGCATAAAGGGGATGGGAAACAAAAGCCACTCCAATGCCATATTAGTCCCTGGAATTGCATTAAGCTTTTACTAAGAAGCCACCAAGCATACCAAATCCCAAACGCTTGGTTCCATGTAACTAGTCCAGTAGTTCAATGTAAAACCCTCAAAACTATTGCTTCAAGCAGGTGGCTTCCTAGCACATGTGATGATCATTTAATGAAATTACCATGCATTTTCCACTATTAAACACCCACTTCATTTGGTTTAGAGAAATCCATTTTATCAATTTACAAACAAAACAAACACATGAAAAAGAATTTTGATAACTTGAAATTAATTAAAAGAAGATATTAAGTAAATTACTGCATATTGTGTGCTTAAAAAAAAAAAAAGAAAATCAGTATCCATCCAATATTTCATTTAGTGAAAAAGCATAAATCTGATAAGAAACATTACAAAGAAACAAGCTCCAAATTTTTTTAAGTTTACTTAACAATCACTTTAAGTTAGTTAAAAGCATGATCACATATATATATAAAAGCAAGCCAGACATATGCTGTAAGCAGAAGCTATGAACTCCCCCCTTTAGACTTTTTAGAAAATCACAAGAATACATAAAAGCAGCGTCCGCTGAACCATCCTGAATTGGATGGTTCAAGCTATGGTTTTGAAAACCGGACCGAACCGCCCAATTCATGCCATACCAAGCCGAACCGACACTAAATCGGGTTGGTTCAAGCTTGGTTTTCAGCATCCTCCCAAAAAAATGTCAAACCACCGGTTCGGTCCTAAACTGGATGGTTTCGTCTTGAACCGGGTGGTATGCTACTGTTTCGAGCCGAACCACCCAGTTCGGCTGTTTATTAAGTGACAGAGAGCGCTTCCTGCGGCTTTTCTTCTCCATTTTTCAATCATTCTCTCTATTTCTCACTCCATAACACTGAGAGCGGCAGGAAGACTCCGGAAAAACATGGATTAAAGCCCTTTAAGGTATATTTATCCTTCCTATCTCTCTTCCCCTTTTTTTTTTCGAAAAATTCATGAAAATTAAGGAAACAAGAGGAAGCCATGTCAAAATTTCTTTTTTTGACATGATTTTAATATATATTGTAGATCTAAGAATGATCTACACAATGATACTAAAATTATTGATTTTTGTTAAGTATATAATTTTTTAAATTAAAAATATATTTTTAAAAAATAATTTAAAAATAAAATTTTAAAAAATAACTATAAAATTAGATTATTGTTTAGGAACTTGTAAGCTACTTTCGACATAAATTTAATGTCCATTTATCAAAGTTTTGACGCATCTTGCATATAATGGCCTAGGCCTAAATTTGAAAAAAAAATAGCATTTCATGCATGTCTACTGTCTTAAAAAAAATTATATGTAGTATCCATAATAAGATTCTACATTGATCTAAGATAAATAATTTTTTTATATTTTTTAATATAATTTACTATAAAAAATAATTAAATAATTAAAAAAATATAGAAAAGTTAGGTAAATGAAATCTCCAATTTTTATGTAATTATTAAAGTAATGTGCTTGTCAATTTTCAAAAATGGATTCATCGAGGAAGAAGAAGATCCAGAGTGTGACATTAGTTGGGAGCATGGTTAAATACTCTCAAATCGGCATCATTGGAGATATAAATAGTACAGCATAGAATTCAAGAAAAAAAGAGTTACACGATTGAAGCAACATTTGGCTAATGGCTATTCGAATGTATCTATGTGCAGCGTCCACAAAAAGTCCGTCAGTTAATGAAGCACTTCGCTGATTTTAAAGTAACGAAGAAAAAAAATTGATAAAGATAGAGGTGGACTGTCAAGCAGTAGAGCTATATTTTTATCACTCCAAGGAGTTAAAGGAAGGATCTATTCCAAATGATGGGCAAGCACAGATTGAGGCTACCATTCAGACGAGCTTAGATAATCAGTGGCAGCTAGAAGAGATAGCCAGGTATAGAGCTCGATTTGGGCCGTCAGCTTATAAAGACGGATCAGGCTCAAAGAGCACTGGAGCAAAGTCTGAGTCATAATTTAAGAGAACATCCTCAATTAGAGAGCCAGCCAGTAGAGGCACCAGTCATCTTACATCCATGTTGGGAGCATTTGGCAGTAGAAAGAAATTTTCTAAGGAGATTCCGGCATGAGCCACCATCCATGACTTGGATCCACATGTCTTTCCTAGCAGAGATTCCAAGCAACAAAGGACTGATACTATGTTGAGAAAAGATAAAAAAAGGATGTGGTGAGCTATTGGATCTTGGTTTTACTTCAGTCTCAACAAATGCAAGAGACAACCCATATTATCACTCTGTCATTTTATCATATAGCCTACGGTTTAGATGTAAATTCTCCGGGACCAAGAGATATCCATAGTGAGCTTTTTGATCATAATAAGATAGATCTAGAAAAATGGATGGTCTCACATTAGAGGAAGTGGCTTGTGTATAGATTGATTGTGATATGTGATGGTTAGACTAGTCCTACTAGACGAAGCATCATCAACTTCTTAACATATTGCGATGGTATAATAATTTTTCATAAGTCTATTGATGCTTCAGCTAAAGTGAACGATACTAGTTACATCCTCAAATTGATGGAGGTAATTGATCAGGTAGAAGAGCAGAATGTCGTACATATTATCACATATAATAGAGTACAATATAGTGCTATAGGAAAGATGTTGATGAAGCAGAGGGTGTATTTTTTCTGAACCCCATATGCTACACACTATATCGATCTGATATTGATAGATATTGAAAATATTCGTAGGGCGCAAAAGATAGTGAAGTCAGCACAAAGCATCACCGAATTCATTAACAACCATATATGAATCCTATCATTGATGCGGCATTATACTGGGAGTGATATATTGAGACCAGAAGTCACATGGTTTGCTACTAATAATATAGCACTTGATAGCTTGATTAATAAAAAAGTATAGCTACGTCAGATGTTTGTCGATCCTAAATGGCAACAAAGTAGATATGCTAGGGCAAGCACTAACGAGAGCAACATGGAGAACTTAGTGACGAGACGGTCATTCTGACAGTGGGTCAAGTAGATAGTGATGACTATTAAGCCTCTACATTAAGTGCTTCAGGCCATGGATGATGAGCGAGATACCCCCAATGGGCTTCTTATATTATATGAGATGGAGAGGACAAAGAAACAAATCAAGATGGCAGATCCATAATATGCCGATGAGTACATCAGGATCATCGACCATCGATGGGGCTATCAAATGGGTAGGGAGTTACATCTAGTAGGTAAGCGATAAATCAAGAACTCTTAGAAAATTTGTATAAATAAACTTAACTAATTATGAAAATCCGTATAGCTTATTATCTGTATCCGAGGTTTCAGTACTCCATACCTGGAATTGACATAGATGAAAAGCTTTTATCCGTCCTACGAAATATGATAGACAAGATGGAGCCCGATCCAAACATCGTGGCTATGTGTCTTGAACAAGTATATTAAGTTCAGTGATGTTTATTAACTTAGCTGTATCTTCAATAAGATATTATAATAAATATTTTTTTTTATAGATAAAAATATTTTGGGAGAGTACAAAATCATTTGGAAGTAATGTAGTGGTCAGAAGCAAATCAAGGATAAATCCATATATGTATTAATAAATCTATTATCATATTGACATATTCAATCTTCTTTTGATTTCACAAAATTTTAATGATTTTGCAACTGTATGATGGGTGCATTTTGGTAGATCTGCACGAAATCTAAAGGATCTAGCCATCAAGATCTTCTTCTAGATGATTTCATCAACTGGATGTGAGCACAACTGGTTGACCTTTGTACTTATCTATAGCAAGCAAAGGAACTATCTAAAACAAAAATGCCTCAATGATCTTGTGTATGTGCACTGCAATTTGAGGTTGAGACTCAAATACATTGATTTTATTGATAAAGATGAAGATCCGATGATCGGATGGGTTATGAGTCAGCAGCAAGAGTCAAAACTTGATGAGCCATGATCACCTCCATGACCAACCAGTTTTGTTGCTAGCAAGATTAGGGCGAACGCTCTCAATAGGCAAGCAGCAACATTCCACATAGGCCTCCAATCAATACACCATAGCATCCACCGTCGTAGCCAAAGCAGCCAGAACAAGGCATGACGAGAGGGCAAGCAGTTGCTACGCACAGAAGCAAAAAAAAAAAAAAAAAAAAGGCATTTGCAACTTTAATAGAGAGGGAGCATTTGGTTCACTCTAATTTAAACACCTGACAAAGCAATGATGATAGTTTTTCAGCTAGTCATGGATCTGATAATCATGAAGGAACCAGAGGATAAGAGATGCAGTACTCTTCAATTCACTAGTAAGTCTCGTTTATGCACGCCACACAAGATAGGAACCGCGATACACGAGCTAGTAGAGCCCATGATGATATAATTTTATATAGACGACAGGCTCCACGAGATCATTCAGGATATGATGCAGCTACAGACGACCTCAAATATGGAATACAATCTATAGATGTATTAGGTTCATCCTCAAATTTTGGATCCTCTTACCCAAGCCACAGGCAGCCTATGATCCTTACGGATATGAATATGGATACGGTGCATCGGAGACATCATCTTCTAGTGGCTACCATCCTATGCAATCCGGAGCATCTTACGGATCGAAATTTGCCGTCATTATATTTGGATGGGCTCCTTCACAACCATGCTATCAGTCCGAGAATACCTCTCAGAGTCAGGATCTCAATGAAAGTTCGATGATGACTTACGATCCAGCACACCTACCTTATGAAATTAGCACAGAGGATTACAATACTAATTGGCTAGAGGGATGGATTAATATTCCTCCTAACTATGTAAATGATCCTGCTATTTATGAATATCGATGGTCGACCAGATTCTAATGATCGGTACGTATTGCGTATTTTCAAATTTTTTAATTGATTTAAGCATTTTAGAATCCAATGATATCTAATCCATGTATTGATTATTTAAAATGCTAAATAATGTCACATTTAGATTCATCACACACGATTAAAAGCAATGATATCAGAACCGTCCCGAACCAAGCGGTTTGAAGTGTGCCGAACCGGACCAACGAAAAACCAGGACGATTCCAGTGTGAAAAACGGAACACGCCAGTGTCGGAAAAGAAAGAGAGAAAAATAGAGGCAAAAAGAGAGGAGAAGAGGGAGAGAGAGGACGCCGCCGGAAGCCGGCGGTGGTCCTCTACGGCCGCTAGAGGGTGGCGGAAGCCGCCGCGGCTCGGTCGCCTAATAAGGCTACCGCAACGAGCAAGAAAGAGAGAGAAAGAGGGGAGGAGATCACCGAAGATGGGAAAATGGGATAGCGGAGAGGCCGTCGAAGGACTCTGAGTAGCCACCGTGGCCATCGGGTGGCGAAAGCGGCGCGAGCGGCATCACGGTCACAGAACAGGGGTTGTCGCCCCTATTCTCGCGTGACCGCTTTTTAAAAACAAAGATTAACAGTGAAGTCGGCAAACCATTTGCCGACTTCATTGTTTAAAAGGTTTCTTTAAAAAAATTAAAATCAATGAAGCCAGCAATCGGATTGCCGGCTTCATTTTTTGAATTTTTTAAAAAAAAATCTATTAAACAGTGAGACCAGCAAAGCAAACCATTTACTGGCTTCACTTAAGTTTTTATTTTTTAAAAAAACTCGTGAAACAAGAGCGTCACCCTTGTTTCATGCACGCAGCGCTGCGCGCGTGGACTGTGCCGTCCAGCGGCCACGACGGCCAGTCGAAGGCTATCCGATGGGCCCTCCGACTCCTACCCCTTCATCCTTTTCTTTCTTCCTCCCTCTCTCTATTTCTCTCTTTTCCTCCTCCCGATTTTTTTTCTTTTCTTGTTTCGGTTGACGTCGGTCCGATCCGGTATGAAACCATACTGGACCGTGCCGCTAGCCGGCCAAAACGGCCACCGGTATCGGAAATAAAAACCTTGATTAAAAGTATATCGAAGTGATACAAACATTAATTAATACCACTAAATATTAATTTGGGCTTTGAAACATTCAATAATCAATAAAATTTTGATTGGACACCCCCCCGAAAAAAAAAGAGAAAACCCAAAAAAATGGGCATGTCGTACCTATGTCGATACGATACCGAACCGGTACCATATTGAACCGATCGATGACCATTTCGATCACCGGTACCAATTTTCTAAACCTTGGTTTAAAGCATTTCGAACCGTACCAGCCATAAATTGGGATGGTTTAGTTGGCCAAATCGGAACATTGGACGAGGAAGTGAGAAAGATAGAAAGAGAGACAAGGGGAGGGAAAGAGGGGACGCCGCCACCAGAGGGCTGCCAGTGGCCCAACGAGGCCGCCGAAGGAGCCATAAAGGTCCGACAGTGGCCCACTAAGGCCGCCGAAGGGCTGCAGAAAGATAGAGGAGAGCAAGGATAGCGAAGGGAGGCGCAACCAACGGAGAGGCCATCGAATGGCTATGGTGGCCACCGAGCGGCGGAAAAGGCGCAAGCCGAGTCGCAGCTGCAGAACAGGGATGGTTGCCCTTGTTCATCGCATTTTTTTTTAAATGATGAACTTAAATGAATTGACAAACCCATTACTAGCTTCATTATTTCAAGAATTTTTTTTAAAAAAATGAAGAAATAGTGAAGTTGGCAAAAAGTGTGTCGGCTTCACTGTAGTTGGGATTTTTTTAAAAAAATCCCATGAAACAGGGGATGATCCCTCCTGTTTCACGCCCATAGAGCCGCAGGCCGTGATTTCGCCATCTGGTGCCCTCTCCGCCGACTTCTCCTTTTCTTTCCCTCCCCCCTCTCTCCCGATCTCTCTCTCTCTCTCTCTCTTGGTCGAGATTTAGCAGAGAAATTGGAGGCCTTGGCAGCCCTCCTAGCACACCCACGGCCCGCTTATGGCCACCATCGGCATCTCCTCTAGCCACCCTCCACCTCCCTCACCCTCTCCTCTTTCTCTCCTTCACTCTTCTCCGGTTTCTTTCTTTGCTCTACGTTAGTTCGCGCCAGTCCGATCTGATATGAATCCGTACTGACTCGTATCGCCAACCAACCGGTACGGTCCCGGTTGCGGTTCCACAAACCTTGCATAAAACCCAAAAAAAAGGTTTTCTTATATAATTAATATTTGCACAGATTTAAAAACATATAGAAGAATTGATGCAAGTGCAATTAGAACTAAGGATGCAAATGGGAGTTCATGCCAGATCCAGCAAGATCCATATCCCCAGCTAACAAACCAACTAGTTTTACCATTTTAGATTCAAGTCCAAGATACTTGGAAGCTTTAATGTGGGTTCTGAATTGTTATCAGATGTTCAACATCTCAAATATATTTAAAATTGCTTTTATTTTACCATTTCCCCATCTTTTTGACATCATAAATAAACAAACTTATAATAGCGGAGCAGTTCAGGAATAGACAAGAATATTTGTATTTTATAATTATTTGCATTTTGTGACTGAATTCCACATAGCAGAAACTGATGACATGGCTTATTTTTTTATGAAGTCGTCTGTTAAATTTGCATTTTATCTAAATATTGTAGATGATATTTATAACAAATTGACTTTATGAATACGAATTTAAAGTGTATTTCTTGACATATATAAAAATTACTATGAATGCATAATAAGCATACATCTTATTCATTCAGACACAATCATCCCCAAGACCAACCTAATAAGCTAATCAGAACTAGTTAAAATCCAAACTTGATCATTTCCTAATGGTTGGGTCAAGTTAATAGGCCATCAGACTCCATTGCACGCCAACCTATATTTGTCTAAGGTTTTTAAGAAAGAGTCCCAATTTCAACTAGACTATTCGGAAAATATGGGAATCTATAATTTGCAAATCTTAAATTCTCATAAATTTTAATGGTCAATTTGAAAAGGAAAAAACAAATATAAGTGCAATTAAAAGATTGATTCCAAGACGTCTAATATTCAGGTCAAAACACCAATCTTTTACAAAAAGTAAATTTCAAAACAATCATGGAAAAATATATCTAATGTTAGAATATCTTTTGTTGAATATGAATGATTAATGACCCAAGGATGTTTAGAATTATAGGCTCTTGTAACTTTAATTAAGACACAGCTTCTAGATGTTGAAATTGCTTACGCACTGCTTCATGCCTACACAGGATGGTTATGCTCTTTCCAGAAAACATCAGGGGGGAAAATTCCTCAAATTGCTACAATTTTCTCAAGCCCCTAAGTTAGAAGATAACTGCTAAATGTGGAATTAGTTAAGTTTTAAATCAGAATTTAGATAATAACTAAGTCCATGGTCCAATTATAATTTCACCGATATGCACAAATTTTCCCTCAAGTCCCTGAACTTTATAAATTAATGAAATGTACTTAACTATATAATAAATTGTGCCAGTGAAAAGTATACAGCATTCCAATAATGAACTTTGACTTTCATTATATGCATGTAGCCACACAAATAAATCTAACCTAACGACTAATAAAGAAAGAAACAGAAAACCCACCCCTTTCGTATTTATAGATCTATAATAAATTCAAATTACATATATAATTGTATAAACTTTTATTTAAAATTTTTCCAAGTTATTAACAGCACAATCATCTGTAATACCATTCCAGCAATCCATAATGATCTGAGGCATGGTCATTTCTTATGATTACCAACATTATTAGAACCTGTTGCCCAAAGTTTGAAATGGCTCGGTTGTTCCAAATTGTATAAGGAAATATTGTAAAGATCAATCAAACTTATAGCCTAATCAGACAAATATCAATAGGGATCTAAGATGAACCTGCTACAACTTCCTACAAATTTTGAAGATAAAAGACAAGAAGTTAATACCATCCAGTATGGATGTAGCTGTCCGCTGAGTGCTGACTTGGAAAGTTTCGCATATTTAACTAGAAATTTAAGATAATATTGATTTCACAAGTAGAAATTTTTATATATTCTTAAAAATGCAAAACTTAAAAGAATACTCAAATTCATACTTTTTAGTGATGGGACCTATGTATTAAGTTTCCAATTAGAAAAAGGGACATTTGGTCATAGTCCAAAAGGATTGCAAAAAGGAGGTTGTAACCACACCCAGTTTTTCCACTCACAAAAACAAGTATACAAACTAATCTTGCATAAACAGTTTAATTCAAAAATTTACAAACATTTTTTTCCACTTATTTTATTCTCCATTAGATGGGAAGCAAATTTAATCGGAGGACCCACATTTTAGCTCATGGAACCAGCCCCCTGAAGCAAAGGTGGTTCACTCCAAGACAATATACTGTGCCAGCTTTGTACATATGCTATGGCACTCTGATCTGAATTTCATACCTCCACCAAATCTAAACATTTCCTTCCATTCGAACCATCCAACACTCACCATCAATTCCATTACCTTCTACAAGTGTCACAAAGCCCATAATTCTTGATTGTCCAACAAGTCAATGACAAACGTTCAAACCTCACATCATATCATCTCCAGAGAGACCCATATGTCTTACCCATACCCTTTAACTCCATTCTAATATTGAACCATCAGACTATATTTTTGGACAGATGAGCTCATTTGAACTTAGTTGTCACACAAATGTTTTAGCTATCACCTGAGAAATGATGAAGATATTTAAATTCACTTACTTGTCATTCTACAAGCTTCATGGTACTACTAATGTCACAAAATCACAAATGTTGGTCAAGTTTGTCGAACATATACCACTAAGGTCAGATCTTGAAAATCACAACCTATTCATTTTTGAGTCATTACCCAGATTCAAGATTGTGTTCAGTTGCCTGACAAAGGAAGACATACCGTGCAGCAATTTCACATAATGGGCCACACAAGTAACCTATTCCATCACTTGTCCCCATTTATATACCATTAGGATTTTTTTTCAAAGGACAAGATAATTTTGCATGTATGAACAGCTGCTCTCTGTATAATGTGGAGAAAAAGAATTAGATGTAAGACTCAGACAACTAAACTTGCATGGTGATCTGTCACTGCTAATCTTCACCCGCTTAATTTTCTTTTTCATGGATGTGGGTCTAAGAAAATGCTCAAAATTCAATACATAGTTGTTGATTTCCATCACTGTTTATATTTTATTCAAGACTCTGTACAGAAGCCTAAGATCCTAAGCACCACTTATAGCTTTCAACAGCTATGTTTTTTAACAATATGAAGCTATAGCACAAAAATCTGATTCCCAGGTTTGCAACCGCAAAGGTAGTTTCTTTATTTTTCCTATGTTTTAAATTTCTAAGATTTATTCAGGAAGTTCTTGAAATAAAATACAAAGGTTGGAAAAAAGACAAAAAAGAACATTAATGTGATCTAACAATTAATTAATAGATTTCACCATGACATCATAGTATCATGGTAAAATCCCTAACACTCATAAGAATGCACCAGATAGTAGCAATAACATAGGCTCTCCTTTTTGCAAAAAAAAAAAAAAAAAAAAAAAAAGAGAAAAAAAGAAAAAGAAAAAGCACTTCACATAGTTTTAGTTGCTTCTGCAGAATCTTGTGAAGTTTCATTTTGACTGCAAGTTATGCCCAGATACTTCTCCAAGGATTTCAATAAGTGCAATAATGCAATACACTGCTAGTTTATGTCTTTAAGGCATTTGCAATCTCGTTAGTGGATCCATACCATTATCATGCTATTACAATGTTGCTACACATGGTAGGAGAGTCGGTTCGGCATCCCAAGACTCAGTACAGCCCTTGTATCGAGTCCCGATTCGATACCACTACAGTATGGTATGCCTGATATAGGGTGGTATGTACTAGTACAACGAACCTTGCTTCAAGTGCTTATTTTATCAGATAGAAACAGCAGCGTTTGAACGAGATAAACAACAAAAATTTAAGATGTAAATAAGGGTTTTGTACCAAAATACTATCCTTATTTGATAGCTAGAATATATTCAAAGTACAAGTAAATAAAATTGTACTAAAAACCAGTTATTTGTAAAATTGTTGAGACTATTCATCTCATTATCAAGACCAAATGATCAACATAAAGGCCTTTACATTGCTCTTGTCTCTTAATTATCAACTTAATAATAGGGCTTACCCATCAATCAAAAAGAGCTTCTCATGATTAGTGAGAAAATCATCCTGATATAGGCTTTTCATTTTTTCCTCTTCTTGCCTTTTTCTCTCCTTATAAACAATGCCACTGAAAGCATCAGAAGCAGAACACAAACTGAACCTCTCCGCATGCTAATCCTCCAAATAGTTTTTTTTGTTATAAAAAAAAAAACAAAAATCAAATTAGGCCTTTCTGAATTGACCTAAATTCGGAAGTATATAAAGGGTCTATTTGGGGATGCTATAGCTTTTGGCCAAAAAGCAATTGCTAATAAAAACTGCATTTTGATGTCAAAAGCTGCTTTGGGACAAAGCAGTTTTTTGTTTGGTTGTCAATATCCAAAAATTGTTCTAAAGCTGTAGAAATAATTTGCTATATATTTAGTTAACAAATGTAAAAGCTGCTTTTGAATAACAAAATGATTAAAAAAGATAAATACCTAAAATGATTCTAAAATTGTTTGGATATAAAATTCACTATTTTATTTGTTTCCCATCTTTCATTTTGTACGTGTTTTTTTTTTTAAAGTATCTACACTAGCTTTATTATTTCTTTTGAAATTATATTCAGGATGGAGATAAGAGGAGATTAATCAAAAAAAAAGAGTCCTGATACACAAGGAAGTCGGCAAAAAAGGGATGTGATGTGAATGGAGATGAGAGGAGATTAATATGAAAAAAGAAAAAATCCTCAGACAAAAAGGAAGAGATGAAACGAGATTAATAATCCTAAAAGTCAGAAAAAAGGGGATGTAGATGGAGATGAGAGAAAATTAATCGAGGATGTAGATGGAAATAAGAGAAAATTAATGATCTTGAAAATCAAAAAAAAAGAGGACATAAATAGAGATGAGAGAAGATTAATCGAGGATGTGGATGGAGATGAGTTTAATCTGAAGTCCTGATAGACAAGGAAGGGAGAAAAAGGGATGTACAATGGGTATTGAGAGGGTAACATGTAATTTTAAAAAATAATAATAATAACTTACCGCAAACATGGAAAGCAGAAGGAGGTTAGCTTTACGTAAATCACATTTTGAGAGATCTTGAACGCAATCCAGAATTACTTTTGGGTTGTAGCCAAACACTCAAAATTCTGCTTTTAAATCCGAAACCACTTTTGACAATTACAAATGCACCCCCAAACATCAACTAAGGTGACTAAATCTCTCGATAGTTGTCTTTCAAATGGATCCTATTGTAGCTCAAAATATTTTTAGATTGTAAAAGCTTGTATCTAATGTTCTTTTATTTCAGATTTCCAAGCCGGCATTTTGTTAGAACAGATTCAAATGCTCCAGTGTTTTGGAAAGCCATCTCATGATGCAAATTAGATATATCTTTTCTGAGCATCATGTATCTCAACATCACATTATTTACCATGTTTTTTTTAAAAAATGTGCGCAAACATGTTTTAGGCATCAAGTCTTAGTTGTTTAGAATGAGGATGATTCTGATGCCAAGTATAATCTCTGTTTATGTGGTCACAGACTAGTAGAACTGATAGCATGATGTGGTCCAATGGTCGAGTTTCTTAAATATTACAGACTGCACCATAATTAACAATGAACATGACCTTCTCTTTTTCTTGTGTGGATCTTCACTGGTAATACTGTGAATGCTTAAACTGCTCTGCCACTCTCAATGCAGTATTACATGAGCAAGATATCAACAACTGCATCTAGTTCAAGGTGCAGCTATCCTGCTGCCTTTTATTCACTTGTTTGTCATTTGGATAGACTTAAAAAAATCTCACTGTGAAGTAATATCAACTTCTTACTTACAAATATTTTCGGGGTCCAGCACCAAATTGCCAAATATGCTGCCCACAGCTTCATAAAAGCTTGTGACAGATTAGCTAAATTGCTTTCATTAACACCCACACAGTGACATGCCAGTAAACCACATAGGGTTTTACTAAAATTCATTCTGATACAGTTTTGGAGATTCAAAATATTTACGTAGAAGGAATTTTTTTTAGATGTGCTCTGTATTTACTTATTTTCTTTTGACCAGTTAAGATGTGAATGTTAAAATGAAATATGGCATGCAACAAGATTTCATTGAGACCTTGAAAGTTCATTAAACAGGCAATTAAAAAAACCCTGCATTATCAACTCAAGAAGTGAACCTCTTACACTTATTGTTATCGTAAATTAATAGATCTAACAGATAGCTCCAACTTCCTAATGCACTTGCTTCTAAGCTAGATAAATAAATACATCCAGTAAGACAGTATTTAAATTACACAAATTCACATCCTCAAAGTACTTGAGATGGTATCCTTTTCCTCAACAGCTGCAAGATTCTTGGAAGTTTCTACTTCTTTGAAGAATTATTACCATTCAATATAAGATTTTTTGCATGCTATGAGAAAAGTTTTATAACCAAATTCATCATCTTAACCACATATATCATCATACTTTGCAGCATAAATCCTGTATGTAGAGCAACCAGTTTACCATATTCTATTTACTTCTCACTCTTGATTATCACTAATTATGCATTCTAAGATCAAAAACATTAGCATTATTTCCATCTACACATTGCAAAGTATTGTTCTTTTTTATACCATATGACCGCATTTGGATTTTGTTAAAAATATGATTTTCATGAAAAATCAGGACATTTAAGTGATTAAATCCCATTTTACAATTTAAACATCATTAGTTCGGTGACCCATGCGGATTATTCACTTCTATCAATGAGTAAATGTTTTTTTAAGAATTAAAACTAAAAATGTTGAACCAATGTGTGTGAATTAATCTACTAGGAAATTAGTTCCATCAGCAGAATTTCAAATGTAAAAGAATGCAATTAATTGTGAATCCCAATATTCCATCCAACCCTTGGTAACCATACCCCACTAACTGTACCCCACTAACTGTATCGAATAATCTCAACCATTAAGCTCTTGATTCAATAAGTAGTAACCTCTTTTTTATAACCACTCCGAAGCAGGGAATTTTCATCATCTCTGATGTTAATATTTATTTAACGGACAGTTAGTTTTTCTTTGATCATAAAACTAAAGTATTGTTAGTTTTTCTTTGATCATAAAACTAAAGTATTTTCCCCTCCGAATAAGCTGAAGAAACTGACTCAAAGACAAGGAATGAAGAAGAGGAAATAACAAAACAAGCCCCCATAAAAAGGACAAACAAAAGCAAGCCAGGCACAAGGTCCCAAACATGGGGCAACCGACACCCTTAAATCTCCAAACAAGCATATCCCATCAGCCATGGAGTGAACCAATGAATTCAACTACAGAGGATCATTCTGCCCAAGGGCTTCAAACACACCTCGACATAATTGACAGAATCCATAGAAAAAGAACCCCACACTATCATCCTTGCCACAAAACAAGTTAATGAACAACAGAACGGGTAAAAATAAACTAAAAACCAATATGATACGAAGAAATCCCAATCAAAAACGAAAAAAGAGGAAGTAGAAGGCTATGTGAATAGAGGTGACAAAGGAAATCCAGATAACAGCATCAGCAGAGGGGCAAAACAAAAAAAAAAAAAAAACCAAAAAGACAAAAGTTTAACCACTGGATTCAAGTAAAGCAACATCGGAGAATCTAGAAATGGGTTTAAAAGAAAGGAGATTCATTTTGATGAATCCAAACCATCAAAATCCATTGAGATGGATCAAACCTGACATCCATATACTCATATAAACTTGAAAACAGTGGAGGATTCGGATTCCGTTTGCTTGAGTCGAATTACCTGACACAACTTCACGGCCGGGGCCCAAGAGACCCTCTTCGACTGCCTCGGTCCCGCCATTCCGACGATCTGATGACACAGATTTACGCAAGCAATCGCGTTTCAGAGAGAAAAAGGGGAAAATTTGCGATCAGCGACTGATCTATGGAAACCCTAACATGGAGGACAGCGAGAACACCGCGATCTTACATAGACAACCCTAATCATCGACGGGAATCCATCGATCAGGGGAAACCCACGGACTAGAGTAAGGGGGGAGGACGGAGAAAGGAAATGGGGGAAGGATGGATTTTATGAAAAACGAGGGGGAAACCCTAGGGGTAGCGCAGGAGGAGGCCTCTGGATTTCGCTACCGCTTTTGGGGTTTCTAATTTTATTTTGGTTTTACGGTTTTTTCCAAAATTAAACGATCGGTAACTGCGGTCGTCTTTTCTTGTTTGTGCGGAATTATCGCATGGATCAGGTCCCAAGAGGCGCATGGTAACTCTTGGGGCATATCCACCGTGGATAAGGCGCAATCGACGAGCATATGCACGGTGGATAACGCGCAATCGGGAATCAGTGACGTACAATGGTTGATGTTATTGGGCGTGATTCATTAGACCTGGTCCCGTGAGGGCCTCCAATCAAAACGGAGCAAGATGTGGTATATTATAAAAGAGCATGGCTAGCATGGTAAATACGTTAAACCATAGGATCTTTTTTTGGCGTCGAATTGGATGGTAGGCTCGCTGATCAAGTCGAACTTAGACATTTTTTTTTTTTTAACAGATATATTATATTAAATTAAATATATGAGTAAATATATTAAGAATTAAAAAAATAAAATATCTAAAACTGAATAGATAAATAAGTCATGGAATCATATAATACCGATCCAGAATGCTTAATCATGAAAAAGCCATCTAGTCTTAGGCCTCCTGAAATACATGCAAAACTTCAATAGTAATCACATAGCTCAGCATTCTCCAACAATCCTTTAATAATAGATGCCATCTACTCTCATTAAATAATAGGCCAGAAAGTTATTTAACAATTATCGTGTAGAACGACCCTCCATCCAAATTTATGAAGCTCATAATTTGTAGATAGCATATATCAAATCTTTTCAAGCATATAATTCTACCATTAAAATTGTACCATCAAAATTTTGAACACTTATGACTGCAATAAATATGCTAGTAGCACTTCAAATAACGAAGCCAAATCCATTAATACTATTTTGACTATATGCGTATTGCCATTAAAATTAATCTTAAAAAAATAGAGAGATGGTGGCTTCCAAGAAAAATATAATAATTTAAAAGATGTGGAGACTATAAGAGAAGAGCCACAGATTTTTCATGTTGTCGGAGATCTTGTAATGATAGCCAATTGATGAAATTCTCAAGCTTGAGTAAGAGCTTGTAGAAGATCAATGTAGTACTTAGCCTTAAGTTTTGGAATATGCGGGTATTCCTTGTTAGTCAAATCTCATATGCAATACAGCAACACAAAGTAGATGAAAAATTTTCTTTAATAGTTTGCAAAAACTCGTCAATGGTAAAGATGTATGGATGGATATATGCTGTAATGAGGCAATTCTCCATATGTAAGAAAAAATATTACAGTGGAGTAGAATATAAGACACGGAGTAGAACATGAGATGGATTTCTTCTCTTTAGCATAAACATTACAATAGCTTATAATATAAAAACTATGCTAAGCTAACAATGCTCTTCGAGCCAAACCTCATAGACATTTTTTGAATGCCCTCCCTCATCCCTCAAAAAAGGCCTCGATGTTAGTGGGCAAAGATAATGGCAGGTTTGCCAAAGATGGAGGAGGAAGGAGGGAAGGTGGGTTGGGTCAGTACCACCGTAAATGAAGAAAAGACAAAGGAGGAGGAGGAGGAGAGGAGGAGAGGGATGGCTGGGTCATTACAATGCACGAAGGAGGAGGAGAAGTAGGGGACATCGATGGAGGCAAATGACCTTTGCATCATTATCATGGGCATAGGAATCATGGCCCTCCTTGCTATTATTAATGTGCTCAGCCTCATCTGAGCCTCATAATGATCATCCTTGACATTCTCCTTGGTGTCCATTGATATGATCATCCATGTTGGTTGACCACCATTGGGTCCCTAGGCCGCCTCCTCCACCGCCCCCATTAATGAAGCTTTCAAAGAGGATTGGGTTGGTCATCACCTCTATGGGTAGTGATGTCATTAATGTCAGTTGAGGTGAGGCAGAGGAGGAGGGCCGCCCTTAGGTCGTTCATGGCAGTGGTGATATGGGTGTTATTATTATTGTTGTTGAGGAGGAGGAGAATGACGAGGGCCACCATTAAGTCGTCCATGGTAGCGATAAGAAACATCTTATCAAGAGAATTTGGTAGTCCATATGTTAATAAGATATTTACTTTCAAATTCATTAAGATAATAAATATAGCTAACAACTGATCAAAAGATTTTTATAGGATATTAAATTTAGAATGGCTAGCTTATATTTTTTCCATCAAAAAAAGATAAAATATCAGCCAGATGTAGGGCAGAATAGTCCTTTTAATATTAAGAGTGCAAGTGATTGATTTCTCTTTTCCTTGAATAATAATGATGGAAGATGTATAAACTTTATAATATATGAATTATATTCTTTTCTAATATATGATGTTAGAGCAACCTCTAATGCTATATTGTTTAATTTATTTAATTTTTAAGAAATTATTGTACATAAATTTGAGATGACTTGGCATATGCTACATTGCCTTATTATGTTATTCGAGTTTTTCTGATGTTAAATTTTAAAGTATTTTCCATGACAACTTTAAAGTTAGTTAATTCGTTTAAACAATATTCTTTGTTTATAGTTTAAATTATGCTTGTTGATTTATATATGTGAAAAAATTTTGGAAGATGCATATTTATTTTTATTGTTGCTAAAATCAGCTTGGCCAAGACATTCTAGAGAGTGCTGTTTGATCCACAATGGTGGAATAAAATCCACTTTAGAGTCATCGATCTGCTTTGGAGTTGTGGATCTATACATAAAAAAAATGAAAAAGTTCATCGAATTAGCTTCAAACTGGCGATGCTTAAATCATGTTGCGCTTTAGAATAATAGTAAAGAAAATACTAGATGACCGAAATGGTATTTCTCTATTCTGATCAATATTTGATTGAGCTGGATATGGACGGCTTGGGTTGGATTTGGCCGATGTATGATCAATCTGGAGATGGTCAGCTTGGATCAGATTTGGTCAGCATCCAACTAAGTTGGAGATGGTCAGATCTGATTTGCATTTGGCCGATCTGAAGATGGTTGAATTTAGCCAACATCTAGTTGATCTGGAGATGATCAGATCTAATCAATGTCTAGCCAATCTAGAGAATAGTCATATTTGATCGGTGTCTGGCCCATTTAAAGATGGTCTGATCTAGTGATGGCGATGTCGTAGCGGGTGTTGGCAGGATCGGTATAATTGATATCGATATTGGTAGCAATGAAGCAATCTAGGCATAAGGTGACGTCAAGGATGGCAATCTCAAGGGTGATGAGGTCAGGCATGGTTGTGGGTGGCGATGGCAACCCGAATGTTAGTGAAACCAGAGTTGAGGGCCTTGGTGTCTGGCTTCCAGATTGTAGTTCTTCATTACCTTCGGTTGCCTAACTTTCATCAGAGAAATCAGAAGAGAATCGGATTATGACTAGAGGGAGTGCTTAGCCTCATCGCCCTTGGGGTGCATGACATGGAGGACAATGAGGGCATCGCTGTGGTCCAGAAGGTTGTTGATGGTCCACCCCAGCCCCTCTTGCTGCTCTTTGAGAAGTCCAGTGCTACACCGATCTTCCAATCTCCTTCCATCTCTGCCCCTCGTGGCCACTCTTTCTTTGATGGCCCGTTCCCCCCTCCATATAAGGTGCGTGCTGTCCTTAAAACAAAATAGATTTGAATGTTGAAAAGTGGGAAGGACGTAGGCAAGGCTATGGGCGTGAGCATTGGAGAGGGGCGTGGGTTTGTGGGCAGTGGAGAAAGACAAGAAGTTAGCCAGCATGGGCGTTGGAGAATGGAACGGGTCAGCCATCACATTGCATCAATTTCCAACTAAGAGATCTTCACATATTAATTAGGTCTTCTTGAATTTAATTGGTTGCTACATCATCATATTATTATTTCCAATGTTAGTTTTGGAAAAAATTTTCTAATTATTATTACTTATGTATTATCCCTAGACAAATGTCCTTTTTAGATAATACTTCACTTTGGTATATTTTAATAATTATTTTTGAGACCATTATGTGAGTATATTTATTTGAAACCTTTTTTTGTAAATATTTCTTCTTAAGGATTTGATTGCAGAAACTCTTTTTATTTTGTGGATCTATTAGTTTATATGTCAACATAGGGATTAGTTGATATTATATGATGCCATTTAAAATAGTGATATCAAAATGACTTAAGAGTGGCCACAACATTTTAAGATATGATGAAAATCATGTGAAGTATAAAACCAATAAGACTTCGTAACGTCTAATGGTGTTATAAAATCATAATTATTTCATAAAGATATGGCTTGGCCCCCAAGGAGGTTGTTATTTTTATAATTTAATTGGAATAACATGGTAGATTAAGCATTAAGAATATTTTTTCTAGATCCTTATGTATGAAAATTATGCTCTTAGTGCTTATTTTTTCTACACTTATTATAGAAGTCGCTAAGTAAATATAATGCACGGCAAAACCTTTACCATAGGAAGGTTACAAATTTGCTTCTTCTAAATTGATATTGGTTAATTCAGAATTAAAATTTATGCTTCATCACATCGATATATTTTTTTATTTATTTTGGTTATTACAATCATTCCTACTGCTTCTGTGAATAATGCATATCATATTTCAATGCTAAGGGGTGTTAATTTTACTAATTAGAAAGAAAAGATTCTCTTTTCTTTAGGATATATGGATCTTGATTTGGCACTCTATGAAGATGAGCCACCTACTCCTACGCAATCAAGTATGTCTCGTGAGAAAAATTAATATGAGCAGTGGAAGTGATCTAATTGCTTCAGTTTAATACCCATTAAATCTTATATTAGCAAGAGTATTAGAAGTTCCATTCCTAAATGCTCCAAAGCAAAAGATTTTATGAAGGCCATGGAAAAATAATTTGTTACCTTTGATAGGGCCTTAGCTAGCACCCTGATGAAGAGACTTTTAGCAAAACTTTTGATCATTCTAAGATTGTGCACGAGCACAATATGGAGATGAGGGATACTGTTGTTCAACTCAAAGTTCTTACAAGTGAAGATTTCTGAGTTATTTTCGGTCATTTTATTCTCAATTCTTTTCCTATAGAATATGATCCTTTTAAAATATCTTACAACATACATGAAGAAAAATAGTGACTTAATGAATTTGTTAGCTCTAGAATTGATTTTGATGATCAAAAGAGTTTGAGTATAAATTATTATTACTAATGATATTTTTAAGAGTTATTATAGGATTTCTTATAATGCTTAAAAGTTGATTTTCTTCAAAAAGAAGTCCTCTCAAATCTAAGTAATTTCATGTTCCCAGATTCAAAGTTTCAAGTTTTTAGAAGCAAAGAAACTGATTACAGCGTAAAAGAAATTTGATAAAGAAAAGTTTAGCCTAGAAAAATTTCTCAATAATAGTTCATCTACTCAAAAATTAATTTTGAGAATATAAATCTAGTTTAGAATGTATTTGAACAAAGAAAGCTACTCAAAAATAGAGAAAACAAATTCTGACATGCTTGGTATGCTTGAGTCGACCAAGAAGGAAGCTTAGTCGATCCAGTCTCAATTTAAAAGAAAAGATAGAAAGACATAACATTTAAATAATTTTTCTTAGCCGACCAAGTTTTCATCAGAGCTAACAAAAATATATAGGATCATAGCCGACTCACTTATATGAATAGCCAACTCATCCTCAGACATAGGATGAAGATAGAAGACTAAAAATTTCAGAGATTCTCTTGAACTGACTATGAAAGCAACATAGCCGACCGAGATAGGAATTTAGTCAACTCATAAGAATGGGATAGTTAGCTTAGTCTTAGAGGAAGAGAAGATAAAAAATAGTAAAAGTTTACAAATTCTTTAAGCCAATCCAAAAAATTAGTTAGCCAACCAAAACATCAAGTTAACCAACTAAGAAGATATCTGAGCCGATCTAGTCTCGAGCAAACAGAATAGACAGAGCATAGAAAAAATTGCATATATTTTTGAGCCATCTTAGAATTTTACTTAGCCGACTCAGCATTTCAAGTTAGCTAATTAAGAGCTTGGTTGAGCCAACTCATAGATTTCTGATACAATAATGATTAAGTTTTCAAATTATTTTATATTAACCCTGGGTATGATTTTGATGAATAACAAAATATTTGAGTTGATTTTTGGTACTAACAACTTGGTTGGATTGTTTAAGACAAAATTCAGAAAGAACAAGAATCCATTTCAATGATGCTGCATGTTTGATTGAAAGAACTAAGAAAAAAAAATAAAAAGAGATCAAGCCAAATATTTTTAAAGGATATTGAGTCATAAACCAACTCAAAGAAAGTTTAAATATAAATTTGGCACGATTTCAACATTTAGCACAGATCAGAAGTCGACTCTATATTAGTAGGAGCCGACTCACGAGCTCAAACAAGCACTAGATTCAAAATAGAAGACTTTAATAAGAACCATGTTGCAGGAGTCAATCAGAAGTCGACTCATGGGAGAGTCGACTCAAGAAAAATAGGAGTCGACTCATGTCTCAGAAAAGGTACCAGTTCAAGAATAGAATACTGAATTTTTTATCCTACGACTGGAGTTGACTCACGAAGTCTAGGAGTCGACTCCGACACATAAAACTGGTGCGGCATAAAAATACAGAGAGTCAAAATTTTTCATTCTACAGCTGGAGTCGACTCAAGACTTTGAAAAGTCGACTCTCGAGTTTCTAACAGCCTCAATGGCTAGTTTTCAGAACTATCCAGATTTCATTTTGGACGTTCTAGATGACTTTTTCTGATGTTCTAATGGCTATAAATTCATTTTTGGACTTCTTAACTTGGATTAGAAGGCTTTTAAGATCAGATTAAGGCTTGAGAACTTAAGATATATAAGAAAGAAAGTGGAAAATATAGGCAACCTTTTGAAAATCTGTGTGCAGTCCAAACAGTGAATGTAAAAGAGTCTTCATTGCTGTTCAACCACTCAACCAATTATGCAATCAAAGCATTCTCAAGTGAAGGAAGGGTGTATCATTGCTAAAGCCCTCCAATAACTCATCTTGTGCATTAAAGCTTCAAATCTGCTCTTCAAGGAGTTTGTCTTACTTTAAATTTCTGTACCTCAAAATTTTTATATTTCAAGTTTCAAAAAGGTTAAAACTTGGGGGATAGGCTCATCCAAGCCTTGAATTAGATTTGTACAAGCCTAGAAGTGGCTTGAGATTAGGTTTTAATTGGTTAGCCCACAAAATTAACTGGATTTAAATTGTGAGCTTGGTAAAAAATAATCTTGCTATAATATTAGAGATTATAGTAAAATTCTCAAGTAGAGTACTTGAGGATATCAAACTACTATAAAATTCTTGAGTTTGTATGTGTGTGATTCTTTCCTTCAGTTACTATTATTTTCTGCATATTTAAATTACTACATTTCTAGCATATCAATATTTAAGTTCTACATATATATTTAGTAAATCAAATATTTTTTGAAAAATTCAATTCACCCCTCCTCTTTGGTTGTTCTTCTAGGCAATATTTTAACTAGCCAAATTTTATTTATAACTACTATTTTTGAGCTTCCAATGGCTAGTACATTAATTTTTGTCATGTTTGAGATTATAAAAATGAATAATTTAAATTGGGAACCAAATATTGAAAGGATTGAAGGCTATTGAACTTTATTGAAGATAATATTTAAGCTATTGTATAGAATAAAAAAAAAGAAATGAAGGAAATTAAAAAAAGCTTTCAATTCTTATCTTCCCATATACACTTAAATTCAAAACAGAGGAAGAGTGTACTAAATTGAGCCAATAACCATCGAGTAAGAGCATTCAAGTTTTCATCAATCTTTTCTTTAGCATTCAAGGATTTTCAAAGCAATTCAAGAGCTCAGCAACTTTGACTTCTTTAGAAGTTAAAAAAAAAAAATTATTTATGCTTTAAATTCTTATATACATTTTTTTAAACTACTATGACAAGTTTCTTAGGAATGAAATTTGGATTTTTAAGAATTAATTTAAGTTATAAATTGGTGTTAGATATATATACCCCAGAAGCCAGAATTGGCTGACACTTGTAATACACTTCTAGGGACAAAATTATAATTTTGACTAATATCATTAAAATAAGATATTTTCTATCATATATGTGTATTTAGTGTCTGTGATACATCCTTTGAGTTAATGGTAATGATAATTCATATTTTCAAGAGTTGAAAATTTAAGATATGAATAATCATTATTAACTCATAAAATGCTTCCGACCATAGGATCATCATGAGGATGGTGATTAATCCGAAAAGTTGGTGTACAATCGCTTCTCTTTAGTAGATGAGTCTTGAGTCTATGGTGTGAAGACACCAGAGCGAGAGTACAGATACTCGTTAGAGAATGAGGGCACTGAGCGTGACCACCTCGAGTAGTCATTAGGGAGTCTACCTTCTCGTCAATGACTGACTCGATGCTGCAGTAGTGTGTCTGGTTCTTTGACCTGAGGATGCATCGGCAGTTCACCTTGAGGGTGTTATAGTTTGACTACACCATTACTCGATCTCCTAGCCATATGGAAACCCTGAGGTGTATGTTGGCTATAGCATGTTCATTGTAGGAACTGGATTGCATCAAGATGGAATCTATCTACCTCGGTGGTAGAGGAGCAGCCCTATGATGATCATGAGAATCAAGTCCAGAAGTCCATGGCCATGGCAGAGTGAAATAATAGAAAGAGTTTCTATTTAGATTTTCACATCGGACTTGAATCGAATGATTACATCATATGACAGAGACTAGGGTTTGACGAGTTCACCTTAACCCTAATCTGATCGGGGCTCAAGATAGAAGAACTTAATCACACAGGTAGCTGCACCAAGAGGTTCGCATTCAGCTCTGATGGGTTGCCACCATATACTGCTAGGTGTCACTGGTGGATTTTGGGAGCAATTAGAATGATTTAGATGATCGATCATTCTAGCTGTTCGAATCAGAAGAGTTCTGATCCATCGAAAGGAGTTTCGATGATGTCGATGATAGAGATCATGACATATCCCATTACCATACAGAACTGAACCTAACTGGGTCACACAAACAAGGGTTTGAATCTGGTGATCATCAATTGAACTGATCCAGTTCAATTGATCTGAATGAGATTCAATTAGGTTCAAGAAAATCGTGCTAGCACTCGATTGAACCTAACGTTCTTCTTTTACTATCATAAATAAGTTGTCCTGACTGAGCCAAAGGAGTTTGTGCTCAATCAGAGGCCTTCATTTGGTCTGACTGGAGCTTGTCCAAGTCAGAAAAAGGATTGTCTTATTTTGTAAGACATTACCTGCCATTTTTGGTCACCTGCCATTTCTCGTTCCTTTGACTTTGGTCAAAAGTTGACCTTTGACTGGTCAAATGTTGACCATTGATACTTTGACTTTCTGTCCACATGTCATGCACCTATTGGAGAGCTGGTGGGGGCTTGTCCCCCTGCCAGAACCTGGCAAGGAGGAGGGCGCACGCCACCCTTGGCGTGTGCCCAAGTTGGAGGCGCCTAGGAGTCCCTGTTGGACATAGGACTCCATCTCCTTTTTGGATTCCAATTAGAGTTCTCCTAAGAACCAACTTTGACTGGTCTTAGGCACCCTCTAAGGAGGAATCCAAGGGGACTCTATTCCCACCAATCAGATTTAGATCTGATTTCACAAAGGGTTGTGATTGGTTGGGAAGAAGAGGAGTTGGATCACAGATAGTCTATAAATAAGACCCTGCGCCCAACTCAAATTAGATTGGAAAGAATTGAAATTCCCATGCCCCAAGGCTGCCTCTCTCCCTCCTTCCTCCATGCCAAACCCACCTTCTCCCTCTCCTCTCCACGTCCAAAAAAGTTTTTGGACCTTGGTTGGTGCAATCCAGATGAGAGAAAGGCGACTGAAAGCTAGAAGGCTGCGCTGCTGCAAAGGACAACTGCTGATCTTCAAAAGGAGTTTTGAAGATCCTCCAGATCAGATCCAGATCTGATTTTTTTGGAGATGTGATAGAGAAGAAGAGGATCTCCAGATCCAAGCCTGAGTGGATACCGGTAGAGGCCAGGCACTTGCGTGGCTAGATCCAGAACCTTCCGCTGCTTACAGGATCATCAACGGGTAATAGGATTACCCACTTCAAGGTAAATTAAATTTGATTTAATTTATTTAATTTTATTTTAATTATTAAAATAATAAGAATTAGATCTAAAATATTCAAGATCTGATTAGATCAAAGAAAAAATTTTTGAAATATATCTCTTGATCTGATCAGATCTGAACGAACCTGGATCCGAAAAATCAGGATTTTTCCTTCAACTGGTATCAGAGCCAAGGTTCTAAAAGTATTTAGATCTAATTTTAAATTTATTTTAATTAAAAAATAAGTGATTTTAGATGTCACATGAGATGTGATCAGATCTAAAATTAAAAAAAATTAAAATTAAATAAATTAATGATTTGGATCTAAGATTAGAAAATATGCATGACTAGTTCTAAAATAGAATAGTTCTATAGAATAGTCTTGCATGTTTTTAATTTAATTTGATTAAATCATATTTTAGATCTATTTATTTACTATTTTTTGATATTATAATATTATAATAACATCTAAAAAATAGTAAATAAAAATTATTTAATTTTAAATATCATATGAGATATGATTGATGCATGTCTAGACTAGTTGTAGAATAGTTCTACATAATTATCTAGATTAGAATTTATTTTGATTAGATCAATTTAAATCTAATTTTTTAGATTATTATGAGATAATTTAGATCTGAAAATATGCATGATTCGATACATGAGATGTATGCAAAATATGCCATGATTAGATCTAATTTGTATATGAGATATATGATATAGATCTAAAACTGTTTTGTAGTATTGCATGTTCCTGATTAAGGCGTTCCTCTTGGCCGTCCGGTCATAAGAATGAAGAAGGGTTTAAAGGCCCTCTCCTTCCCATTCGATGGGGTGTTCTTATGATGTGTAGGGGTGCTGCGTGTTCGTCCTTAATCAGAAACCCAAAACTTACTTTCTGCAAAACCCTAGATCCTGAAACCCTAGGATTTATTGTGCATATTTTGTTTATGAACCCTACTTAATTAAGAATTAAGATTATGGAAATATTAATTAGGTCTAAAATTGAGAAATTTCAGATCTAAGACATATTCATAATACTGGGTTCGGGCTTGGGTAGCTCAATTAGGTCTAAGCGGTGATCAAACCGAATCAAGAGTTGGTTAGATGGGATCAACAATGCTTAAATTGACCAGCCTAATAGGATTAAGTCTGGGTCAAGATCGAGTCACGATCAAGCAAGACCTAATTAGGCTCAGAGGTTAGAGTCTGGATTGTAGGCTAACCCAATTGGTTCTGGACTCAACAATTTGGTGTCTAAGGTAAGTTTGGCACATACGACCGACTGGTTTTTAATTGGAAGCTACTCGACCTGAATGCATTCTTGTACGAGTTAATGGCATATTCCTTCCACCGGATCTCACTTACCTGGCCATATCTGTTGACACAGTTCTGATCTGAGGTGGTCAATAATCCGAGCTAACCCATGCCACTAGGTTAGTCATAATTGTTATGACTATGACAAGTCTAGTTTAATGAGACCTGAATCAATTCTCCCTAAGAAAAGATTAAGTCTGAGGTCTTCCACCATTGTAGATGTGCGGGCCCTTTTCCGGGGTTGATTGTTCTCGGCTGGATACAGTGGCTCAGTTGCACCGGGAAGATGCAACCATGTCTATTAGGCATTGGATGCTATGGGCTGGAGGATGAGTTGGGCTCAATATTTCGGATACGGTGAGAGACTCAATTAGGAACCCAGTCTATGCAAATGGTGGGTCTGACTTAACTAAGGAGTGGATCAATATTTCGGATACGGTGAGATTCATGAATTAGAGACCAAGTTTGGGTGCACCATGATTAGAGAATCATTGAACAAGAGTTGTTCACTCATTGGCTAACCCATCACCAATAACTGTTAGGTGAGGTGATGAGTCAGTTGGTGAGACCGCACCACCCACTAGAAATCATTAATCATGGAGATTTTTCGCATCTCTACAGAGGGAGTGTAGGGATCCGAGAAAATAGTGGGAGCTAATTTGTTTAAAAATAAAATCCCTAAATAAATTGGTCAAGTCAAAATTACAGTATCTAACTAGAATCTTTGACTCTCTACAGAAAAATGTCTGCGTCCAACCCATTGGCACGTATCCTAGACACACATAGACTGACTGGACCCAATTATAAAGATTGGCTCAGGAACTACAAAATTATTTTGGGTTTGAGAAGTTAACCCATGTTTTGGACCAGGACCCTCCCACCTTACCAGCCCGTCCATCCACTGAACAGAGAGCGTCTCTGGAAAAAATGGATAGACGAAGATAATAAGGCCAGATATTACATGTTGGGCTCGATGTCTGATGAGCTCCAGCGCCAACATGAAGATATCGGGACTGCTCGCCAAATGTTGGCTCACCTGCAGGAGATGTTTGGTGAACAGAGTCGCGCAGCCAAATATCAAGTCACGAAATGACTTTTTAAGGCTAAGATGCGTGATGGGCAGTCAGTCCAAGATCACTGTCTGACATGATGATCAAGGACATGGAAGAGCTTGAGAAGCTCGGTGTGAAGTTAGACTTGGATCTGCAGAACGATATTATTCTGCAATCCTTGACTGATGCATATGGGCAATTCATCATGAATTACCACATGCATAAACTTCAAAATTCCTTGGCCGAATTAATGAATATGCTGGTTACCGCTGAGCTTTCTATGAAAGGTTCTAAAGGCTCAGTTCTTGCTATGGAACGGACTTCTTCCAAAAGAAAGTCTTATGGAAAGAAAAAGAAGTCTGTGAAAAAGCAAAAGGTGGAAGGATCAAAGAAGAAGAAGGCAGAAGCCGAAGAAGAAAGGCCGATGTCAAAGGAAAGTGTTTCCATTGCAACAGCGACGGCCATTGGAAGCGGAACTGCCCTACTTACCTGGCCACCCTGAAGAACAAGAAGGAAGGTCCTTCTGGAGGTATGCTCGTTATTGAGTCTAACCTTACGGTTTCTTCTGCATCCAGTTGGGTGCTTGACTCTGGTTCTAGTGCTCATCTGTGCACTTCCATGCAGGGTCTTGAGGATAGCAGGAGGCTGAGGGATGGAGACATGATCCTACGCATCGGTAATGGAGCAAGAGTTGCTGCAGTAGCCGTGGGAACATACCCTCTTCGATTACCATCTGGTTTAGACTTAGTTTTGAAAGACTGTTATTATGTGCCTGCAGCTAGCAGGAATTTGATTTCTGTTTCATGCTTAGCACAAGAAGGCTATGTGATTACCTTCTTTAAGGACCATTGTAACATTCTTTATGAAAGAAATAAAATTGCAAATGGTTTCCTTATTAATGGTCTTTATCAGCTACATATTGATGTACCTATTCTAACTATCGAGCAAAACGTGAATGCCAAACGACCTAGGGATAGTCCAAACGATAGATATCTATGGCACCTGAGATTAGGTCATATAGCAGAAGATAGGATCAACAAATTGGAGAAAAATAGGCTATTGAGTCCATTGACTTTCGAGTCATATCCAACTTGTGAATCTTGTCTTCAAGGCAAAATGACTAAACTCCCTTTTGTTGGACATGGGGGAAGGGCCACAGATCTCCTTGCCCTAGTACATACTGATGTGTGCGGCCCATTTGATGTACCGACTAGAGGCAATTTTGTCTACTTCATTACCTTTACCGATGATCTGTCTAGGTATGGGTATGTGTATCTTATGAGACACAAGTCTGAAGCTTTTGAAAAGTTCAAAGAATTCAGACATGAAGTAGAAAAACAAACTGGAAAACCCATTAAGGTTCTTCGATCAGATCGAGGAGGTGAATACCTTAGCCAAAATTCCTAGACTATCTCAAGGAAAATGGTATAGTCTCTCAATGGACTCCACCAGGAACACCTCAACTCAACGGGGTTTCAGAACGAAGAAATCAGACTCTATTGGATTTGGTCCGATCCATGATGAGCTTCACAGACCTTCCTAATTTTCTTTGGGAACATTCATTATTAACTTCAATTTATCTACTGAATAGGGTTCCCTCTAAGACCGTTCCTACCACACCGTATGAGATATGGCATGGTAAGAAACCAAGTCTGAGTCATCTCAGAATTTGGGGTTGTCCGGCTCATGTCAAAAGACAACAAGCGGACAAGTTAGAGTTTAGGTCCTTTAGAGCTCGATTCATAGGATATCCTAAAGAGTCATTAGGATACTATTTCTACATTCCAGAAGACCACAATGTGATTGTGAGTCGACATGCCATCTTTCTTGAAAAATAGTTTATTCAAGATAGCGGCATTGGAAAGCAGATTAAGCTTGATGAGAAAGTCTCACAAGTACAACGAGCTAAGGACCAATTGGAACCAAATCAGGTTGAGCCAATAAGAACACTACCTCCTCCACCTCGTAGATCGGAAAGAGTTTTCCATCCCCCTGAAAGATACTTAGGTATTATTTCAGAGGAAGTAGAGGAAATGTTCCTCGTAGGTAATGGTGCTCATGGTGATGATCCCAAAACCTACAACGAGGCGATATCAGATATCGACTCCGAGAAATGGCTAGAGGCAATGCAGTCAGAAATTGACTCGATGCACTCAAACCAAGTCTGGACCTTGGTAGATCCACCAGAAGGTATAGTACCTATTGGGTGTAAATGGATCTTCAAGAGAAAGATTGGTGCAGATGGGAATGTGGAGACATTCAAGGCTAGACTAGTGGCAAAAGGTTATAGTCAACGCGAAGGCATTGACTATCAGGATACCTTTTCCCCAGTGGCTATGCTAAAATCCATCCGCACATTGCTTGCCGTTGCAGCCTATTTCGATTATGAAATATGGCAAATGGACGTGAAAACGGCATTCTTAAATGGATATCTTGAGGAAGATATCTATATGGAACAGCCGCTAGGTTTCACATCCAGTGATACTGATCACAAGGTTTGCAAGCTGCAAAGGTCCATATATGGACTTAAGCAAGCATCTCGGAGCTGGAACACTCATTTCAATGATGTGATCAAAAAGTTTGGTTTCATCAAAAATGAAGAGGAACCATGTGTTTTCAAAAAGGTCAGTGGGAGCGTTGTTGTCTTCCTCGTATTGTACGTGGATGACATCCTCCTTATTGGGAATGATATTCCCATGTTGACAACAGTCAAATTATGGTTGTCCAAGGAATTCTCCATGAAAGACCTAGGTGAAGCATCCTTTATTCTAGGAATTAAGGTCTATAGGGATAGACCGAATAGGATGCTAGGACTTTCACAGAAGATGTACATAGAGGAAGTACTAAAGAGGTTTAGTATGGAAAACTCTAAGAGGGGATTAATACCCTTCAGACATGGTATTCATCTTTCCAAGAAGATGTGCCCCAGCACACCTGAGGAAATAGAACGCATGAGCAAGATCCCTTATGCTTCTGCAATAGGGAGCCTCATGTATGCCATGCTATGTACACGACCTGATATAGCCCATGCTGTGAGTGTCACAAGCAGATATCAGTCAAATCCAGGTGAAGAACACTGGACTTCTGTGAAATGTATCCTTAAGTACTTGAGAAGAACTAAGGATATGATGTTGGTCTTTGGTAACGGAGAACTCCAAGTCCAGGGATACACAGACTCGGATTTCATGTCCGATATAGATGATCGAAAGTCGACATCTGGGAGTCTGTTTGTGTGCAATGGTGGTGCTGTCAGCTGGAAGAGTTCCAAGCAAACTGTGATAGCAGATTCCACCATGGAAGCAGAATATATCGCTGCATCAGAGGCTGCGAAGGAAGCATTCTGGTACAAGAAGTTTGCTGCAGAAATTGGAGTAATGCCATCAGATGCCATTCCTCTATACTGCGACAACAATGGCGCCATAGCCCTTGCTAAGGAGCCGAGGTCTCACCAAAAATCCAAGCACATTGAGCGGCGATACCACCTCATCCGCGATTACCTCGAGAAGGGTTACGTCGAGGTCAAGAGAGTCAACTCCACAGATAATGTGGCAGACCCACTTACAAAGCCGTTGGGCCAGCAGAAGATCGAAGCCCACCTTGAGAAGATGGGACTTAGACTTGTAGCCAATTGGCTTTAGGACAAGTGGGAGATTGTTAGATATATGTGCCCTAGAAGCCAGAATTGGCTGACACTTGTAATACACTTCTAGGGGCAAAATTATAATTTTGACTAATAATCAATAAAATGGGTTATTTTCTATCACATATGTGTATTTTAGTGTCTGTGATACATCCTTTGAGTTAATGGTAATGATAATTCATATTTTCAAGAGTTGAAAATTTAAGACATGAATAATCATTATTAACTCATAAAATGCTCCCGACCATAGGATCATCACGAGGATGGTGATTGATCCGGAAGGTTGGTGTACAATCGCTTCTCTTTAGTAGATGAGTCTTGAGTCTACGGTGTGGAGACACCGGAGCGAGAGTACAGGTACTCGTTAGAGAACGAGGGCACTGAGCGTGACCACCTCGAGTAGTCATTAGGGAAGTCTACCTTCTCGTCAATGACTGACTCGATGCTGCAGTAGTGTGTCTGGTTCTTTGACCTGAGGATGCATCGGCAGTTCACCTTGAGGGTGTTATAGTTTGACTACACCATTACTCGGTCTCCTAGCCATATGGAACCCTGAGGTGTATGTTGGCTATAGCATGTTCATTGTAGGAACTGGATTGCATCAAGATGGAATCTATCTACCTCGGTGGTAGAGGAGCAGCCCTATGATGATCATGAGAATCAAGTCCAGAAGCCCATGGCCATGGCAGAGTGAAATAATAGAAAGAGTTTCTATTTAGATTTTCACATTCGGACTTGAATCGAATGATTACATCATATGACAGAGACTAGGGTTTGACGAGTTCACCTTAACCCTAATCTGATCGGGGCTCAAGATAGAAGAACTTAATCACACAGGTAGCTGCACCAAGAGGTTCGCATTCAGCTCTGATGGGTTGCCACCATATACTGCTAGGTGTCACTGGTGGATTTTGGGAGCAATTAGAATGATTTAGATGATCGATCATTCTAGCTGTTCGAATCAGAAGAGTTCTGATCCATCGAAAGGAGTTTCGATGATGTCGATGATAGAGATCATGACATATCCCATTACCATACAGAACTGAACCTAACTGGGTCACACAAACAAGGGTTTGAATCTGGTGATCATCAATTGAACTGATCCTAGTTCAATTGATCTGAATGAGATTCAATTAGGTTCAAGGAAATCGTGCTAGCACTCGATTGAACCTAACGTTCTTCTTTTACTATCATAAATAAGTTGTCCTGACTGAGCCAAAGGAGTTTGTGCTCAATCAGAGGCCTTCATATGGTCTGACTGGAGGTTGTCCAAGTCAGAAAAGGTTGTCTTATTTTGTAAGACATTACCTGCCATTTTTGGTCACCTGCCATTTCTTGTTCCTTTGACTTTGGTCAAAAGTCTACCTTTGACTGGTCAAAACGTTGACCATTGATACTTTGACTTTTGACCACATGTCATGCACCTATTGGAGAGCTGGTGGGGGCCTGTCCCCTGCCAGAACCTGGCAAGGAGGAGGGCGCACGCCACCCTTGGCGTGTGCCCAAGTTGGAGGCGCCTAGGAGTCCCTGTTGGACAAGGGACTCCATCTCCTTTTTGGATTCCAATTAGAGTTCTTCTAAGAACCAAGTTTGACTGGATCTTAGGCACCCTCTAAGGAGGAATCCAGGGGACTCTATTCTCACCAATCAAATTTAGATCTGATTTCACAAAGGGTTGTGATTGGTTGGGAAGAGGAGTTGGATCACAGATAGTCTATAAATAAGACCCTGCGCCCAACTCAAATTATGATTGAAAAGAAATTAAAATCCCACACCCCAAGGCTGCCTCTCCCCTCTTCCTCCATGCCAAACCACCTTCTCCCTCTCCTCTCCACGTCCAAAAAGTAGTTTTGGACCTTGGTTGGTGCAATCAGATGAGAGAAAGGCGACTGAAAGCTAGAAGGCTGCGCTGCTGCAAAGGACAACTGTTGATCTTCAAAAGAAGTTTTGAAGATCCTTTAGATTAGATCTAGATTTGATTTTAGAGATGTGATAGAGAAGAAGAGGATCTCCAGATCCAGTCCAAGTGGATACCGGTAGAGGCCAGGCACTTGCGTGGCTAGATCCAGAACCTTCCGCTGCTCATAAGATCATCATCGGATAATAGGATTATCCACTTTAAGATAAATTTAATTTAATTTAATTTATTTAATTTTATTTTAATTATTAAAATAATAAGAATCAGATCTGAAATATCCCAGATCTGATCTAGATCAAAAATTTTTTTTTAAAAAAATATATCTCTTAATATGATCAGATCTGAACGAACTTGGTTCAGAAAATCAGGATTTTCCTTCAATTGGATGTCATAAGATTTTAGTTGGTAAGCCAGTGAAAACCAACTAGGTCGATTATGAACCCAAAAATAATTGGTTATGAGATTTTGGTTGGTAAGTTGAGAAAAATAACAAGATTGGATTGTAAATCCATGAAAACAATCGAGCTATAATATTGTAGGATTATAGTTAGAATTTCCATTGAACCCATGAAAATAATCAAACTATAATCTTATAGGATTATAGTTTGAATTTCCAAATGGGTTGACTTGAGAAATGGATGTCGGTACTAAGTCGAGCATGAACCACTATAAATTCTTTTGTATTTGTGATTGTGTGATTGTATTTACTTCTATTTTTCTACTGCATATTGAATTACTACTAAGCATCGCACGAACATCTTTTAAATTTATTGCTAGGCATAAGTTCTTCAAATAATTTTTTAAAAAAACTCAATTCATCCCTTTCCTTGAGTTTCCATCTCTAGGAAATAGAACTTTTGATCATAGGTGTTCAAGAGAAGAGACTGAAGCATGAGAAGCTAGAAACAGCTCATTTGATGACTCATGCTAAAAAAAATACTATAGCAAATACTTTGAAGGATAAAAATGCTGTGCAAGAGGAGAAGAAAGGCAAGAAGTCTAGAAAGAGTATTAAGTTTGCATACTTCTTCTACAATTAAAAGGGGCATACGAAGATAGATTGCCCAAAGTTTAAGAAATGGTTTGAAAAGAATGATAATCTCATTTATTTAGTGTGTCATGAATCATTTTTTGTTTATGCTCCTAGTAATACATATAGATTGATTCTAGTTGTATAATCCATATTGTTCATACCATGTAGGGTTTTCTCAATATATGGAATTTGAAGAGAAATGAACAAGGCATCTATTTTTAGGAAATCAGATGCTTTCAAAAGTTGAAGCTATAGGGACTTTTAGATTAGTTTAAAAGCTAGTTTCAATTTAGATCTAAAAAACATTTGCTATGTTCTTTTATTTTCTAGACATCTAATTTTCATTGCCAAACTAGTTATTCTTGACTTTGAGTTTCAGTTTATAAGAACAATGTTCAATATTTTTAAAGATAAAGAATTAGTTGCTAGCAGAACTTTGATTGATGGTTTGTATAAAATTAATTTAGGCTTTATATTTGAGTCAAATTATTTGGCTTTGCATATTGATGTTGGTATAAAATGGAGTATTCTTGATGAAAACTCTTTCGTAATGTGGCACAGGAGATTAAGATGTATCTCTATTGAAAGGATTAAGAGGTTAGTAAATGATGGATTTCTAAAAACTCTTAATTTTATTGATTTTGGTACTTGTATGGATTGTATAAAAGAAAAGCAAACCAACAAGTCTTCTAAAGGTATCAAGAGGAGTTCAAAAATTTTTGAGATCATACACATTGATATCTACGGAATTTTTTCTACACCTTATCTAAATGGTTGGATATATTTTGACTCATAATTGATGGCTATATAAGATTCATGTATCTTTATCTTCTATTTGACAAAAGCAAGGTATTTAATGCCTTTAAGACCTATAAAATTGAAGTAGAGAAACAAAAAAAATAAAAAAATAAAAAAAATTGTACGATTAGATGGAAGTAGAAAATATTATGTGAGGTATATAAAAAAGAGATAAATAGTTGGTTCATTTGCAAAATTCCTTGATGAAGAGGGCATTGTTGCTTAATACATAATATTAGGCACACCATATTAAAATGGTATTGCTGAAAGAAGGAATAGAGTACTCATAGATATGTTGATGAGTATGATTATTAATGTTAATCTTTCCTTATCCCTGAGAAGTGAAGCCCTAAAAATTATAATGTACATCTTAAAAAAGGTTCCATCTAAGGCTATCTTTAAGACACTATTGGAGCAATGAAATAGATGGAAACCAAGTTTAAAGCCTTATTTGGGATTGCTATTAGTAGTAAAGCTTTTGGAAGTAAAGTTTTTATAGAAAGCTATATGATGTTTGATAATCATATTTATAAAGTATCATGGAACTTTAACATATGTTTGATAACTCAAATAAGAAAATACTTTTGATATGATAAAATGACAATAAAAAACAATGCATTATATTATATAGTGAAGAATAATATAATATAATATTATATATTAATATATATTAAAAATAGTATTATATTATATAATATTATTATCATATAATATAATATAGTATTTAATATAATATAATATTATAATTATAATATAATATAATGGATTATAATCAAATCTAATAATAGATTATATTATATGTCTATAATATAATATAAGATATAATTATGAAATTTGTTGGTGGGCATTTTGGTTATTTTAAAAATTTTATTTAAATAAAAATAGCTTTCTGACATTGGCTAGAAAATACTTTTGGAGAGAAGTTTCAAAATGAAGCTTTTCTCACATAGACCTTTTCAGCTTTTTGATAAAGCCAAAATAGCTCCTTGATTTTTTATCAAACAGCATTATACCATGTAAAAGTATTTTTGGAAGGCAAAACATACTTTATGTCATTCTAGAAATTTTGCCAAATAGGGCCTAAGTCATTTGTATACATGGGATTGTCCTACTGAAGTAACAATTTATAATCCTCATATAAAAAAAAAGGATTCAAGGACAACTAGTGGTTATTTTATAAGCTATCTGATGAACTCTAAAGGATTTTGATTTTATTGTTCTTCACACTCCTTTAGAATTATTGAGATTAGGAATGCTAAAGTTCTTAAGGATTTTAAGGCCAATGAAAATATTTGTCTTCATAAGATTGAATTTGAAAAAAAGTATGAATCAAGCAGGTTGGCCAATCAATAAAAGTTAGTTGATTGTTTTTCAAAGAGATTAAACTATGATTATTAAAGAGTAATCAATTCTGGAGCAATCAATTCCTACCGAACCTATATTACAAAGTATAAATGAGAAGATGGATTTAACAAGATCCTCAAGAACAAGAAAACCAATAGTTTCTAGTGTTTATGTAGTATATCTGCAAGAGTCTGATTATGACATTAGGCTCAAACATAATTCAACTTTGTTTTCACAAGCTATGAGTAGATCAAACTTTACATTTTAGTATGATTCCATGAAAGAAGAGATAGAGTCCATGGCTAAAATCATGTATGAGATTTTATTGTCTCACTAAAAAAAGCTGTAGCTATAAGTTGCAAATGAGTTTAGAAAACTAAAAGAGACTCTTCTGGTAATATGAAATGATTATAAAGCTAGCCAAGGGCTTTACTAAAAAGAAGGTATTGGTTATCATAAAATATTCTCTTTAGTTTCTAAGAATGATTCATTTAGAATTATTATAGCTTTAGTGGGTTGTTGGTGCAGAATTTGATCGACGCTAGATTGAGCTGGAGTTGAGGAAGACGAGGTCGCCACCGGGGACCTGCAAAATTAAGTTTCATCCATAGTTGGTGGTGGCGGCTCTGACAGGATCCTCCGACGATCAAGTCAGCTTTTCTGATCAATAGAAATGAAGTGCTTAGAAAAGAGTTTGGTAGAGTTTTGGAAAGAAAAAGAGAGCTTAGAGAAAATATATCTGAAGGATCCCTTTTTATAGACAGAGCTTATTGTAACAGTCATGATAAATGACAGTCGTAACCATCCTGATAAATGCCAATCGTAATCATCCTAATAAATGACAATCATAACTATCTTGATAAATGATAATTGTAACTGTTCAGTAGTGGGATCGTCTGTAGAAATTCATCTGAAGAAAAAGTCTGAAAGAAGTTCGACTCCTATAGGAATCCGACTGCTAGAGGAGTTTGGAAGAAGTTCGGCTCCTGAATCTGACTGCTGGAGAAGTTCGAAAGGAGTTCGACTCTTAAAAAAATTTGATTGCTAGATGAGTTCGAAAGGAGTCCAGCTCCTGGAGGAATCCAACTGTTGGAGAAATTCGAAAGAAGTTTGGCTCTTGAAAGAATCTGATTGCTGGAGGAGTTCGGAAGGAGTTCGGCTTTTGGAGAAATGCTGAAGGAGTTTGGAAGGAGTTCAACTTCTGAAGAAATCTGACTGCTAGAGGAGTTCGACTTTTGAAAAAATTCAACTGCTGGAGTAATCTAGAAGGAGTTCAACTCTTGAAGATATTCGACTACTGAAGAAGTTCGGAAGGAGTTTGGCTCCTGAAGAAATCTGACTGCTGGAGGAGTTCGACTTTTGAAGAAATTTGACTATTAGAGGAGTTCGAAAAAAGTTCAGCTCCTGGAGAAATTCAACTACTGGAGTAATCCGGAAGGAGTTCAGCTCCTAAAGAAATTTGACTGCTGGAGGAGTTCGGAAGAAGTTCGGCTCCCGTAGGCGTCCGATTGAAGGAGGGATTCGAAAGGAGTTTGGCTCCTGTAGAAATCCAACTGAAGGAGAGATCCGGAAGGAGTCCAGCTCCTATAGAAGTTCGACTGAAGGAGAGATCTGGGAGAAGATCGGTTGGGGTGCGGTCATTGAAGAGTTCGATCGGCTGAAGGAGTTTGGCTGGGATTCGATCGTTGAAGAAGTTCGGATGGGTTCGATCGTTGGGGAGAGAATTTTTGATTGAAGCTCTTCCGTGATTATCGATTGCATTAGATTGGACTTCGATGGGAGCGGGATTTATCCCCAATAATAGTCCCCCCACTTCTGAGTTTGAAACTCAAAGGAAGGGACTATAAAAAAGACGACCACTGAAGTCCTTTTTCGGACTCTACACCCATTGGAGTTGAATCTCGAGAGAGATCTTATCTCCAACCGAGGTTGATGTTGAAGTTGAGGCTCGAGGGAGATCTTGTCTCTAGTCGAGGTTGAAGTTGATCTTATCTCCTGTTGGTGTAGAAATTCGAAGAAGATCTTATCTCCAACTGAGGTTGAAGGAGATATTATCTCCTATTGATGTAGACTTTGAATCTCGAAGGAGATCTTATCTCCAACCGAGGTTGAAGGAGATCCTATGTCCTGTTGATGTAGACTTTGAAGCTTGGGGGAGATCTTATCTTCAGCCGAGGTTGAAGGAGATCCTATCTCCTATTGACGTAGACTTTGAAGCTCGAAGGAGATCTTATTTCTTATCTCCTATTGACGTAGACTTTAAAGCTCGGAGGAGATCTTATCTTCAATCGAGGTTGAAAAAGATCTTATCTCCTGTTGACGTAGACTTTGAAGCTCGGAGGAGATCTTATCTCCAACGAGGTTGAAGGAGATCTTATCTTCTGTTGATGTAGACTTTGAAGCTTGAGGAAGATCTTATCTCCAATCGAGGTTGAAGGAGATCTTATCTCTTATTGACATAGACTTTGAAGCTCGGAGAAGATCTTATCTCCAGTCGAGGTTGAAGAAGATCTTATCTCCTATTGACGTAGACTTTGAAGCTCGAGGAAGATCTTATCTCCGATCGAGGTTGAAGGCCTTCAACTTGCTCATGTTAGGATGAGGTTCTCCTTTTGTTTCTAACATAGCCACTATTAATCGCTTCTTCCCTATCATTACATAGTTTTTGCACCAAGAAATGAAAATATTAAAATGGAGAAGTTTTATTGAAGAAAAATTACTGATAGTACATCCTCAAATTTTCTGAATTTTAAGGTCGTAGGAGCGTTGTTCCTCCGAGCTCCTTCAGGCAGTAAGTTTCGTGTCGGACGACCTTCCCTAGCTTTGAGGCTTAGAGATGGTGGCTCATCGAAGTACCAAGCCCCCCAAGAGGTAGTGTTGATGATGCCAGAAGGTGGCCGATCTTCTTATTGTTCCTCTATTATTAGTGGTTCTGGCTATGACAGTGCCCTTGGCCGATCTTCTCCTATTTCAGTTTGGCGTCTGAGGACTCAATCCAATCGATCTCTCCTAATGAGCTCCTCAATTTCATCTTGGAGCTGAATGCATTCTTCAATATCGTGATCGTGATCACGATGGTAGAGGCAGTACTTGCTTTGATTGTGCTTGTTTGGAGGAGATCGTAATTCTTCTGATCTTGGTAGCTGATTCTTAATTTCCATCAGAAATTGAGTTTTAGGAGCATTAATGGGGGCGTAGTTATGGAATCTTTTGAAGGAAGAACTTCTTCGCGCCCTTCTGTTGGGGCTTCTTTGATGACGAGCTTGAGGAGGAGTTCGGTCTCGCTTGCGCTTAGAAAGAGTCCTTGAGCATGGCTAAACTTCATTCGGCCCTCCTTCAGCGGTGGATCTATTAGACTCGTCCATCCACTGTTCTCCTGCGGCTTCTTCATCCTTCAACTTGAAGGCTTCTTCTGCATGGGCATATCCCTCAGCCCGAGTTAGCAGAGCGGCAAAGTTTCTAAGATATTTCTTCTCTAAGGAGAATAATAAATCATTCTTCTGAAGGCCACCTTTAAGTGCGGCCATCATAACAGACTGATCTAAATTCTAGACCTCTAATGCAGCAGCATTAAATCGGATGATATAAACTCGGATAGATTCTTCCTCCTTCTGTTTAATATTCATCAAAAAATCTGAACATTGGCGGAGATGTCAGCTACTGACGAAGTGAGCCACAAACTGATGGCTCATCTGATCAAATGAGAAGATCGTACCTGACTTCAATGTCGAGTACCAATTTTTTGCTGCTTCCTTTAAGGTAGATGAAAAAGCTTGGCATAAGATGGCATCTGGTGCACCATGGAGCAGCATCATGATTCAGAAGGCCTCAAGGTGATTGACCAGATCAGAAGTTCCATCGTAGCTTTCAAGTTAAGGAAGCTTGAAGTTCGGCGGACAGGCTCTTACATAATTTGGGGAGAGAAACGAGGATCGGTGCAAAGAAGTTAGGCTAAGCATCATGGGGAGCCGAACTCCTCCCGGATCTCTCCTTCAGTCAGACTTCTATAGGAGTCGGACTTCTTTCGGATTTCTTCTTCAGTTGAATTTTTATAAAAGTCGAACTCCTTCTAGATTTCTCCTTCAGTCGGACGCCTACGAGAGCCGAACTCCTTTCAAACTCCCCCAGCAGCCAAATTTCTTCAGGAGTTGAACTCCTTCCGAATTACTCCAGTAGTCGAATTTCTCTAGAAGCCAAACTCCTTCAGCAGTCAAATTTCTCCAGTAGCCGAACTCCTCCAGCAGTCAGATTTCTCTAGGAGCCAAACTTCTTCCAAACTCCTCTAGCAGTCGGATTTCTCCAAGAGCTGAACTCCTTCCGAATTACTCCAGCAGTCGAATTTCTTCAGAAGCTGAACTCCTCTAGCAGTTGGATTTCTTCAGGAGCCAAACTCCTTCTGAACTCCTTCAGCATTTCTTCAGGAGCTGAATTTCTTCTGAACTCCTCCAGCAGTTGGATTCCTCCAGGAGCCGAACTCCTTCCGAATTTTTCCAATAGTTGGATTCCTTCAGGAGTCAAACTTCTTTCGAACTCATCCAGCAGTTAGATTTCTTCAGGAGCTAAACTCCTTTCAAACTCCTCTAGTAGTTGAATTCAAGAGCCGAACTCCTTTCGAACTTCTCCAGCAGTCGGATTCCTATAGAAGCCAAACTCCTTCCGAATTTTTTCTTCAGATGGATTCCTACAGATGATTCCACTACTGAACGGTTATAATTATCATTTATCAGGACAGTTATGATTATCATTTATCAGGATGATTATGATTGGCATTTATCAGGATGGTTACGACTGTCATTTATCAGGACAGTTACAATAAGCTCCATCTATAAAAAAAGGGACCCTCCAGATATGTTTTTCTAAACTCTCTTTGTTTTTTTGAAACTTTATCGAATTCTTTTCTGAGCACTCCATTTCTGTTGGCCAGAAGAGCTAACTTAATCGTCGGAGGGTTCTGCTGGAGTCGCCACCATTGACTCCAGATGGGACTTATTTTTGCAGATCCCCGACGGCGACCTTGTCTTCCTCAACTCCAGCTCAATCCAACGTCAATCAAATTCTGCACCAACATGGGTCATTTTGATTTAGAGCTATATTAAAAGGATGTAAAAACAATATTCTTAAATGGAAATCTAGAAGAAGCACCATACATGATCCTGAAGGTTTCTATGAAGAAACTTATTTGGTTTGCAAGTTAAAAGAATCAATATATGGATAAAGTAGTGCTGCTTATTACCTAATTTAGTTTTACTAGACCATCATTAACCACTATATATATATATATACCTTAATGTTGGTGGGAGTAAATATATTTTCTTAATCCTATATGTAGATGATATTTTATTTAATAGAGTGATTTGGAATTGCTACATGATACAAAATATTTTTTCTTTCAAAACTTTGAAATGAAGGATTTAAGTAAAGCCCCTTATAACTTAGGCATAGAGATTCATAAAGACGGATCCCGAAAGTTATTAGGACTGTCTCAAAGAGCCTATATTGAAAATCTTTTGGAGAAATTTCAAAATGAAGGATTGTGCACCTTTGGTAGCACCCATTATTAAAGGAAATATATTTAATCAAAACTAATATCCACAAAATGTATTGGAGAAAGAAAAGATAATAAATATTTCATATGCATTTATAGTAGATAGTTTGATGTATATACAGCTCTGCATAAGACTTGACATCAGATTTGTAGTAAGAATATTAGACAAATACTAAAATAATCTTGGCTTAGAATATCGAAAGGTTGTTAAGAAGATTATGAGGTACTTGCAAGAAATGAAAGACTACAAATTCACATATAAGTACACTAACCTTTTAGAGGTAGTTGGATATTCAGATTTTACTAGATGTGTTAATACAAAAAAAAAAAATTAACTTCTAAATATATTTTTTTCTTACTTGAGGAGCTATATCTTAGAGAAGTTCTTAGCAAATAATTGTTGCTTCATCACCATAGAAGTAGAATTTATTGCATACTATGAAGCTACAGCATAGGCATTATCATTAAAAAAATTCATTAAGAGTCGTAAGTTATCAATTCTATAGAGAGGCTTTTAAAAAAAATTTATGATAACTTGGCTACCATTTTCTTCTCTAAGAATAACAAGAGTGGAAATGAAATAAGCACATCAACATAAAGTAAGTTAGATAAAATAACCAGAGATATGAAGTGATCATTGAACATATACATATTAAGCTAATAATTATTGACCCCATGACTAAAGCATTGTTGAAAAAATAGTACAATGATCATGTTGAATATATGAGGCTTGTTAATTCATTTCATATTTAGTTGTCTCTATAAGTACATCATGTGGGACATACCATTGGGAGTTTTCTTTATTCGAAAATCCTGATGGAAGATGAAACCAGGAAGGAGTTAAACTCCTCCCTCCAGCCTTATTTAAAGGGGTCGAGCTCCCCTTTTGAACCCCACCAACATTGGCCATGTTCCATCCTTAAAGAAGCCCTCTTGTTGCCCTGAGATAGCAACCCAAGAGGGAGGGAGGGGGGTGAATTAGATTCTTTTAAAATCTTGACCAAATTAAAATTCTAAATAAATATATGCTTCTAATTAATAGAACTTGAATGTTTATGGTAGATATGCAATGCAGTAATAAAATTAAAATCAACTAGATAACAAAAATATGTAAAGCAAGTAACGAGGATAAGAAAAACAAAAATATAATTGATAGGAACACGATGCTGTCGTTAAGATACCGTGTTTATCAGTTTAAATCTAATTTTTTATTTTTTAAATTAATTAAAAATTATGAAGAGAGTGGTGAGTCAGGTCGAATCCATAGAGAGGCAATGATTTATTTCTAAAATCTTTGATTCTTTTATTATTATTTTTTTTATTATTATAATTTTTTTTAAAGAAAAGAAAAGAAGATTTTTTTAAAAATTAAAGTCAAAAAATAGATTTATAAATAAAAATAGAATTTAAATTATACAAAAATAAATTTGGTACTAAGTTTTACTATTTAGATCTTAGCAACTACTTGCAATAAAATTAAAAAGCAATAAAAAATAATTAATTTAAAGAGCTAGAATTGAAAAGAACAATGAAACTTTCTTTATTAAATTTAAAACTTAGATGCAGAATTTAAATACAAGAAATTAAAAAAAAATTAGAATTTTAATATAAAAAATTAAAGAAAAAGAAAGAGAAAACTAGATGGAGATCGTAGATCAGCGTAGGCGTGGAGATGGCGTAGAAGATCGGCTCTTCTTCTCAGCACTGTAGCTTTGAAGCAACCTTTAACCTAGAGCTTGGCTTCCATCCTGTCCCTTCCAACCCCTCTCCCCTTTCTTAGAGGCTTAGGATCCTTTTTATAGAGCTAGGAGGGTTGGATATTTATTTCTAAAGGCAATGTGGGACTAATTGCCTTTGTAATCATCAAAATCCAAATAAAATTTGAATAAAAACAACTCTGATACGACTCTGGTAAGTTTGGTGAAATCTGACCATTCAATAGGAATCCAATAATCCAAAAATCATTAAAATCGGATGCGTATCAGCCTAGATCAGATCGGATCAATTTCTAACCATTGGATCGTGCTTGATGGAGGAATTTATGCTGTTGATCACGCACCTAAGAGTTTGATCACCGTTGGAAGCCTTCTGGACCGTCGGATCGAGGCTGAAATCAAGCACTGCCATTCGATGACGATCCGAGTGAAATCGACAATCAGAAAAAATGCTGACCGTCCGATCTTGATCGCAAACAACCACCACCGCACGATCGCGCTTTTTCTGTTCCCATGGATCGCGTGGATCGGCCATATCGTGCACTACAACCAATCAGCGTCTTTTATTGATAGATGAAAAGACCAAAATGCCCTGTGAGCCACGATGAATTTTCTGTAAACCCTTTAGGGGTCTAGGTCTACCACGTGGTAGGCTCTGATTCGCTGGTGTTTGCTAAGCTGGCGGTCTACACTATGCTATAGACCGACTGATGGCTTCTGAGCTTGAGTCGGCTAGCATGGATGGCTTGGTGCATCGGCTTGGTCAGCTTAGCTCGGTGCATCTGGATGCGCCGGCTGCTGCGACATGGCGGCTTGAGCCATTTGAGCCGTATGTTATATATTTTTTTATATTATTTTTTATTTTATTTCTTTAGAAATTCATATCTTTTTCATTTTAGCTTCATTTTATTCAAAATTTATTTCATTATGATCAAAAAAATGAGCTCTTTCCATTGATAATAAAATTTTATTTTTTAATTTTTATTATTTTTTAATTAATAAAAATATAAATTTCTTAAAAATTATATATAAATTGATTATTAATTTTTAAAAATTAATATAAATTAATTAATAAATTAATATTTTTATTGATAAATTTATTATACTTATCAATAATATAAATACATAAGAATTTTATAGTGGTTCGGTGCAATCTCGTACCTACGTTCACTCTTTAAGCTCTTCTTGAAAATTTTACTATAATTTCTAGATTATAGTATATTTATTTTAATCCAAGATCATAAATAAATTCAGTTAGTTTTGCCGGGCTCACCAACCATAATCCAACATCGATAGTTTTTTTCGGAATCACTATCAATTCGATTGATTTTCTAGGCTCACCAACCAAAACATGTACACCATCCAACTATTAGCTTGGACTAGCTTACACTCCAAATTTTTTCTAAAGAAACTTGTAAAGAAATAAAAAATATAAATATAAAATTTTAGCATAAAAATAAAAATAAAAAGGAACTCTTTTGAAGCTCAAAGAAGTGGTTGAATATGTACTCTTTTAAAGCTTCACTTCTCTTCAAATAATTCTGAGAGGTTGCTAGAGATGTTATGGAAGATAACTCTTGAATGTCCTCTAAAATCAAAGCTTAGTTTCTCTCTTTTTTTCTCTTTTTGATATGCAATGAAAATCTCTTAAATCCAAAATGATTTTACTTTAAAATTTCTTAATCTTTCTTTTCAAATGTTTCTCTAGCCTTTTATATTCTTGGTGATGGCTGGAGAATCAGTTCTAGTTGTTGAAAGTCTTGAACTAGCCATTGGAGTGGAAAAATGATTATTTGAAAAGTTGTAAAAAACTAACTATTATGTCTATCCCGATATTAGAGTCGATACTTTTCTGTAGGGGTCGATACTTTTTGATCTAGAATCGACATCTTTTACTTAGGTGTCGATACTTTTTTCTCAGATGTCAGCATTTGGACAGTACTCAAAAATTCAGCTTTTTGTTCAGTTTCTATGCAATAGAGGTTGACCTAAGGGTCAATCCTTTCACTAGGGGTCGACCCATAGGTCGACCCTTTTGTGAGGCTATACAAAAACAACGTACCGAAGTATGCCAAGTTGCTCATTTCAAAAGAAGATGACCTAGGGGTCGACCCTTTTTATCCAAACATATATTTTTTTTTCATTTTTTGACTTTCGAATCTTTTCAAATTACCTTCAAAAATTTCAAACTCTTCTCTAATGCTTTTGAAACCTCCAAAAAATATTGTCTTGATCTCCAACTTGATAAAATGACAACTTTGATCTTCCCCAAGCATCTTTATCAATTCAACTTTCAAAACCTTTCAAATTAATTTTTTTCATAATGAGCCATCTAAATTTATAAAAACTTCTACTTTTAATTGCTTTGGCTTGACATCTTGAGATAATTTTTTCAATGTGAACATCTGAAAAGACCATATACATTCTTGAAATATATGATTAGTATTATTTATACTCAATATTTTGAAATCATCAAAATCAATCAATGGATCAACAATCTTCTCCTTTTTGATGATGACAAAACTTTGAGTATATGCATAAAAATAAAATTAATATATTTCAACTAACTGACTAGTATAAAATATGAAGTGAGAATATACATAAATATAAATGCGCACTTCATAAAAGCTCCAAATAATATTTCACATAATTCATATCAATGAGTATTAAGGTTGTACTTCATGAAATTCATCGAGTTTCTTAAGTATTAATTCGTTAAGTATATACTCAATATACCTTTCTCCCTTTTTGACAATATCAAAAAGCTCATGAAAAGGAACAAAAAAAATCATCAAAATCAACATCAAGATATTAAATTGAGAGATATATCAAATTCATAAAGTCAAATCAAAGAAATAATCTCTTCTTTTGAATGAATATTTTTTTTTCAAAAATTAGTTTGAATTCAAATATTAAAAACTCTCTCCTTTTTGAATGAATATGATCTTTTAATTAGATTTTTAAATATATACTTTTAAATTTTAAGAGGAATAGAGTTTTTTAAAAGATTTAACCATAAAATTAAGTATAATATGCATTTTAATATTCAATCTTTTTTTTTCTTAAAAAATTTTAGTCAATTAAGTTTGAAAAATGTATGTATCAAAAATGTATCGAGTAAAGTAAAATAAATAGTATCAATTTTAAATTTTTAAATGAGTTTCAAAATTAAATTTAAAAATTTATTTCTTAGAGTAAGAATATATTTTTTATTTTATTAATTTCAATAAATTATCAAGAATAATCATGTAAATCAAAATATAAAATCAGCATATTAATGATACCATTTTAAATAATTTTTAATTTTAGAAAATAATTTATTTATCTGATACTACTTTAAATTAATAGTATTTTAAATCAAGTAAATCCAATTGAATAAACATATGAAAGCATAAATTGAAAAGACTATAAAGTATTTGATGGAAGGTTTAAAATCAATAAGGCTTAAAATAAAATAATTGATTAAGAATTTTAGATCAAAAGTTCATTAACATTTTCAATCAAATCAAATCAGAAAATATCTCTTTCTTTGCTTTTCATACTAATAGCTGGATTAATTTATTTTTCAACTTTCTTTCTCTCTTTCTTTTAAAATAAGCATATTTTAAATTTAGATTATCAAATTGAAATATATATATTCATTCTTTAGCATTATCTTCTTTTTTTTTTTCAAAATTTACATACTTAAGCTTTATAATTTTTGTTACTCTTTTTTTTCGAGTTAAGCATCTTTAATTTGATACCATATTAAACTTTAATTAATAATAATTTAGTAATCAATTCATCTTAAATAATTTTTTTTTATGTTAATATATTTTCAATCAAGTAGCCTTTTACGAGTAAAAATTTTACTTTCTCTTCCTATTTTTTAACTAAGCATATTTAATATGAACTTAACTGATGCCAAATTTAAAATTTAGATTATTTAACTTTTAAATTTAAAATTTTAAATTTAAGTATATTTTTAATTAAAAGATTATATCTTTTTTAATGTTTTCTATTCTTTTTATAAAAAATACGTTGTGGATTTTACTTTCAAATTCAAATCAAGAGTTCTTCCATTGCTAAAAAATATAGATGCATACATACTTTTTAATTTTAATTAAAAAAACTCTAGACTTCAAAAATTTTGAATAATATAGTCTTAAATATATATATATATATATTTTTTAATACTAAATTAGATCATTTAAAAATATATCACCAAGAATTTATCTTAAATAATATAATAGCAAGAATATGATAATGAAAATTCAAATTTGAGACATAGCATACTTTTCTTTTGTAAAAAGATAATGCAATAGAATTTAAGATAAAAATAGACTATTTAATATAAAATAAATAATAATTATGATAAGTTTTTAAGAAATTATTTGTTTATGCCATTTAAAAAGTTTTTGTTTGTTTCTCTGAACTTTATAAATTCGAGATATATAGATCCTTTCAAAATTAAGAATTTAGATATATCATAAGAATTTTATTTTTTAAAAAATATTTTTTTTCTTTTCTTAAGTAGTATCAATCAATTTGAAGCATAAAGATACCAATATTATAATTTATTCAAGGTATAATGTTAAAAATATATTCATGCAAACTAGATTATATGCAAGGATATTTTTTTTTTGTCAAAGATAAAACAATAGAATACAGGACACTAATGATCTATTTGATATCAATCATTGAAGTTTTTAATAAAAAGAAATAAATTAATTTAAATTTAGATCAAATTATCATGATAAGTTAATTTGAATGGATATCAACAAATCATACAAAAAAAATCATAGAGATATATTTTATTTAAATTTAATTTTTTTTTCTTAAGAAATATAATACATTGAGTTCAGAAAAGATATCAAATATTTATAATTTATCTCAAACAATATCATATTAAAATTATAGCTATGCAAACTTAGATTTGAGGTAAGAATATTTTTTTTCTTTTTTTTTGCTAAAAGATAAAGCATTAGAGTGCAAGACAATGATATACTGATTAATAGCAATTATAAAAATTTTGATACTAAGTGTTTTGAAGTTCAAACTAAATAATAATTATCTTAATATTAATTAAACTAAAACTCAGATCAAATAAATTTTTTTTTGAAAATTTGATATCACTAAAATACTAGAGTAAATTAATTTTTAAATTTATCCCTTGAAAGTAAGTTCTACTTGATATCAACAGAACTAAAATTCAGATCAATTAATGATTTTCTTAAAAATTTGATACCATTTAAATATTGAAGAAAAACTAATTTAAAAATTCAGCTTGATACTAGATATTTTAAAATGGCAACTTTCCCCCAAAAAAAAACTTGATACCAATTATTTTAGTTTTGAAGTGGTAAAGCTACATTGATTTAAATCAAATAATTTTAAAAATTTAAAATGATAAATTAATTTAAATTGATATCAACAAATCATTCAAGTCAAATTATGAACAGATTTTCTTTTATTCTTAATTTGAAAGATTATTTCATCCCTTTTTCTTATGAAATACTAGGCAATTAAGTTTAGAAAAGGTATGAACTTCTTGGATTTGTATCAAATGATGTAATATTAAGAATATAGCTTTGTAAAATTAGATTTGAGACAAAGATATTAGATATTCTTTTATTTTTTTCAAAATATAAGGTCAATTTTAAGTTGTTTGATATCAATTAATTAAAACTAAAGTCCTCTTTAATATTTGACTTAAAAGCAAATGACAATTTTTTTGAAATATTTTTCTTGATATCAACTTTAAAAGATTCAAAAAAAATATTTTTGAAATATAATTTTTAAAATTAATCAATCAAAATAAAGTATAAATGTTCATTAATTCAAAAATATTCATATCCAATTAAGTATCTTTTAATTTAAGTTTATCAATTATAAAATTAATGTGGAGAGACTTAAAACATCATACTGAATTTAAGATAAAATCATTTCATCCATAGCATGATATATGGAGAAAAGCATATTGATCTTTAAAATCAAGATATTTAAATCATGGTATAAATTTATTGCAAGCATCAAAATCAATCATACTTATCAAAATATGAAAGAAATTTTCATATCCATATATATTAACAAATCATTAAAGTCAATACATTCAATGAAATAATTATTGATAGTGTGATGTAAGAAAGATCTAAAGTTTACCAATCATCACCCATCCTAGTTCATTTTCAAGACATCCATTCAAAGAATTTTCTTTTTTTTATTTTATTAGATCCTTGGTATACCTGCAAAATTAGTTTATAATTTTTGGTACCCAGGCTTTCTTGGGTCCATTGGAGTTAGTGTTTAAGGTTTCTTTTGGAACCAAATTTATTTAATAGATATTTGCTCATTACATTTAAAAATTTTATGGCCAACTTTATTGCATTTAAAGCACTTAATTGAATGATTTTTAGTTGAAGCTTTGTTGAGCATATTTTTGTCAAATTTTTGTTTTCTTATTGAATCATAACTAATTCTGTGTTTGTCAAAAATAGCTCTTTGATCATTTAAAATGGCTTGAAGTTTTTAAGATCCAATTATAAACTTTTCAATCATAGACTTTAAGCTTTCAATCACTTTTTTTAGTTTAATATTTTCTTCTAAAAAAGATTTTTTATATTTACTCTTTTCTTTAGAAGAAAATCTTAATATATTAAGTTCTTCTTTTAACTTAAGATTTTCTTCTATCATAGATTTTTTAGATTTTAAAAATCTTTCTTTTTCTTTAACTAAGAAATTTTTAGATTTAACTATATTCTTCTTTTTCTTAGTTAAATCTTCTATTTATTTCAAAAAAAAAATTTCTTTGGTTATATTTTTCATATTTTTCAATAAATCTTCTTTTTCTTTCAAAATTTTATTTTTTTCTTCATCCAAAGATAAGTTAGATTTTCTAAGCACTTTATTTTATAGCCTTATTTTCTTATGTTCATCCATTAACTCATTAAAAGCTTTATATAATTTATTAAAAGTAATTTCAGAGGAGTGTTCATGATATACTTCATTATTTTGAGCCATGAGGTAATAACTTGCTATACCTTCCTCCTCTTTCTCATTTTCTTCTTTGCTTTGCTCCTTCTTAATCATTGTTCTCTTTCTTCTTTGTTTCTTCTTCTTTTTTTCTTTTCATCTTTATGGGCCATGAGATATAGGTTGGGATGAGCTTTCTTTTCTTCATGAGAGTTTGATTCTTCTTTTTTATTTGCTCTCCCATAAGTTATTTTTAATTTCTTTCATATTTGATTCGCTGAAATACATGAAGAAATTTTATCAAACACATTTAAATCCAAAGAGCAATAAAGCATATTCATGACCTTAGCATTTAGTTGGATTGTTTCTTTATCAATAATCAATGCATTATGTGTGTGGAGGCCATTGACAATAATCTTTCATATATTATAGTTATGTGCTTGTATGAAGATTTTCATCCTAATTTTTCAATAGATATAATTTGAGCCATTAAAAAGTGGGGATCTATCTATAAAATGATCTTCATTAAAATAGATTTCATTTTGAGTTGCTCTGATACCACTTATTGCCCAGAGATAGCAACCTAAGAGGAAAGGTGAATTGAGTTCTTTTAAAATCTTAGCCAAATTAAAACTCTAAGTAAATATGTACTTCTAATTAATAGAACTTGAGTGTTTGTGGTGGATATACAATGCAGTAGTAAAATTAAAATCAACGAGATAACATAAATATATAAAGCAAGTAACGAGGGAAAGAAAAGTAAAAATATAATATATATAAATATACAAGAATTTTATAGTGGTTTGGTGTAATCCTGCACCTACGTCCACTCTCCAAACTCTCCTTAAAAATTTTACTATAATCCCTAGATTACAGTACGCTTGTTTTAACCTGGGATCACAAACAAATTCAGTTGGTTTTGTCAGGCTCACCAACCATAACCCTACATCGATAGTTTTTTCAGGATCACTATCAATCCAATTGATTTTCTAGGCTTATCAACTAAAACTTATGCACCATCCAATTACTGACTTGGACTAGCCTACACTCCAAGTTTTTTTCTCTTAAAAAAACTTGTAAAGAAATAAAAAATATAAATATAAAATTTTAGCATAAAAATAAAAATAAAAAAGAACTCTTTTGAAACTCGAAGAAATGGCTAAATATGTGTTCTTTTGAAGCTTCACTTCTCTTCAAATAATGCTGAGAGATTGCTTGAGATGTTATGGAAGATAACTCTTAAATGTCTATGAAATTAAAGCTTGGTTCCTATCTTTTTTTTTCTCTTTTTGATATGCAATGAAAATCTCTTAAATCTAAAATGATTTTACATTAAAATCCCTTAATCTTCCTTCTCAAATGCTTCTCTAGTCTTTTATATTCTTGATGATGGCTGGAGAATCAGTTCTAACTGTTGGAAGCCTTGAACTAGCCGTTGGAGTGGAGAAATAGTCATTTAAAAAGCTTCAAAAAACTAGCCATTATGTCTGTCCCGATCACTACTACAAAAGAGTCTATGACAGCGCATACTATATTAGTGATTTTTGAAATCACTACAATAAAGTCTACGATAACAGTTACAAAGAACCGCTGCTATAGGACCGATCTATAGCAGCAATTATAAAAAATCGCTACCATAGGTCCGATCTATGGCAGCGGTTCTTTATAACCGCTGCCATAGGTCCGATCTATGATAGTGGTTAGGACAATCGCTGCCATAGGTCGGACCTATAGCAGCAGTTCCTTATAACCACTGCTATACGTTGATCTGTAGCAGCGATTATTTATAATCACTATAATATATTTTTTTCTTATTTTTTTATATATTATATAATTTTAAAATTTAATGTCCATCTTTACTATTCATTATCTAAATAATTATCATTAGAGTATCGTCATAAAAGATCACCTCGATCTGATGGTCCTAGCTTCATCGATCTGAAAAATTTGATTTCGACGATCATGAACGACGATGCGATGATCTTATAGATGGAGACCTTCGATAGGTCCAAAAATCTACAACAATGATCTCAGTTATGTTTGTAGCATACTATCATAATTTTACTTCAATCAGATATCATTATCTTGGTCAATTTAGTATAGGTTAATTTCGACCATTAAATGATAAACGAGTGATCAAAGGACCAGAAGGTGTTCGATTATGAGATAATTTTTTTTTATAAATGATCTTGGCTACTACTTTAATCATTTTTTTATGGTGGTGATTATAAAATTCAACTCGTGAGATTAAGAACGATCTAAAACTATACGTCATTTGATAACCATTCTTGAACTCCGTTGGTTGTTATATGTATGTGCTCGTGCTTTTGCAATATCTGCTTAACATGAATGATTCATATAAAAATAATTTAAATTTTACTATCATCATCGTATAAAATAATTAAAATTATAATAAAGATCATTTAACTAAAAAATTATCTCATAATCAGACATCGTTTATCCCTTCGATCGTTTGTTTCTAATTTAACGATCGAAATCATTCCATACTAAATTGACATGATAATGATATTTGATTGAAGTAAAACTTTGATAGTATGCTATAAATATCACCAAGATCATCGTTGCAGATTTTTGGATCGATCGAAGGTTTACATCTATCAGTCATCGTATCATCGTTCGTGATCGTCGAAATTAAATTTTTTTGATCGATGAAGCTAGGGCCATAGGATCGAGGTGATTTTTTGTGATGATACTCTAATGATAATTATTTAGATAATGAACAATGAAGATAAGAATTAAATTTTAAAATTATATAATATTTAAAAAAATAAAAAAAAAATTATTTTCAACCTACGACAGCGGTTACTGAAAATCGCTGCTAAACTGCTGCCATAGGTTAGGTTAAAAATCCTCAATTTTTCTTTCCTTCTATGCGCTCTCTCTCCCCTCATCTCCATCGTCGATGAGACTCCACGCATCCCACCACTGGTTCGCCCCCGCATCTCCGATCGCCCACCCTTGCCCTCCCCGACGCCGCCCCCTGCCCTCCCTATCCCCTGCCGCTACCTGATTGCCCACCCCTTGCCCTCCCCATTCCTTATTGCCGCCGCCGCCCCTGCCCTCCCCATCCCCGACAGCGCCGCCTGCCCCCACCCTCTCCATCCCCGACGCCTCATTCCCCACCCTTCCCATCCCAGCCGCCGTCGCCCGTTCTTCCCATCCCCGATCGTCGCTCGATTGCCCACCCCTTCCTCCCGGCCGTCGCCCCGCCCGCCCATCCCATCCCTCCCTGGCCACACATCCCCTCGCCACTGCCCCTGCCCTCCCCATCGGCCGCCCACCCCCTGCACTCCCCATCCCTTGGCCTTCCCATCACGGCACCCCTCCGGGCCCCCTCTCCCTCACTCCTTCCTCTTTCTCTTTCTCACTCTTCTCTCTATCTTACTATCTTGCTCTTATTTCACAGGTTACTTCTAGCACCATCGTCTTCCTCTAGCGCCATCGTCGGTGACCCTCGGAGCTTTCGGTGCGACCTTTTTTCTATAGTCGTAGGTATATTTTTTATTTTAATTTTATAGTATTATTTATTAATTACTGGACTAGACCTATCAATGGATAGGGTTTAAATCGAAATCTAGATATTCAGATCTGGATCTGATTTTAATTACTGGTATCGGATCCGAACCTGAATACCCGATGGGTCCGTATTTGAAGTACCAGACTCGCATCTTAATGGATCTCGGGTATTCAAACCCAATTTTAGGATCCAAAACTTAGAAAGGAAGAGGGAGAGAGGGAGGAAGGGGGTTTGGCCTCACCACCATCATCGACGAGGGAGATCGAGAGAGAGAGGAAGGGTCGTGTTATGTCAGTAGGCCATGTCGATCACTAAGAGAACCTCCGACCGCTTAGAGAACCCTTGTCTTATTGCTTTTGTTTATTGCATTGCATAACGATAGACCCGCCAATTGATTAGTGTACATAATCTTTAGCATTCGTATATTTATATATAATTGTACGGATGGTACCTAGGCAATATCTTTGATTATTGTTCAACATGTTATATTGGTTAATGTTCATTAACATTATAGGTCACGATGGCACTAAAATACCATCTAGCTTTCATCCCTACCTCTCGATGGGTTACATGGAGTTCAGCATTTGAGGAGCAGTCGGTGCATACTCCATCCACCTCCGCATCAGCTGCTCAGGGACTTCCACCGTCGGCAACTACTCTACCGGTGACATCCACTCTACCGACATCTGAGCCTCCACCGTCATCCACATCTTCGATACATGCTACTCCACCAACATCTGAGTGTATATTTTTATTATATTATTTATTTATTTTTATATAGTATTTGTATACTTATATATTTGCATAACATAATTTCATTGTAGGTGCATCATCCAGTAGGACATTTCATGGTCCCACACGTATGGTGCATGTATGAAATTGCCAGCATTAGATGATGGTACGGTATGATACGGAGGGGAGGCCAGTAGGGGAGACCACACGGGAGATGCATTTCTTTTTTGAAGTGCTTGTGAGGCCATCATACATTATTCCTGTAGAGCCCAAAGACTGATGATTGATGGATGATACTGTCAAAAATTGGATGTGAAAGGAGATATGGGTAAGTATATCTTAATTATATTTATGCATTTTATATGTTTACACTATGTTTGATTAGAATAATTTTGTAACTGATTTTTGATAACTTTGTACCGAGGAGGTATGACTTCTTTGATCATGAGAGGACTCGAGATGCCCGACTGAAGAAGATCGAAGAGTTGTACCAGGACTACAAGATCAAGCTCTACAGAGGATGGCTCAAGCATCGATGAGACACTCCAGAGGAGCTTGTTCCGTGGATACAAGACTATCCTCCAAGTCAGTCGGAGAGGATGGTTACACATTGGAGGAGCTAGGAGTTCAAGATAAAATTACTAACTTTTGGATTTTTCAATATGCTTAAAGTTATATTTAAATATTTTTTAAATATTTATTATTTATTTAAATACTTGTTTGGCTACCTTCCGTCAGAACCAGAAGAACCGAGCAACCCAGGAGTAATGCATATTCTCGATCGTGAGTCTATGGCCAGTTGTATGCATAGAGAGGTAATAAATTCTAAATCTTAGTAAATAAATTAAATTGATATTTTTTTCATATTTCTGATCAACTGATCCATTATTATAGCTGATGAGAGATGAAGTGATGTCCAGTCATAGCGAGATCTTTCGATCCAGCCATACGGACAAGAAGGGCAGGTTGATGAATGCCGCGATCGAAAGGATTTTTGTAAGTATTAAATATATTAGTATATATGATTAGTATTATAGCATATGTTATAAAATTTTATTTACACTTATAATTATAGGATCAATTAGACGCACTCGCTCGCGAGGACCTAGATACCTCTAGCCTCTATGACCATTTGTCTCAGATCTTGGGGCCTGAGCACTCTGGGAGGATCCGATGCAGGCCCAGACATATACCAACCAGCTATTGATTTAAGGCGAGCATCTCTTCATAGGCTTTTAGTGTCGTCAGTCGGAAGGAGCTTAAGGCAGCATTGGCATGGGTAGATCATGCTGCGACATGGGCAAATCGAGCTGAGGAGCGTGCATCTCATCTAGAGGGCATCGTGAGAGACATGGTGTCGATGCTTAATGCATATTTTGAAAGTGCCTTCATGAGCTTTGAGGATATATTGGCGTGCATTTCAGCTCCAGTTTTTCCAGCTCTAGCTCCGGCTCTAGCTCCAGCTCCAGCTCCGCCTCCAGCTTGTGCTCCATCTCCCAGAGATGATGAAGATTTAGAAGACTTTTGATGTAATTTTTTAAAAATATTATAATAAATTTTATTCTATAATAAAATTTTAGCATTTTAGAAATATTTTTATGTTTATAATATTTTTTTGTGTTATATATCTTTGCATTTATCAGATAAAATATATAAAAAATTAAAAATTTTATATTTTTTTAATTATTCAGAAGTTACGGCATCGGTTTTACAATCGTTGCCGTAGACGTGCCAACTATTATCGTAGGCAATGTGTCAACCACTGTATTAAACCTATGGCAGCGGTTATGTAATTGCTTTCATAGATAAGGCTATGGTAGTGGTTTCATAACCGCTACCATAGACTATCTATAACAACGATTTTATAACCGTTGCCATAGACAAGCATATGGCGGCGATTTAAAAATCATTGCAATAGAATCTATATAGCAGCGGTTTCAATAACCGCTGCAACAACCACTGCCATAGACCTATGACGATGGCTGCAGTGGCAGTGGTTAGACCTACAATGATGGTTGCAGTGGCAGCAGTTAGCTAACCGCTACCATAGTCCGATTCTCTAGTAGTGGATATTGGGGTTGACATTTTTCTATAGGGATTGACACTTTTTAATCTAGGGTCGACACTTTATGATCTGGGGTCAACACTTAAGTTTTCAAGTGTCGACACTTTATTGACACTTTTCTCTCGATCTCTCTACATGAATTTTCTCTCTCCAAGATTGTTGTATCCAATAAAGAGATCTTCTTAATAATTTTAATTGACTCAAATAAAGGATCCTAATCCATGGATGCTAGGCATCGTGCTGGCACCCAAGCTGGCTACATTAGATATTATTAGACTTGCTTATCCATGATTCCTATTGAACTTTTATGTAGTAGTTTAATCATGATTTGATAAAATTATCTTAATTAGATTGATCAAGATGTCGGGTTGTATTGCTGGTTAGCTTTGTTCTAATCTCTTAGTCTCTTCTCCTTTATCAATCTCTCTCCTTGATTTATGAATCCAATGAAGGGTCTCATTTCTATTGTTTAAATTCGAATTGACCCAGTAGAGAGACTTCAAATTATATTATTAGTTTGGTAACATGTCGGCACCATCTGAACCTTTGTTGGGCATTAAAAGATTTAATCTTTATTGGTCTTCATCGAATCTTTGTATTTTAAATGATCTTAATTGAATAAAGTTTATGGATCGAATTGACCCCTAACTGCCAAAAAGTATATTAACTTTCAATTGGTTCTTATTGGATACTATTGATTTACTCATCCTCAATCACTATTAAACCACCATCTCTTAGTCTGATCTTGATTGGATAAAATTATGATAACTGGACTGATCCAGACTATTGGATGTAACTATGCATCAATCTTATCTTTCTTAATTATTAGTATACATTCTAATTATTAGACTTAATTATGTATAAGATTGTAGTTATCTCAATAAGAAGATGCCCAGCAGTAGGATATTATGATATGATTTATGAACTGAAGATTTTGAAAAAAAAAATGGAGTACATGTGAGGCAAGTGATACTTCATTTTTTCTAGATTTATTAGCAAATTATAAAATATTTTCTTGTATTGAATTATTCATGATTTATGAATTTGATGCATGATATTTTGAATTATTGAATATGCCATTTTTTAAAATGTTAAATGATTTATGATCAAACATATTAAATTTGATATGGATTATACCAATTGATTTCAATCTCGTATGGTTTATAAACTTTTCAAATTAGAATATGAAATATATTTTTTAAAAAATATTTTGATTTGAGATGGATTTTGACTCATAGTCTATATATCGAAATCCTACTGGTGAGGGTTAAATGCTGGTATTTGATACTCTATTAATGAGACAATAAATTTTGGTACTTTGATATCCTACTAGTAGGACAGTTAAATACTAATATTTTGATACCTTACTGGTGGAGGTTATGCATTAGTACTTTAATACCTTACCATTGGAGGTTATATAGTATCACTTTCATTTATTTCATGACTGTCGAGATGAACATAGTGTTTTAAAAGAAATTAATTTTGAATTAAATTTGAATTCTAAAAGGATTGGATCTATATGCTTATTGATTGGAAGGTACTATATATTTTGAATTAGATCTTGAATTGATATATCCTATATGCTTATTTTTAATATATTATTATTATTATTATTATTATTATTATTAAAATTTGAAGGAACCATGTAGGTGGTTTTATGCATGCATTTCAATTTTTTTTTGAATTTTTAAAGTAGTGAAAGATATTAAGATTAAACACTTTTAATCCTAGCATGCAATTGATCTAATCAAAAACAACCTAGCAAGGATCGTTGACATAAATATAGTATGCATAATCTGAAATTAAAATATAGATAGGATCTATATTGTGGATCATATCTACCAAGAATATTGAAATTGGATCTTAATGCCTGAGCACTGGTCAAAATACACTATAGCTGAATTCCGTGGACTTCCTAGTTGCTCCTAGCTGCATAGATATTTGGCCTTCACAAGTATCCACATGAAACCTCGATCTGATTGATTTTTCTAGAGTGCTAGCTCCTTGCAGAGATTCTCTTGATGGCTAATTGATCTCCTTCTTCAGATTTCTTGGATGCTCTAGAAGGAGGAGAAGGTTAGAAGAGATGAGGTGGAGGAAGAAGATGAATAGAGGAAATAATTTTCTCTCATCTCTTCCCAAAATCTTAGATGAAACCCTAGGTCTCTCACCTAAGAGGAGATGCTTCTCCTCAAAATTCTCACACCAAGAAGGACACCCATCCTTTTTTTTCATGCCCTAGTAGAATTCTCTCACTTTCTCTCGATGAAAAACTTGGATTGCATGCAACAAAAATTCCCTTCTTAATGTTGGCGTACAAGGGAGTTAGATGGATGAGGATAAGATTAGTTTGATTCAAATTCATACCCATTTGAATTCAAAACCTAAACTAATTTAATCCTTATCTACAAGGGAGAGAGGGAGGCATTGAGATGAGGTTTGGCTTGGGAAAGACTTCATGCAAATTCTAAATTTGCATGAAGACTAGAATGGTGTGGAGAGGTTGTTGGCGCAAGGGCGCAGTCTAATCCAAATCGGACTCTTGGGTTCTTTCAATTTTATCCAAACTAAGTCTCATTTAGTTAGACCCAAATTGATAAGTGAACCTAATCTAATTAGGCATCTAAACACTTCAATTAAATCTTGATTAAATTAAAAATTAATTAAGTCCAAGTCCTGATTAAATCAGAAATTAATCTCTCTTAGTGCATCCTATAACCTAATCAGGTCAAACCTAATTGAATCCAATTCAGTTAGATTAGATTCAAACTTTGATTATCAATCAAATTGAGCTAATCAATAATCTAATTACTAACTAATCTTCCTATAATTTACTAACTATTAGTAAATTATTTTATTATAATTTTTTCATAAAGTTAATCATCAATCATATTGATGATTATACCCTTAAATGATTCATAATTATTGATCAACCATCTGGTTAGGCAGAAATCTCTATTATATGTGATCCTATGGGTTCAAACACAAAGTCGATAGTATAGAACTAATTTCTATACTAATCGAAGTGACCATCTAGTAATGATATCCGATATCCGAATAGGTCAAATTATTGCAAAGCAACATTCAAAAATCCTGGTGTATGGTTATCGTATAATTCATCCCTTTGATTCTCAATGCTCAGGATGACTTCAGAGTTAAACTATTAACTGTTAATTAGTACATCCATATAATGTCTTAACCTTATGAATCCTGTGACTCCTCATAAGGATTATCCTAGTCAAGGTTTACTAAATTGAAACACACCAAAGTGTTATCTTCAAAATTTAGAGTGGTCAATCCCATCTTGACTCAAATACAAACTTTGCAAGTACTTGACTGTACCTAAAAATCTTTCATCACTATATTAGAAATACAGATAGTCCGACATCAAAGTATAGTGAGTTGCTTATAAGTTACTATGCCGATCTCAAGTCGGAGGGATACTTATACCTATACTCTTCGTAAGCAGCTCTTGATGATAGAGTGCCCTATAGTTGAGTCATGTTTAGTGTAGATATACTCCTATATTTTATCTGCATGCTATATCAGTATCTCCACACTTCTTGGTTATAAGAATAATCAACTCAGATAGCATACAACAATCTACACTTGATAACGCTATTGTCCTAGTAATAATGTATCATTTGATCACAAACAAGTTTAAGAACTATTTGATAAATTCTTCTTTATTGAATGAAAATAGTTCTAAGAACTTCATTATAATATAAGAGTTCTTAAAAAAAAGATGCACAGATTATGATGAATTATCATATAACTTTTATTATTTTATAATTCATATATAATTTACATACAAAGAGCACAATCATTTATAGATAGATAATTAGCTTTAGGACATAATTTCCAATAATTTTTACTTGGACTAAAGATAATTAGAATAGTATCTAATACCCATCTTCCATTTGTGTTCATCAAATTCTTTGATTCTAAGGGCTATAGTGAATGGATCAGTCAAGTTCTTTTTTCTATCAATCTTCTGAAGATCAACATTACCTCGATCCATGATCTCTCAGACAAGATAATAGCGATGCAGAATGTGTTTGGTTTTCTGATGGAATTTAGGTTCTTTTGCTTGAGCAATGGCTCCAGTGCTGTTACAATACAGTGAAATTAGACCTTCAACTGAGAAAACTATTCCAAACTTATTGATGAATTTTCTTAACCAAAAAGCTTTCTTGGCAGCATCGGATGTCGTAATGTACTCTATCTCGCAAATAAAATTGGCTACAGTGTGTTGCTTGAATTTTTTTTAACATATCGCCCTCCATTTAGGATAAATATATAACTCGCCATACTTTTGTTGTCATCATGATCTGACTGAAAACTAAAATTTATATATCTCATAAGTTTTAAGTTAGCATGTCCATAAATGAGCTATTGATTCTTAGTATTTCTCAAATGCTTAAGGTTTAGTTTTACAACATTTCACTGATTCTCAACTGGATCAGACTGGTACCTACTTGCTATCTCTAGTGAGTAGGCTACATCTGATCTTGTACATGTCATGCAATATATGATAGATTTCACTATCGAGGTATATGAAATTCTACTCATATGCTCTCTCTCTTATGGAGTTGTCGGATAATTCTTCTTAAAAAGAGAGATCCCTTAGCCTATTGGTAGATAGCCCTTTTTAAAATTTGTCATACTGAACTATTTTAGTATGGTATCAATGTATGTGGATTGGGACAATCCATGCAATTTTTTAGATCTATTTCTATAGATCTTCATCCCTAGGATGTAGAATACTTCTTCCAAATCCTTCATGGAGAACTAAGATGACAGCCATACCTTTATTTTTTGTAATATAGGGATGTCATTTTCAATTAAGAGAATGTCATTCACATATAATATAAGAAATTTGACTACAGAATCATTAGCCCATTTATAAATACATGATTCTCTATTCTTAACGAAGCCATATGTTTTGATCATCTTATCAAAGTGTATGTTCCAACTCTAAGATGCTTGCTTCAATCCATAAATGGATCTCTAAAGCTTGCATACCTTTGATTCATCTATTGATGTAAACTCGTTAGGCTATATTATGTACACTTCTTCATCCAGCTCTCCATTTAGGAAAGTCATCTTGACATCATTTGCCAGATTTCATAATCTAGATATGCCGCTATCGCAAGTATAATCCGAATAAATTTGAGCATTGCCATAGGAGAAAATATCTTATCATAGTCAATACCATAATATTGATGATATCCTTTGACAACCAAATGGACTTTATAGGTCTTTACCTTTCCGTATGCTATGCCTCTTTTTTTTTGAATATCTATTTACACTTTATGGGTTTTATCCCTTCAGGTGGATTAACGAGTGTTCATACATTATTGATCTTCATATATTTTATTTTGGACTTCATGGCTTCGAGCCACTTATCAAAGTCAGATCTCTGCATAGCATCCATATAGGTGATCAAATGTTCATTATTTTTATTTAGTTTAACAAAATTACCATCCCAGACTAAGAAATCATAGTATCTATCTAGTTGACGTGATATTCCATCAGATCTTCTCAGAGGTGCCTTTATAATGAGCTACGGGTTTGATCTAATCAAATCTGATTCTGTATTTTTACTTGTTTATATCGATTCTTCTATCTATCAAACTTTCTCAAATTCGAACTTAATGGTATTAATTTCTTTCCTAAGAAACTTTTTTTTTAAAAAGATTATTCTATTGCCGATGAACTTCTTTTATTCTTTAGCAAGGTAGAAGTAATATCTCCTTGTTTTCTTAGGGTACCCTACAAATAAGCACTTATCTATTCAGGGTCCAAGTTTATCGATCTACAAATATTTGACATAAGCTAGACAATCCTAAATCCTAAGGTTAGAGAGTATTGGTCTACGTCCAGTCCATATCTCATATGAAGTTTTTACAACAGACTTACTCGAAACATTATTTAGAGCTAAACAACCAATCTTAAGAGCATAACCCCAAAAAAAAGTTAGCAAACTCGTAAACCTCATTATGGATCAAATCATGTCTAACAGAGTTCAATTCCTCCATTCTGACATCCCATTATGTTGTAGTATTCTAGGAGGGATCCACTATAAGAGAATTTCATTCTCTTCTAGATATATCAAAAACTTATTTGAAAGATATTCACCTTCTTGATCTGACTAAAGAGTTTTAATACTCTTTTTAATTTATTTTTCTACTTTATTAATGAATCATTTGAACATTTCAAATGATTCAGACTTATACTTCATTAGATAGATGTACCCATACCTAGATAGGTCATTAATGAAAGTAATGAAGTAATTGTACCCTCCTTTGGCATTTATGTTCATGGGTCCACATACATCAGTATGTACTAGACTCAGAATATTATTGGCCTGTCTATCCTTTCCAGTAAAGGATGACTTAGTGATCTTTTCAAGAAGATAGGACTTATAGATCAACAATGATTCACAATCATTAATGTCGAAGATTTTCTTTTTGGTACATCTATTTATCCTATTCTTCTTTATATGATCGAGTCGATAATGGCAAAAGTAGGCATCCATGACATGGTCCAATTTAGGGTGTTTGTTTGATGTGCATATTATACTAACATTCTATGATAAAATGTAAATGTTATTTCTCAATTGTCCATGCATTACTATAATACTATTAATAATGATATCATAAAATTATTCTTTATTGAAAAGGTAAATTTGTCTTTGGCCAAAAGGCCTACAGAAATTATATTCATAAAAAAAGATGGACAATAGTGACAATCATTTAAAATGACAACTTCAAATTCAAAAATAAGTTGGATAATTCCTAAAGCTAGAACTGAAACTTGACTTCCATCTTCAATATTCAGGAATCTCTTATAGGCTTCCAATTTTCTACTAACTTGAAGTTTCTGTAATGAATTGCAAATATTAATTAGATTTTCAGCATCCAATATCTAAGTAGTAGTATCACAAATAAAGAAATTATAAGGTATTATCATATAAGTACCTTGACTAGCAACCTCTTGCTTCTTTCTCTTGTTAGGCTTGTTGGGGTCAAGAAAAGCAAGATATTGATGTTAACTCCTTTTCCAGTGATCTAGCTTCTTACAAAAGAAGCACTATGCTGACTTTGGTCAGCCTTGGACTACTTGGTTAGTTTGAGATTTCCAGCCCTTGCATGATTCTTCTTCTGCACCTTCTTCTTCTTTCCTCTCTTAGAGGATTGATGCCCCACTGAGGACTGACCTACCACATTTATCAACTCCTTGTGGAGCTGATTATCCTTCTCAAAAGTCTATAGTAACCCTAACAGACCATGGTGTTTATTCTATAATGACTTAAGAAGGGGAGGTAGGACTTAGGGAGCAAGTTTAGTATAGCATCCTTGGCTAACTATTCATGTAATGGAAAGCCAAGTTTGCTAAGGCACTTGATCTACTTGGTCATGTACAATACATGATCCGCGATCGCAGTCCCTTCTCACATCTAGGCATTGAACACTGCATAAGAGGTTTTGTGTCTTGACATCGTTAGGTATGCTAAAAGACTCATTCAATTTTGAAGCATTTTCTTAGGCTGTGCAATCTTGAATTTATGACTAAACTTATCATTCATCCCCATCCTCATAATGCACTGCACCATGGTTCACCTTGTGCATTGGGCATGGGTTCTTTAGGTGCAGGATCCATAAAAACATACAAGATCTTCTCATGCTCTAGAACAATCTTATGCTTTCGATACCAGCTATCAAAATTTGGTCCCATAAGCTTATCACTGTCTAACAGTGAGCGAAGCAACAAGGTATTAGCTATTACTGAACAAAATATATGACCTATTAGTATGTAAATTATTTAATCCTAAAAATTTGAACTTTAGTCTAAAGATTTTTTTTACTATTTTATACAAATTGGTAGCCTCTACCTCCAATTTGAGGAATTACCTTAATCTCTTAGCATGTACTAGAATCCATACAAACTGCATACAGGCCCGAGGAAAGCTCGACCAACCCATATGCATTTATGGGTAGGTTCTTAATCAATTATTTCTCTAAATAATTTTTAGTAATAATTTTGTCCCAGGCTCCTCTTCAGTAGGCATAAGGTGCCTCCACTGAAAGTCCTAATTAGATCCAACCATTAACATGAACATACTCAATAGATCTAACTAATGAATAATCAAGTCTGAGCAAAGCTCTGGCCAACCCAACCATTCATCAGATAGTCACAACAGAGTCATCATATAATGGATGATAATTTCAATATCCAGATGAACAATAGGTGTAAGACACCTCCAATGTTTATAAAGACCATTGGATCCATTACCATCCACCTTAATATGAGGCTATAAACTAGTTATCTCCATAATATTATCATTTTAAGATTCTAATAATTTAGAAAATTTATTTATATTTATTAAAGATAAGAGAAAAAATTAACCAATAATTTAGGAATCCTCTTACTAACTTTACCAAGTCATCAAAGAGAACTAGAGACAAGCTAGTCCAGAGATACCTAAATCAGTCAAACTGATTTACCTAGGCAGCAGGGGTGAATCCGAATCACTAAGTGACCTAATCAAAATCAGATTGACCACATTGATCAAGTAATTAAGTAGAGATTGGTGGGAGGATCCTCGTTTCTTTCTTTTCTTAGACACCAATGTAATTGACCATGAAAGAGAATAGTCCTAGTTAAAAGTCCCTTTCAACTACTTGTCTTAGATACCAATTGGTTTATCTGTTTCGATTTGGTCAGCCTAAAAACTCATGTTCAACCACTAAGCTACAATCAGGTCCACTTGGTAAAATCAAAATCATGGACTTGATCAACTATAACTATTAAGTTTTATCTAAAAAAATTCTAAGCTAATCTAATTCAACTCTTGGTTAGATTTATTTAATTTCTTAATTTAGTCCATCATCTATTTGATTTTAACCCTAGGTCTAATCTAGTCAAATAACTTGATTCGAGCTAACACATAACCTATTATTTATGCATTGAATTTAGATCTTAAATTCTTAATTTTAGATCTATTAATTTCAATTCTTAATTCTTAATTAAGTGCATAATGAACATGGGTTTGGATTATATATCGAAATAATTTTAGATGTAAACAACTTTATATTAAATTTTATGCAAAATTATTCTATCCAGAAATTTGAGTTGACTCACCTGGAGGGGCTCGACTCATCACTGTGAGTCGACTCACTCTGAGACTGATTCAACTCGCAGTGACAAACAGAAAATAGAAAACTTTAGCAACATATTATAGAATTTTAGATCAGATTAATTTTGCATAAACAATAATAAAATAAATCATAAATTAATTTTAGATCTAATTTAAATATATTTATAATTTTATAATTAATTAAAAATAATTTTTTTTTTTTTGCTATTCTTCTTCATGAGATGTGATCACAGTGGCATCCCTACAAACCATAAGAGAAATCCACCGATTAGGCAAGAGAGGGACTTTAATTCCTACTTTCTTTAATGACTGGATGGCCATGGTGATAAACTCAATTCGAGTACTAGATTACTAGGACATCTAATCTAACATATCACATATATAAAAGATATAATTTTAGATCTAAGCATGTGTATTCATGTCAAAAGCCATCTGACTCTGATACCATTTGAAGAAACCATAGGTGGTTTCATGCATGCATTTTAAAATTTTTTTGAAATTTTAAAGTAGTAGAAGATATTAAGATTAAATATTTTTAATCATAGCATGCAACTGATCTAATTAGAAACTATCTAACAAGGATCATGGACATAAATATAGTATGCATAATTTGAAATTAAAATATAGATCGTATCTATAATGTCTTGGTAGATCATATCTACTAAGAACATTAAGATCGGATCTCAATACCTGAGCACTAGTCGAAATACACTATAGCTGAATTTTGCGGACTTGTTAGTTGCTCCTAGCTGCATAGATGTCCGGTCGCCATAAGTATCCACACGAAGCTTCAATCTAATTGATCTTCCTGGAGTACTAGCTCCTTACAGAGACTCTTAATGGCTGATTGATCTCCTTCTTCTGATTTCTCGATTGCTCTAGGAGGAGGAGAAGGGTGGAGGAGATGAGGTGGAGGAAGAAGATGAATAGAGGGAATAATTTTCTCTCCTTTTCTCTCTTTTTAAAATCCTAGATGAAACCTTAGGTCTCTCACCCAAGAGGAGATGCTTCTCCTTAAAATTCTCAAGCTAAGAAGGATAACCCTTTTTCTCATGCCCTTGCAGAATTCTCTCACTTTCTCTTGGTGAAAAACTCGGATTGCACACACAAAAATTCCCTTCTTAAGGTTGGCATACAAGGGAGTTAGATGGATAAGGATAAGATTAGTTTGATTAAAATTCAAACTCATTTGAATTCAAAACCTAAACTAATTTAATCCTTATCCACAAGGGAGAGAGGTGGGCATTGAGATAAGGTTTGGCATGGGAAAGACTTCACAAAAATTCTGAATTTGTATGAAGATAGAATGGCATGAAGAGATTGTTGGCGCAAGGATACAGTCCAATCCAAATTGGACTCTTGGGTTCTTTCAATTTTATCCAAACTAAGTCTCATTTAGTTTAACCCAAATTGATGAGTGGACCTAATTCAATTAGGCACCTAAACACCTTAATTAAATTTTAATCAAATCAAGAATTAATTGGTCTAAATTCTAATTAAATCAAAAATTAATCTTTCTTAGCGATTAGGTCATTTTATAACCTAATCAGGTCAAACTCAATTAAATCCAATTTAATTAGATTTGATTCTAACCTTAATACTCAATAAAATTAAGCTAATCAATAATCTAATTACTAATTAATTCTACTATAATTCACTAACTATTAGTAAATTATTTTATCATAATTTTTGCATAAGATTAATCATCAATCGATCATATTGATAATTATATTCTTAAACGATTCATTATCATTGATCAGCCATTCGATCAAACAAAAATCTCTATTGTGTGTGATCCTCTAGATTTGAAAACTAAGCTGATAGTACAGAAACTAATTCTTATACTAATCAAAGTAACCATCTAATAATGTTATCTGATATCCGAATAGGTCGAATTATTGTAAAGCAATATTTAAGAATCCTGGCATATGGTTATCATATATTTTATCCCTTTGACCTTCAATGCTCAGGATGATTTCAAAGCTAAACTGTCAACTCTTAATCAGTACATCCATATAGTGTCTCAGCCTTATAAATCTTATGACTCCTCATAAAGATTATTTTGGCCAAGATTTTACTAAATTGAAACACAACGAAGCATTATCTCCAAAATCTAGAGTAGTCAATCCCATATTGACTCACACATAGACTTCGCAAGTACTTGAATGTACCCAGAAAGCATCTATCACTATATTAGAAATATATGTAGTCTGGTACCAAAGTGCAGTGAGTTGCTTGTAAGTTATTATGGTAATCTTACGTTAGAGGGATACTTATATCCATACCCTTCGCGAGCAGCTTTTGACAGTAGAGTGCTCTACAGTTGAGTTATATTTAGTGCAAATGTACTCTTATATTTCATCTGCATGCCATAACAGTATCTCTGCACTTTTTAGTTATGAGGATAACTAACTTATATAGCACATAATGACTTATACTTGATAAACGTTATTATCGTAGTAAGAATGTATCATTTAGTTACGAATAAGTTTAAGAATTATTTGTTAACTTCTTCTTTATCGAATGAACATAGTTCTAAGGACTTCATCATAATATAAAAGTTTTCTAAAGAAAGATGCACAGATTATGATAAATTACCAAATAACTTTTATTATTTTATAATTGATATATAATTTACATACAAAGAACACAATCATTTATAGATAGATAATTGGTTTTAGGACATAAGTTTCGAAAAATTTATCTAGCCAAAGTGTTCATTGTTTATGTTATTTAGCTCATTACTCTATATTATACTATTTTTATAAATTTAGAAGACTAGCTTGACTTGGAGATTTATCATAGAAGAGCGATTAAAAGCAAAACTTGATATCTTTATTTTAGATTATGATTGATCAAAATTGATGTAAGACTTTAGAATATTATTTATAAGATATTTGATTTAGTTATTTAGATTAAGTTTGAATATTAATTTATTGATTATTTGTTCTACTGTTTCTTTGTGATATCACGATTAGTTATCTTATATGCTTGTGGAGAGAATTTTCTATGAGTATGTGATGGTTGTCACGATCCTTACCTTGCGATCTCGAATCAGGGATGTGACACATATATACATAAAAGTAATATATTAATATCTATTAAGATATGTGAAGTTGGACCCAAATGACTAATTCAAAGTATATTCATAAAGAAATTAAATCTTATAAAGTGTTCAATTACAGAGTTTCATGAATTGTAATACATGAAAGGAAATGCTTATCATTTTGAGCATGATTACTATTGGGGATAAACTTCGCTCCCACCGAAGTCCGGTATGATGCTTAGCCTAATATAACTGATAATCGTAGAAGAGCTTCGATCGCGAATTTTTCCTCTTAGGACTTCTTCAACAGTCAAATTTCTTCCAGACTTCTCCAGCAGTCGAGCTCCTTTCGAACCTCTCTAGCAGTTGAATTCTTCCATCAGATAAATTCTCCCTCGGGTCTCTCCTCCTGTAGATCTACATATAGATTCCTCCAACAGATCTACTTTCGGATTCTTCCAGCAAATCCACTTTTAGATATCTCCGATAGACTTCCTTCAAGGTTTCTCTGGTTGTAAAACTTCTGAATCCCTTCTAGCCAAACTTTCGACAGTCACTCAGAAAGGTCTCCTCGCCTACACGAATTAGGTCCTGTACACGGCATGAACCAACCCACATACAGACTATCTTAGAAGAGTCCGAACTCCTCTAAAACTGATATAGCTCAAAGTTCATCACCAGCTGACATCTACTCCTCTAAACTTTGACTATTAAATCTCCAACAGACTGGCATGTCGCGATAATAGACACTATCCTTTGTAACAAATCCTACATGGTTTCGAGTGACCCACTATCAAATAGTTATGGCTGTCGCTATCAGTTTGTTACAGACTCTGAGACTATAAAAGAAATCCTCCAGATACGTTTTCTTCAAGCTCTCTTCTTCTTCTCAAGCTCTGTAACTTTCTTGACTGAGCACTCCATTTCTGTTAGTCAAAAGAGCTGACTTGATCATCGAAGGATCTTTCCAGAGCCACCATCCCTAGCTCTGAATGAGACTTATTTTGTAGGTCACTGATGGTGACCTCATCTTCTTCGACTTCAGTACTTCTTTGACGATAACCAGATTTCACACCAACAAGATTGGTGCTAGAGGAAGGGCATCTGCCTTTTGAGATTTTCTTATTCTTAAAGAAATGTTCAGTGGAGATCTCTCTTCTTTTCCTCCAAAGTCCTTCCCGAAAAGGATGCCCCTCAGAAAGGCTTCAACTCGATGGTCAATGGCCTCCACGGCCAGAACCCATCCAGATCTGTCCGCCTTTATTTCATCTCGATAACTCAAGCTTCACCTGCAGCAATGCTGGATGCGGAGCTATTCAACTTGCTGGTCCAACAGATTCACGACCTCATGAAAGTAGTGTAGGCCATGTGGTAGCAGCAGCCTCCAGCACCAATTCAGTCGAAGTAGGCTTCTCTGGAGTCATTTGATCCGATCTGAGGATGGCAAACTCGGGCTAGCCGATCGGTGACCTCCGAAAAGAAAAGGCAGAGGGTCGAGAGTCCCTATTCTGATCATGACTCTATTCCTGAGGGACTTTGCTCCCATTCAGTCAGAAGATCTTGGAGATCCATGATCGAGAAAATCTCCTAGATCAAAAATTATAGGAGATGAATCGATGGATTGAGGAACTCCTCCGTGCTCTCCCCTCCCATGGTAATGATATCTGTTTCGATCCTCTTTTTTCTCACCACATCATGCAAGAACCTATCCTGCCAAATTTTAAGATTCCTCAAATCGAGAGCTATGATGGGACTATCGATCTGGCCGACTATCTGGAGGTCTTTCGAATGATGATGCTGCTCCATGGGGCACCAGATGCCATTCTCTATCGAGCTTTCCCATCCACCTTGAAGGGAGCAGTCAGGAACTGGTACTCGACCCTCAAGCCGAGTACCATCTTCTCTTTCAACCAGATGAGCCATCAGTTTGTGGCTCATTTTGTCAGCAGCCGACATCCTAAGTGAGGTTTGGAATCCCTCATCAACATCAAGCAGCAAGAGGGAGAATCCATCCGAGCTTATGTCAACCGCTTCAATGTAGCTGCCCTAGAAGTCTAGAATCTGGACCAGTTTATCGCTATGGCCACACTAGAAGACGGCCTTCAGAAGAACAATCTATTATTCTTCCTAGAGAAGAAGTATCCCAGAGATTTTGCCAATATGCTGGCTCGGGCTGAAGGGTATGTCTGAGTGAAAAAGGCCTTCAAGGCCAAGGATAATGAAGCCATTGGAGAGCGACGAATGGACGAGCTGGGCAAGCCCACTGAGGAAGGAAAGTCGAGTGAAGCTCGACCGTGCTTCCAAATTTTTTCTAAGTGCAAGCGAGTCTGAACCCCTCCCCAGGCTCAAAAGTAGGGAAGTCCTGACAGAAGGATGTGATGGGGCTCCCCCTTCCGAAGGTTTCACAACTACGCCCTCCCTCAATGCTCCAAAAATTTAAGTACTAATAGAGATCAAGGAGCAACTATCTAGATCGGAGAGGATGCACACTCATCCTGACAACTGTAATCCTAACAAGTATTGTCTCTATGATCATGACCACGATCACGATACTGAAGAATGTATTCAGCTTAAAGACGAAATCAAGAAGCTCATCAGGTAAGGTCGACTCGATCGATTCCTATGGCATCAGTCTGAAGGAAGAGAGGATCGACCAAGGGCACTGCCGCAATCTGAACTATCAAGGGGTGAGGAGCAACAAGAAAATCGACCACCTCTCAGCATCATCAATACTATCTCTAAAGGACTTGGTGCTCCGACGAGCATTCATTTTGCAACCTCAGAATCAAGAAAAGCTCATCTTGAATTGAAAAGGTCCATATAAAGTAGAGAAGATCGTCCGGTCTGAAACTTTTCGCTTGAAGAAGCTTGGAGGAGCAATACTCTCGAAGTCTTAAAATTTAGAAAATCTAAGAATGTACTACCAATAACTTTTCTTCAATAAAACTTTTCTATTTTTATTACTTTCTAGTGCAAAAATTGCATGATGATAAATAACTCTCTAAAGCAACCTAAAGTGGCCCATTAGGAATAGAAGAAGAATCTTATCCTGATGTGAGCAAAGTCGAAGGCCTCATTAGATTAAGACGAGATGAGGGCAGAGGCCCTGCCAACGGCTCTAACATGCTCCTACAGTCCGTTAGGGATAGAAGGAGAACCTCACCCTAACATGAGCAAAGTCGAAGATCTTGTTAGATTAAGATGAGATGAGAGAAGAGGCCCTGCCAACGATTCTAATGTGCCCCTATAGTTCATTAGGGACAGGAGGAGAACCTCACCCCAACATGAGCAAAGTCGAAGACCTCGTTAGATTAAGATGAGATGAGGGAAGATGTCTTGCCAATGGTCCTAACGTACCCCTACAGCTCATTAGGAACAGGAGGAGAATCTCATTCTGACATGAGCAAAGTCGAAGGCCTCGTTAAATTAAGATGAGATAAGGAAAGAGGCCCTACCAACGATCCTAATGTGCCCCTACAGTCCATTAGGAATAGGAGGAGAACCTCATCTTAACGTGAGCAAAGTTGAAGATCTCGTTAAATTAAGATGAGATGAGGGAAGAGGTCCTACCAACGGCCCTAATGTGCTCCTACAGTCCATTAGAAATAGAAGAAAAATCTCATCCTAACGTGAGCAAAGTCGAAGATCTTGTTAAACAAAGACGAGATGGGAGAAGAGGCCTTACCAATGATCCTGACGTGCCCCCACAAGCCACGTTAGGAATAGAAAAAAAATCTCATCCTAACATGAGCAAAAGTCAGGACCGACGAGGGGAAAGGAGAAGCCGACAGAGAATCCTTACATGTATTCTTTCTACGACAATCTGACTACATCAAATATGAAAAGTGAAATCCTATCTTGATTTACAGAAGAGATTCCAGCTCAGCATCCACAACAAGCATCTCATGAGAAGGCAACGCAAAGAAAAGCAGAGTGAAGAAAGTAAAACTGCGAGCAAGCCTTGAATCCGTGCGAAGCAAAAATAATAGAAAGGTACCATTTTATTATGAAAGTAAGTTTATTACATGCAAAACATAGGTCGACGAGACCAATTACATCAAAAAAAAAGAAAAAATAAAATATACAACTACTCGAGGATTTCAACCTCAGGAGGGGTGGCGGAAGGCGGGGCAGGAGGGCTCTCGGCTGCCTCAGATGCCCGAACTGGCTTGGGCGCTTCTGCGGTAGGTTCGAACGGACCGGATGCGAGCTTGGCGAAGGAAGGATCGACTGCAGCATCGAATGGTCCCGCTTCTATGTCGTCTTCCTTCTCTAGAAATCTGAGGTCGAGTTCGGAGAACCTTCGAGTTATTCTACCTTCGTAGAGCTCGAAACCCTTGATGAACATCTCCTGACCAAATTTGACGTTCAGGTTCTTCATCTCGAAAGAGGCCTTGAACTCCTCCATAGCCCGGGTCATCACCTCCGAGATTGATCCCGCCATTCGGACCTCCAGTTCGGTGATCTTATTCTCGGCTTCCTTCTTCCTCTCCTCCTCTAGGGCCAATGCGGCCTTGAGTCTGGCTGAGACGAACTCCTCCTTTCGAAGTGCGCCCTGGAGACTCCCGATTTCTACCACCTTCTCCTCCGCAAGGTACTTGACCTTGGCGACCTTTTCTTGCAGTTGGCGGATCTCGACTTGAAGGTCCTTCTGGACCTTCCGTGCTTTCGCCTCCTGACGGCGTGCCCTCTTGATCTAGTGATCCGATTGCAATAAACGATTGATGTTAAAAAAAAAGAAAAAAAAGAGAAGGAGAAGAAAAGAGAGGAGCAAAAGGATCGAGCGACGGAGTAGTTACCTTGAGGATGATTCCAAGGAAACTCCAAACGAGCTATCGTGGGTCAAGGTTGGCCATGTGATCCACCACCTTCGGTATGGCAAACCTGTCAGTTAGATCCCAAATGATCTCTGGGTTATCGAAGGGATCCTCCCCTCATTTGTCGCTGACGCCATCCAGCCCGCTAAGGTGAGCCTTGCGGGACATCTTGGCGATAACTTTCTTCTTTTTCTTTCCCCTATCTCTCCCTCAATAGGGAGCTCCAAAGCCTGATCCCCACTAAAAGTGTTGGGAAATATGCAGAATTTCATACATATTTTTTCAAACTTTTTTAAAATAAAGAGCAGCGAAAGATATAGATTAAACTATTTAATCTACAACATGCATATAATCAAATTACAAAATCCTACATCAAGGATCTATAATATGTTATGATGCAAATATAAATATAAAATTAAATTAATCATAAGTGGTATTGATCATATCAATACCTAGATCTAGAATAATTCTAGATCTAATCCTAGATTGCATCTAGGTCATTAAGAGATTAAATCTCTTACCTTTGCGCAGGTCGAAAACTCTGTGGTTAAATCTGTTGTTGCCTTTGGAGCCGCACAAGCATCCGGCCTCTACTAGTGATCCACACGAACCTGCAACATAAATTGAAGGTTCATCGAATGAAGATCCGCTCAAAGTGCTAGCTTCTCACGGATTCCTTCTGATGGTTAATCAAATACATGTTCTTCAGATCTTTTGGACACTCCAAGAGATGAAGAACATGAGGATGAACAAGGGAGAAATCCAACCCTTGGATCTTCCAAAAATTAAAAAAATAAGAACATGAAAAAATAAATCCTTAGAGAAGACAAATCTTCTCCTTCAGGACATCAATGGTTAATGTCCTGAAAATCTCTATGCTAGGACAAAAGAAGACCTTCTCCTCTAGAATTTTTTTTAAGTTTTCAGATCTAATATTTTTAATTTTTATCATATAAAATTCTCATAAAAATTGGAGAGGAAAGGTTCTCCAAGAAACCTTAAGAGAAGACCTTTCTTCTCTTCTCCTTCTCTTATCAAGACATGATCAGATCATATCCAAAAAATTTACACCATGCCCCAACAACTTGGAGCACTCATCCCCACACCCAAATCCTCTCTCTTTCTCAAATTTTTATCATATAAAAATTATAAATAAAATAAAAAAAAGAAATATAAAAGAAAAATATAAGAGAAGATAATCTTCTCTTATCTTGTCTCTTCAAGACATCAATCTTTGATGTCTTAATTGAGGGCTCTTCTCCAAGAATCTTGACACCACAAATTCTCCGCATCTTCTCCTCCTTTTTTTTTGATTTTTCATAATTTTTCTAGAATTTATCACGTCCTCTAGCCATCTCATAGGAGGCACCCCAATATTTAGGAAGACTAGGTCAAGAGACCTAGTCAAACAAGGAAACAAGAAGGAATGTGGGGGGCGTCTAACTCTTGGATGCCTCCCTAGATTTTTTGTCCATGGAGAACATAAAAGCCACACCTTAAAAAAGTGGAGAGAAGGCACACAAAAAATTAGAGGGTGGCATGGAGAAAATTCCATAGAGAGAGGAGGTATTTTGGATAACTAGGACTCTATCAAATAGAATCCTATGCACAATTACTTTCTAATTTTGATCAAATCAAATTTAAATTTAATTCCTAAGATAATGGGATGTGTAAAATCATTTCTTAGGTTTAAAAATCATAGAAAAAATTTAGAATTAAATATTGGGGTGTGGGACCATTGGCGTAAGGGAAGAGTGAGAGTCCCAGTCCAACTGGGACTCTTTATGTTTGACTAGGTCAAAACTATTTTAAACCTAAATCAAAACTAATTTAAACCAGATAAAATACAACCTAATTGAGAGTGATCCTAGTCTAATTAGGAGTCTAATTAAATTAGATTAAATCATATTTAATTTTGATTTAAATTCAAAGTCAATTTGGAATTAGATGCACTTAAATTCTAGTCCAACTAGGAATTGATTTTTTCTTGCAATTGGCTTATCCAATAAACCAATTGAACTTAACCCAATTAAGTCCAAACCAATTCTAATTGAATCTAATTTAATTAGACTTGTTCTAAGTCTGATTGCCCAATCAAATTGAACTAATTAGCAATCCAATTGCTAATCAATCCTTCTGCAACACTTGCATTAGGTCAAACATCAATCGCATTGAATGTTTGACCTCGAAATGATTCTCAATCATTAATTAACCATCAGATCAGGTTACAAGCTCTAATGTGTATGACCCCATAGGTTCGAACCTAAGTCGGTAGCACAAAAACCAATTTTTATACTAATCAAAGTTACCATCTAGCAATGATTTTCGACGTCCGGATAGGTCGAATGTATGCAAAGCAACATTCTTAGAACCCTGGCCTATGGTTACCGTATAATTCATCTCTTTGACCAATAATGCTCAAGATGACTTCGAGTATACTATCAGCACTCATACAAGTCATCGCTATTGTGTCTCAAAATTTTGCAAATCCTGTGACACCTCACGAAGATTACCCAAGCCTAGGTTTTAGTAAATTAAAATATAGCAAGTCATTCTCTTCCTGAAGTTAATCAGGAGTGGTCAATACCATCTTGACTCATACACCAACTTTATAAGTACTTAACTATATTCAGAAACCTTTTGAATCTATATTAGAAATACAGGCAGTCCGACACCAAAGTACAGTGAGTTACTTGTAAGTTACCATGGTGATCTCAGATCGGAGGGACAGTTATATCCATTGACCTTAGCTAGCTACTCTTGACAGTAGAGTGCTATATTGATCACGTTCAGTGCAGATGTACTCCTATATTTCACCTGAATGCCATACCAGTGTCTCCACACCACTTGGTTATGAAGACAACCAACGCATATGGCATACAGCGATCTACACTCAATAAGTTATCATCCTTGTTAATAACTTATCATTTGATCGTGAACGATTTAAAAACATTCGATAAATCCTCCTTTATCGATTGATTATGGTTCTAAGGACTTCAACATAATTTAGGAGTTCATTTAAGGAAGATGAAACTTTTATAATGAACCGGCCAAATAACTATTATTATTAGATAATTCATATACTAATTTCAATCATCTACCAATTATCTTTTTGAGCTTCGAAGCCCGATCCCCGCTGGAAGGACCCGAGGGCATGGGAGGCATGGAGCCCACGCCAGCGGTAACAACCTCGATAGTTAAGGCAATTTTGATGCTGGCGATGACCTCGGACACAGTGACACTAGAGGTGGAGATCGTGGAGCTAGAAGCATCGACCTTCACCCTCTTCGAGCTATCGCTTGATGCCTTTTCTTTGCTCTTCTTGGTGTAAAGCCCTTTGGTAAGCATTTTGGCGGCTTTGGTATCCATTTCTATAATAGAAAAAAAGTGCGGTCAGTGGCAATACACATGTGCAAGATCATGTAAATTCAAAAAGCAAAAAATATACCAACGGGGTCGAGGGGACTCAAATCTAGGTTGAACAAGCTCTGCTCTTTCAGAAGGATGGGAAGAAAAGGAGTTCGGTATGCTTTGAGTTTATTAGAGGAATCAAGATCGGCTCTATCTAAGCTAGGAGCTCGGCAAACTGACTTTCTAATATAACCCCAAGAAGGAAGATCTAATGGCAGGATCGGATAATACACAAAAAAGTATTTTTTCTTCCAATTATGAACAGAGGAAGGGGCACCTTTCACTAACCCCTTCTTACCGAACTGGAGAGAAAAATACCATCAGTCCTTCGTGGAAGGATGGTGCTTGAAGATGTAAAAATTTCTAAAGAACGAAATGGTCGGCTGGATCTCGGCCAGTTAACAGAGAAAAAGAAAATTAATGATGAACCGAAAGAAGTTTGGTATGATAGATGCGAAGGAGATGTTTAAAAATCGAAAAAGGATGACTACAAAAGGGGGTAGTGGGAGTCGAAGCTCGGCATGCAAAGTTTCTAAATACAAACAAAATCGATCGATTGGAGGAGAGCTGACTCAGTCATCGAAGCTAGAAAGTTCAAGATCGTATTCTGGGGGATTCCATATTAGATGCAGATCAGAGAAAGATTGTCTGGAGTAAGAATAGACGGGATGGTGTCTAGAACAAAGGATGAGTGAGACATATTCCTAGGTTCTACCTTGGTCAGAGGTGCAGGATCAAGAAAGGTTGATCCAAGTGAGCCCCAAGAACTAATGGAGTGGAAGGTTTCGGAAGACATTCGGATCAAAATTAGATCCCAAGAAAATCCTCAAAAAATAAGGAAAAATATAGGGCAAATTTTGCTGCTAAGAAATTAGGAAAGCAAGAAGCTAGAAAGAAAAAGCATGAATAACCTAAGAGAAGGGTTGGAAAACTAACCTAAGCTACCTGAGGAGGATGAAAGGACGATGGATATGATGAGAATCAGTCGAAAGGGCGTCCGAAGCTTGGGAAGGCGAGGAAGGAAGCTAAGACCCTTGGGAAGAAGATGAATGGGGACCGAAGGAAGGAGAAGATTCAGGCAGGAATGGCTTCCGGATGAGAGAAGAAGGTCTTAAATGACCAGAGGTAATCCGAGATGGTTATGATTGTGGATCGACTTCGACTGATCAGTATGCGTCGCGTGTTCCACTTGTCATGATAGAAGAATGGCGACGGACGGAGCCTTTATGGCACCATACCTAGGGTAAAATTTTGGTGGAAGATTCAAAGGGCCGCCTTTTTGAACTTATTTCAGACTTAAAAAGCTTCGATGCCAGTACGGTAAACACCAAAACATCTCATCCTGACAAGCGCGAAAACCTGAGACCGAACTTCAGCAATCACCTTTCTTCTTTCTTCCTTTGAATTTCGAACTCGGAAGTAGAAGACTATTATTGGGGATAAATCCTGCTCTCATTGAAGTCCAGTCTGATGCTTAGCCTAATGTAACTGATAATCACAGAAGAGTTTCGATCACGAATTCTTTCTCTTGGGACTTCTACAGCAGCCGAGCTCCTTCCGGATCTCTCCAGCAGTCAAGCTCCTTTCGGACTCCTCCAGCAGCCGACCTTCTTTTGGACCTCTCCAGCAGTTGGATTCTTCCATCAGACGAATTTCCCCTTGGGTCTCTCCTCTAGTAGATCTGCATATAGATTCCTCCAACATACCTACTTCTGGATTCTCCCAGCAAATCCACTTTTAGATATCTCCGACAGACTTCCTTCAAGGTTTCTCCTATTGCAGAACTTCTGAACCTCTTCCGATCGAACTTTCGACAGTCACCCAGAAAGATCTCCTCGCCTACATGAATCCGATCCCATACACAGCATGAACCAACTCACACACAGACTACCTTAGAAGAGTCCAAACTCCTCTAGAATTGATATAGCTCAAAGTTCATCACTAGCTGACGTCTACTCCTCTGAACTTCAACTATTAAATCTCCAACAGATTGGCACGTCACGACAACAAATATTATCTTTCATAACAAACTCCACGTGATCCCGAGCGGCCCACTATCAGATGGTTATGACTACCGCTATCAGTTTGTCACAGACTCTAAGGCTATAAAAGAGATCCTCCAGATACATTTTCTTCAAGCTCTCTTCTTCTTTCTAAGACTCTGCAACTTTCTTGACTGAATACTCCATTTCTGTTGGCCAAAAGAGCTGACTTGATCGTCGAAGGATCTTACCGGAGCCACTACCCCTGGCTCTGGATGAGACTTGTTTTGCAAGTCACCGGCGGCGACCTCGTCTTCTCCGACTCAAGCACTTCTCTGGCGACAATCAAATTTCGCACCAATAATTACTATGATTTTTGTAATGAAATTATTTATTTGAATAGGATCAATTCCACAACTATTTAGCATGGATAATATTTTTAGCCATATAAAGATTATTCTCACCTATAAAGAAATAATGTGTCTTGTGGGCTAAGTGGAAAAATATAAGAAATGTCTTACTATATGACTTTATGGCTCATATGCTAATAAGATATTTACTCCCATACTAAACAAATTCATTAAGATAATATATATAACTAATAACCCATTAGAAGTTATGGAATGAAAAAAGATTTCTATGGAATATTAAGAAATTTATAATGGTTTTTAACTTTTCATGATGGAAGCAATGTAAAAAGATTGTCTAATATAAATGAGGGTTCCTAATCTATAAAATAAAGCATGTGCTTTCCCATCAAAATAGGCAAACATTTAGCAAGATGTAGGATAGAAGAGTCCTATAATATTAAGAGCATGTGACTTGTGAGTGGTTGATTTTTATTTTACTTAAATAACAATAGTTGGAGATAAAATCTTGTCATGTCATTTCCGCTGTGTAGTGCACAAATTTTATTATATATAGTTTATGTTTCTTTTTAATAGGTGTTTCCATAGAGAAGGAGAATGTTCATGGAGATGGTGATGCGGGTGTTGCTATATAGGATGTTTAGGTCAGGCATGATGGCCATTGATGTGCATGTACATATTCATGCATATGAGAAGTGCAAAATCAGCACTGTATTGCCTAGTTTTCGAGTTAAAACTGCTTCTATAACCTTTGTAGAGTAAACCATTAGACTATATCCTACTTGTGATATAGCTCATATTTATTTAATACTTTAAGCCTATACCTATTATTATAAAGGCTTACCTTACTATTATCCTCGCTGCTTGAAAAGTAGCTGTGGTCCCCTTGCTTCAAACTCAAGGTTAGCATCCTCACTGCTTGTGACTAATAGCTACAGTGCCCTCGCTTCAATTCAAGCTCGAGGACAGTTTCCTTGCCACTTGTATCAGTGGAGGAAAACCTTCCCGAAACCCCTCCCTAATAATTAATATGGAAGTTACCTCCCTGTAGTCTCCCTCTGGGGGACAGAAAAGTTGAAATTAGGAAAGTAGAATGGGTTATGCCCTTGCTAGTTGACCCAACTAGCTCAAGGGTGCCCTCGCTTCTGCTCGGGGGGTGTCCAAGATTTTCCATTAACCGAATAAATGCCTATCAGAATTGGATACCATTAGATTACAGTTCAACTTTTATCATATATGACTATGGAACATTATGAATGTTAATATTTGCTACTGCTCTTATAACCTGACGTTAGCTGGCACGAGGATAAGTGCTTCTTATTTGGGAAGATGCAGATGATTAATGGGTTTTTGCTTAGCACATTGATTAGAAAGTTGCTCCCAATATTTGTAGACACCATCAGGAGACACACTTGAGATGGTGGAGGCAGAAGAGATGGATTGGCTCTGTTTCATTTAGAAAATAATAAAATAATTTTTCTTACGAGAAAAGTAATAAAAGATAAGGAAGGCTATCAACTAGTAGTTAATATGTTGATGGCAGCAATGATATGAGTGTCACCATAGAGGAGGAGGAGGTCCATGGCGACGGCAATGCAGGTGTTGCTATAGAGGATGCTGAAGTCGTGTGTGATGGTAGGTGACGATGATGTCAGGGCAATGGAGGTGGCCCTTCTCCTCCTTATCTATGACACCCTATATCATCGTAGGTATAGATGACTTAAGGGTGGCCCTCCTCTCCCTTAACAATGACACCAATATTACGACCGCCATAGATGACCTAACATCAACTCTCCTCCTTCGCTGCCTCATTTTAACCAATGCTAATGACCTCACCACACATATAAATGTTGACTCAATCCTTCTCAAGATCCACATCTCCCTCAAGGATGGTGATGACCTAGCCCTCTTTGAAGGTATCATCAACCATAATGGTGAAAGAGATTGCTCGCAGTCTCAACTGACTCGACTCGACTCAAATATCAATAAAGTTATGCTTAAGCTTAAATTTAAGCCTTGATTATAATTTAAAATATAATTAAAATAAAATAAAACATCATATTATATTTTAACTATATATTATAAAATAAAAAAATAATATTATTAAAAATAGATACACTCAACTAGTCTTGCCACTTTTTGAGTAAATTATTTAAATTACTCAAACTTAGTAATAATTGAACCAAGTAGAGTTTGGTTCAAAATTGAATTTAAATAACTTACGAGCTGCTCGACACATACATTTGCACCCTTAGTGACAAAGCATTAAGCCGAGAGAAGCATCTTAGACAAGCTATAGACTATGATGAGTCTCTTACGTTTTGAAGATAAGTTGCAACAAGTTTTGCACAGCAAGTAGCATGAGTTTTTGGACCTTCCTGCAACAAGTTTTGCACATAAGTTGCATTAATTTTTTTTCAACCACCGGCCAAGATCATGATCAAGCAAGCCAGCAGAACAGGACGGAAGACATCACGTACCAATGGTGAGAAAGAAATGTCTTCTTGTAAAATCCTTCTCTGTCACCGTTCTCCCTTTCATAATCCGCTAGAAAAATGGTCGCAGGTTTTAAGACATGATCCGAATGCCCAACCGGCATATAGGGAGAGGGCAAGGCCGTCTGTATCCTTTTGCTGGACTTCACCATAGCAGTCATATAAATAAAGCAATAAACACTGGAGATCGTCTTTTTGATAAATACATGTTTATACCTCTCATTTGTATATTAGATCTCTCCATTGTCAAATTCACAATACATTAATGAAGAGACTGGTTATCTGATTAACTGGAATATTCGTAGCATCTCACTTGCAAGTTCAAATCTTCCCTTCAGAATATATTGGATCTCACTGCTGATTATATCACTGGCCTAGCACCAAAATTTGCCACCAGACCTATTAGGGCTGAAAAGAATATACAATACCCATGCTGGACAAATATTTCTTCAGCACCTTAGTATGATTTCATCTACCGGTCTTCTCGCCGAACTTGATTTGGATCAGATATCATGTCCATCATCATCTTCTCGGGGGAATCTTCCCAGCTGCCGAAAGTTTTCAAATCAACCTGCAAGATTAGATAGAAACAAATGATATAAACATAACTTTGCACTATTACTGACAAATATGATCACAGGCATGGTTAGGTGCCCAACCTTTCGCCGCTGCTCATTGAAAAGTGTCTCTCTTTTTTTGTATGCATCCTGCCGTTCCTTTGCAGTCCTCCCAGCAAAACCCCATACTTCAACCTCCAGAACTACAGCTTCAACCGGTAAAAAGCCCTGCATCATTCCACAATATGCAGTCAACAATTCTGGCTGCCTTATGAGCAAGAAATATCAGACTGTTGATGATGGCAGCATTCAGCCGATTGTCACAATTGACATACATTTTAGCTGTTGTACATGGGTAATAAACATGTTTTGCTATTAAGTTCAATGAGTGTTCAACAACATTGAGGCAAGGCATATTTTGCAGCTCTTTAAATCCATATATCAGATGATAGGGTACCTAACTGATAGCCAATCAAAAGAATCCATCCCCCCCACCCCCACAAGAAAAAACTTTTCCTTGCCATATTAGTATATTAGTTTTCATTTGAAAAATGTTCATAGGAACTAGCTACACGTAAACTTCATTAGAAGAATCAGTACACGATTAGATGAGTACATTTAATAGAAATTAGATTGATGTGAAATCATACATCAGTCAACAAAATATATTCTATCCAATTCATACTACATCTAGAGTGAGAAAATAAAACCAAAGCAATCTTGGAAGGCATTAAATATTCTATTTTGCACTGAATCTCTATGATTCAACTGTTCGTGTTGCAACATGTAAAAAATGGTGAAACATTTGGAACATCTGGACAAGAAAGTAAGCAACAAAAGATGCCAATGGTAAGAGCTCTGCATTTTAAGTACTAGCCTGACTGGGAAGAAGAGAGCCATGTTGGTAAGTTTTGTCAACTGCATGATGACGAAGTGTCACTCGAGCAAAATCTTCATCCATAAAAATCCTCTCATTTCCTACACTTCCACCAAATGCCAAGCCAACAGGCTTTGGATTTGGTTCATATACTCTTACGGTTGGATGAAGGTGACAATATATGAAGTTCTTTTCCTTTCCTGCTTGGTAACATCTAGGAATCATTCTATCTTCACAGTAAAATTTGGAAACAGAAAAACATCTTCTTAAAAACCTACCAGAAGGTGAAAAGACACGGAAAATTGGGCTGATAGCATAAATATGTCCTGAGCTTCCAAAAAATGTATCTTTATTTTCAAATCCCTGACTGGTTAGTATACCGATCACCCATCTTCCAGTGCTGCTGTCTCCCTCAGAGGCATCTGCTGAATTAGCAGAAAGTAAAATCATCAAGGACCCATTATAACCTTCAATGTTAGACCAGAACCTGCTCAATCCCTTGCCATGAATTGATGACCTGCAAGTGAACATCTAACAGAAAATGTAATGTGCATTTCTTTCAAAATTGACAACTTGTGTCAGAAGCAACAAGCGGAAGTTGTGAATTCATTATGATAGCATGGCATGGCAGAACTAGTATGAATTAAACATTAGCTAATTAAATTCTGATTATTTCAGCAATAAAGAGGTTAAACAAAGATGCAGGGAACATAATTCAAAAAATGAATATGCTATAGTGACTAGTGAGAGATGCAACTTTTCTAGATGCACAGTGGAAACATAAATAATTACAGTTGCATGTCATGCCAGTGCAATCACAAACAAAACATCAACCAATAGAATGCATGTCATCCTAGCAATAAACAGGTGCATCAAGAATATGGGGAAAATAGCACAAGAAACATATGCTCAATCAAGATGGTCAATTTTTTGGGTGTGAGAGAGGAAGTAATATAACATGAAGCAAATAAGATATTATCTGCTCACTTGATAAAGTAAACTTGGTAAGGATAGTATATTCTTCCATCATCCATTTTGAAAGGATTATAAGACAAAGTTCAAGTATCTTGTACGTCAAGTTTTGAGAATTCTTTTGCTTCCAATTTCTAAGAAAAACAAGGTTCTTCTCATGCTGCAGAGTGTACCAGCAGGAATTTTCCACCTTGACCTTCTTGCTTAGAGAAGCACCAGCTTTGTGCAGACTCAGAACTTCATTTATTCATTAGTCATGTAATCTTGCAGAGGTACCTCAAAAATATCCACCATCCAGGTTCCCAGGAGCAAGCACAGTGCAAACCACCCCAGTCTATTTTATCAAATAATATGCCGTAGATTTCCAGAAATATAAAGGGGGGAGGGATTTTGTGGAGCTCGTTAACCATTATCCATGAAATGAAAAGCTTCATCCTTCACTAAAATCAACAATCAGTTTTATCATTACTTTGTAAAGGGCTTACATTGGATGAAAGAAAGGCTGTAGGAAAATGTAGGTTAACTGCATTTAAAAGACAACTCTACCATTAAAATTTAAAAGTAGTGTAACAAACCGCACTAAACCCTCCAGAACTTATTTTAGGGTTCAAATGTTACAAAAGTTTTAGATATCCAGACACTTCACAACCATACCAAGTGGCTTGGTATCATTGCAGATTACTTTCTTTGTTGAGACTAAACAGGCACAGCATTATCAGGACTAATGCATGCATTATCAGATAGTGATTTTGATGCTGCTTTACATACCACTTGTAACACCACTCAAAGATAAGAATAAGACTTGCACGAATCTTCGTTAATGGATATTATAGGCTTGAAAGAATGACCCATCATTACTGGATAAATACATCTTAAAAGTCATTGATAGCTTATGTAGCTTCAACCTGCAAAACTCTCTCTAGAGCCCTTGTATAACTTTTGTTATAGTATTGGGTGCAACACCATAGCTAGATGAATCTAGAATCCATTGACCTTGATGAAACCCTTGCCGATGTCTTCCTTCAACATTTAAAGTACCTTTTCTTTCTTCTTGTTGATCCAACATACAAGAAGAAGAAACCACCCTTTCATAAAAGTGGCTTTGAAAATGAGGAGTGGACCCTCTCCCCACCCAAAGGGGCACACAACAAATTAAATGGCTATCAAATTTCTTATCCAGGTAACTCATTGATGCTCCACTATTTTAAATCTTTGACCAACGTTTGAGTTGTTAAATTCTAGTGTTCCTTCTCTGCTGCATAAGCTTGTTGAAGCAGAAGAAAACTTCATTTGAAACAGAGAGAAGGAAAAACATTCCATATCTTAAAAATGAACTTATGAAGTTTTCATTATTGACGTACTGATTCCAATGATCTGAAGTAATATACCAATGAGGCATTGACAATTGAAAGCAGGAAAGGAATGAACGGTTCTTTTAACCAAACCCACCACAACAACCCCCACCCCCCCCCAACGCACACCTCATTTTCTTTTCTTTTATTTTCTTTTCTTCTATTTTTCTTTTTTTTTTCTTTTTTTTTTTCTTTTTTTTTTTTGTGTCTGTTCTTGTTGCACGCATGCATCCCTCTGTATGGAACTCCCCATAAAAATATAAGAACATATTAAATTTGGATTTTTAATCAAACTATTTCTTTTTCACTATATTCTAAATTACTAGCTTATAACAAATTTTCATTCCACTAGGAGTTAAAACTCTTTTAAAAAAGATGAAGACAAACTGGATATATGACCAAGGATTGATGCCCAGCACCACCTTCTAGAGAGTCAGCAGACAAGTGTCATCACTTTAGGTCCAATTTCTGCTGCTCCATTTCTCAGATGGAAAAGAAGGAAAAAAAAAATCCTACTTCGCTAGAATAGTATGTGTGCTAGCACGGCTGACTATTGGGCTAGGTCAGTGGAGAAATCAAGCACAGAATGGCTTTGATTCACAAAAGGCCCTTGATAGTTCCTCGCAAACTTCAAGTTAGTGGCGTGCATTCAAATGGCATCTTTTCATTCATTTCCGCCACACTATAATAACCACCACAATAAGAAAGAAGCAAGCAAAACAGCTAGAAGAGCTCGCTTTGCCATGCCCAACATTTCTTATTCATAAGAAAGCCAAAATAAATATTCAATTCAAACTTCATAGAGCTGGTGCTGCTGCTGCCCCCATCACAACACCCTCCCCCCCCCCCCCCCAACACACACACTGACCCTGTACCGCTGCATACTGAGATTAAAAGTGCTTTTAGACTATTTTTTCTGCTTAGGCATAGATTGGTACCATGTGTCAATATTATACATATTGCTTCAGTACTTTAGTAATTGCAAGTAGTATGGGTTGAGTTTCACCATACTGGGCATATCGTACTAGTACCGAACAGCCTCATATGGTATGCCTCATTATCTCATACCGTACCACATAACACTGTAACAGGATGGTACTTGTATGAGATCCGATACCGAGTCAGTGAACCTTGATCTCTATTTTGATTTCAAAACCTTGGACTCATAAAGATTGCTAAAAGTACCTGCTGGAAAGTGTTCCACAAAACTCATACATCATAAACATTTGCTGCTACAAATTGCTCCAGAAAACTGATATAGAACATGTCATGACTTTAACTACTTTCATTATCATTTTGCATGTAAATCTAAAGCTAGCATTATGATTGACTTTGCTTCATACATGCTGAAATGCCACTATTAGATTGTGTCATTTCTACTGACAGTTTGCTGTCCCAGACCATATTGCAGTACCGGATACCATACAGTACTATCAAAGTATCAAGACTTGGTACACCCCCATACCAGTTCTCAGCACCAGTGTATGCACCGTAGCAACACTTGATTCATGATGTATTGTTTGGGTACCACATAGGGGCCAGTACCAATTCTGCAGACCTTGCTTCTACTACTGCTCGAAGTTCATGAAATGTTGCCAAATTATTTTCAAGCGCTCTGGGAAAAAAACCAACATGAAATAAGTCTTCCACCTCTAAATCAACATGCTGCAGCTATCATCCTTAATAATTTAGTGCCGTTAGCATCAACATAATTCAAGTAAGCATCATATCTCTTAAAATTAATGCCTTTTCCACGTTGAAACCTCATCAATAGCCTTGAGTTATAATGCATGGAAAGTTGGAAACTAAAGATTTGACTTGACTAATGTTAAGTTTAATTGGTCATTAGATTATGGATACAAGATGTACTCCAAAATCTTTAAGCACAAGAAGTGGTGACATTCTTTGATACAACTCTTATTGCAGGCCCATGCAATATTGAAGCACTTGCACCATACATATCCCAAACTCTAGAACTCAGTACGTGTCAGACTCTGATGACTCCAGCTGAGTAAATACTCCATCATTGCTGAAGAAGTTGGTTAGATATCCTTTAATAATGAGACATTCATAGCAAAAGCATCAAGGTGGAACTTTTATACTTCAAGATAAGTGCTTAGATTGCAACACGTTTGCCTTTTTATGTTGAAAGCACCAAACTAACTGTGTAATACTTGGGCATTAGAGTGTAAGCAATGCAATGGAAAGGAACACTGAACCTATACCATTGAATAATGACAATGTTATGCACTAATTGAAAGCAATTAGATCATCAAGAAGATCTCTCTTAATGAAATCTACCATCATACTCATTCTTCCATAGACTTCTTAGTAATAACTTATCAGAATTAGCAACTTGTTCTTCACATGGATGAACTTTGTGATGTTTAGTGTAAACCATGTTTAAGCCCAAAATTCATAGCATATGATAGTTTATGACTCTTCATCCTGCTCCTAATAGTATCTATTCCTCATTTTCGATCATTCATTGTTATATCCAATGATACTGAAGCCCCTTCATCAGTTAGAAATGATGTATGACCAAATGATTATGAACAAGTACAATTTTCTCCACTTCCACATGAAGATTAGAACCTGTTCTAATCATGCACTAGTATAAGCTATGCTCATGTGCTTGACAATTTCCTTTCCTATTGCACATACGCCTTGTAAGAGGAAAGCAAGATGCTTGGAAGTTGTTTCCTTCCATTTACAGACTTTGCACATGTGTCATGCATTCTAACCAAAACATGAGGCATCTTCTTTCAATTATGCAATCAGCAGCTTTGCAATCAAATACATTGTTATATCACTCAAACAACCTTGTAGGCCCTAACAAATCAGTTTCTTTTAGAAGAAGCTCTATAACATTCTTGTTGGTCAATCTATTAATAGAGCTTTACCAGCATATCTATTTGGTTCTGGTTTTTGATATTTGTCCGAAAATATAGATAATCAAGATCCCAAAAGCTAAACCACTTGCTTTTAATAAGCGCAAACTCATTTTTTACTTAGGTCTACTATGTCTATCACAAGGTTAAATTTTAGTGGCCCATAATTATGAGGGTTGTAACCTACCATGACAACCCATTTCAGCAAAAGTAGTTTCACAACGTGAATTTAGCATGCCATTAATATCAAGAACTATGCAATTTTGGAATTAGCATCTTACTGCCTTTTGTTAAACATCCCCCTTGCCCACTGGATCAGAAACAAGTTCAGAGTAAGGTTGGAAGAGGAAAATGCTGAAGAAGTTAATGGTGTAGGTGCCAACTTGCTACACTTTGGTTTTTGTTCAAATATTTTTAATCTCTCTCTATCTTTTTTCTCCTAAAAGTTCTCTCTCCATATTTGTATTTTTTATGCTGCCTCGACAATGCTGAAGCAAAGCAAGTTGTCGATCAAGCACATGGTAGCATCTGTGGCAGCCATTTAGGAAGCCAAATGCTTGTGAAGAAGCTTTGAAAATGAGCTTGTTCTTATTTAAAAATAATGGTCAAACTATGGGGCAAGATTCGCCATACCATTACAAATTGCACCATATCAGACATACCGTATCGTACCAGTACCAACCCAAGACTTGGTATAGAGGGCATAATGAGTCTCAGTATGCTGAACAAAACCCAGTATTGAGCATGCCAACACTATACCAGCATGTTATTGGTACAAGATCTGGTATCAAGAGGGCCAACCTTGCTATCAGGTCACAATTGTCTAGGATTGGCAAGCAATTACTAACAAATCCAGACCCTACCAATTATTTTAGTAATCTTTGATGGAAACTCTTCATTAATAGGGTTAATTTTATCTCTTTTCGATAAGATAAGTGAAAATAATAGAAAGCTCATTTTAACAGTAATTGATTCATTCAGGGCTAATCAAATTGTCCAAGTCCTAATTAACAATACATCTAGTTGCAAAGCTGTCAGTTACACAACTGAAAAAACATACCTTCATATATTCTCATTATGATGTTTGGCTGCTACCTTTAGTCTATTATGAAAGATACATCAATTTCCAAGCATCTTGCCCTCCTTGTTATTGAGGCAGTATGTAAGAAGGAAAATAAAATTTATCACTACTTCAAGAATCACATCTCATGTTAGTACATTTTGAGGACTTACTGAAAATGAAGAAAACTGGGTCAGGCCATCCTTATCCAATAATGCATCGTTTGCTAATTACTAGAAGGGTTTTAATGTTTATGGTTACAAGTAACCAATAGGCCATAAAAAGAAAATTTGGATAAGAAGAGGAGCATGACAAGGTCTCTAACACTCGATAATCTTGTGGTCAAGGTGAGGTTTGTTCTAAACTTTTCAAAGTCCATCCATGTGATGTTGAAGTTTGCTGGTTCCAATGAAGGTGTCATTAAGGAACCCTATGGATATATGGATATGATGCTGATATCCATTATAAAAGCACCTTTTGATGATCCAATTGTTTATCAAATAGTTCATGATATGCTTGTTAATCAGTGAGATAATTTGAATGTTTCTCTTCACTGCCTCGATAGCCTTGTAATGCCGCACACTCTAATCCCAAAGTATCAAAGACAAGGGTGGTGCCTCCTACACCAAAACAAAAGATGCAATCCAAAAAGTGATCTTGAAGTTCAGAATAGTTATGTTGATATTTTCACGTTGACTAATAAAAATTGCTTGACTTGAAGCCACTAAAGGAAGACGTAATGAGTCTAATAGGTTGGTGAAATATGAATGGCTCACGTGCTCTAAATTGAATGGGCTTGCAATAAAGATTTTATCACAGAGTGTTCTTACTCCTTGTGCTCAGAGGTGTGGGGCACATACTCTTCCACCCACTGCCTAAAAAGCAACAAGCTTAAGAGTCATTGGTTAAAGCTTTAACAAATAAAGCTAATTGATGAGGTTTCTAGATGACTATAACACTGATTACAAGGGAAAATCAACATCACCTTGATAATGTTGATTTTGATGAAAAGAGGCAAATGTTAGAGGAGCTAACAGCAATAGTTAATTAGAAATGGAACCCTAATTTCATTTTAGTGACCAGCCTGAAAATGTTCGAGATAATTCTCCACCATTTCTTGAGCTTTTAACAACAGTAAATATGACAACCTAACACTGACATCCAGTTTCAAAGAAACAACCATAAGCACAAAGGTGACTTAAGATTTCACAAGGAAAACAACAAAATCATGAAAGCTATTATCTATTTTTATGAGTTTTCAGGGACCTTTGTAGCAAGAAATCTATATGAGGTATGACTGAACATACTGTAGCAACTGCTGCAAACTTATGAGTCTTGTATTTATAATGAAAAAATACATTTTATCAAATTTTTGCCATACTTTACTGGTTGTTGAAAATCTTTATAAATGGGTAATTCTACAGACAGAGTCAAAGAATTGCAACCACAAATAATCAATAGTTGATAAGTTTTGATTTTTGAATACCAAAATAGGTGGTAATCATAAGCAGGTATCTGACAAGGCTAAGCATAATAAAGCACAAACACACAGTCTAGACTGCTAACTTTGTGGTTCATTTAGGCAAACAAGTACATCTTTTAATCAGAAATATGTTTCTGATTATTTTATTCATCTTTCTCTCACTTTGCTCGCTATGCATGTCTTTCTGTTAATTAATTATTTATTTTATTCTTAAATGATGCTTTTTATGTTTCAGCTAGCTTTATTTATCTATTCGTTTAAGCTTTTTAATTTCATTTTTAAGGGATGTCTAATATTTGTTGTAGTCCACTCCTCTGATAATTTGTTTCCCTTTTCATAGTTTTTTTTCTCTCCATTTTCATTTCTCTGTTTATTTCTTGATCTTTTGGTAGAACTACACATGCAACATATGGGTTTAATACCACTTAAATTATGCATTGGAATATCATTTTAAGGGTTCCTTAAAGCTAATCTGCTTTATACTTTTTTTTTTTTTGTCTATGCTTTATTAGTTTTACATAGGTAGCCCTCCTTCAGGGAAAAAAGCACAAGTCACAAAAAAAGGAAGTGACTTGTTACCATAGGTCTTCTTATAATGATATATATTTAAAGGACAAGAAAAAAAATTCTCTGGTTTTAAGGAAAAATTTATATTCTAAATAAAAAATAATTTGTTCAATAACTAGGAAAACCAAGTGGAGCAGGTAATAGACTTAATGAATAAAAGGCAGCCTAAATTGGTGCTCCTGTGAAATACATGTGAATAAAAGAAGAAACGCAAATCGATACATATCCAGCAAGGATACAAAAAAGTATATATACTTGCACATAGAACAAGAGAAGAATGCATGGGCAATTTATGGGAATTTAGGTTATAGAATATCTATATCTATTAAACTGAATGAGAGCAGGTACATTAGCAAATAACCAAGGCAAGTAGAACCATTACTCTAATAACATGGCATGGTATATAAATAAGGAAAATAAGAGAAGAAAATTGACAATAAGAGGTTTTACTATGAAGTACCTCTGTGATATGGAATTATGTCAATACAATATCACAAACTTAAGTCAGCACTTTATTGTTAAATGAAAGTGTCATCGCCATCAATAAATTAAGCTGAACACAGATCCTTCCAAACCTTATCTTCTCTGTCCTTTTCAGTTTTTTTTAACATCACCACAATAGTACAACTCAGAGAGTCATGATCACACTCTGCTGATACATCAAATTATGGATCCAGCTCATGCGACTATAGCTATGCCCCATTAGATGATGCAACATGGGCTAGACCTAAACATTTGTAATTGATATACTTTTGCTTCAGAACCTTCACATAATAAAAAGAAAAGTTCTATGCATGTCCTGGTTGTTAGCACTTGATACATAGGTTTGTTGTTATCAGTCTTCCAAGTTCCAAACAATCCATATTGCCCAAGGTTACATGTTTAAGGCAGGCAAGTAGTCCCCTTTCAAAATATCCACTGCAGAAACACTAACATTCCTCTTAACAACGGCCACTAATCATGAAGGAAATTCATTGAAGTTGTTGGCTTTAATGTCATTCTGATGGAGCTTTCTTTCATTCAGCCTTCACATAAAATGTTTGTTGAGATTGTCACTCACAAATGTACAACCTGAGCTTGGGCTTACGAGTATATACAGTAGCAACCATTAATTCAACATCTATATCACATAATGAAATGATTTCTCCCTTTGAGTTGATACATAAGATCTATCCTAGTCAATGTCTTTCAGTTCTACATGCCAACTTTTTGAAAGTCTTCATGTTCAAGCTTCACCTATAATAATAGCAATGTGCTGACCTCTCAAGATGGTCCATTTAACTCCAGACTACTGACTCCAATATAAAACTAGTTTTAATTGAAAGTTTCCATGACGGTGAACAACTGTTTTTCCTCATAAAAAACTAGAGTGCAACCATCATGGACAATAAAATATAGTGAATTGTTCTGATTGAAAGTTTGAAACCAATGGGCTGCACAAGTTCTGAACATGTGAACTTACAAACACGATGATGCAAGAATGAGCAAACAGCAATCAGCATTCTACAGCAGAAATTGTACTTCCAAAGGATCAGTTTTTCAAACAAGCAGGCATGTAGAAGAAGAATTTGTTAAAAAAGGAAAAAGAACAATTTTATAGCCACATATGATAAAGACATGGTGATGACCAACCTATATAGAAGGTTCTCAGAGTCCATTCCTAGAAAAGATGCCCTTAAGAATTGTTCACTCAGTCTGTCTCATAGTGAGAGATATTGCCCATGCTCTTCCCCGTGTTAGGAGATATGTATCACAGGTGTTGCTGGAGCAACCATTATCAGCTGAAGAATTAGAGGAATCCATCTTGTCCTGTTCACAAACAACTAAAATTTAGATTAAAATAAATCAATTAAAAATACTGACTTTATCCATACGAAGGCAACTGTGATAACTTCAATTCTACAAAGAACTGAGGATGAAGACCAACTCCAGCGGTGGCAGGACAGGCAGCCAGGAATGTCTCATTTTGATACAAGAAACTCTTATCTACAGACACATGAACATTCATGTATATACTCTCACTTGAATATGCATGTACTCAGAAGATGCGTGCACACACACACACACACACACACACACACACACACACAGAGAGAGAGAGAGAGAGAGAGAGAGAGAGAGAAGAGAGAGAGAGAGCATCCTTAACACATTGGCATCACATCAATTTTAGCTTAAAGATCACAACAGATTACTGCCTGCATAATCAATGGCTGTCTTAATCTGAATTGTTCATGCTGAAACTACTAACCAATCTTAAAGCCTCAAATTATTGCTAACAAAATCATTAGAATTCCCCATAGATAAATGGTGGTAATTATCATTAAAATTGGTTTATCTGGTTGATACCCAGTAAAACAAATAAAGCTCAGCCCATGTAAAATTGACTGGACTCAGACCCATTGATCATCAAATAGATCATGGATACCAATCATAGAAGTGAAAACAAACCTAGGCCTATTAAGACACTAAAATGGAGACGAGCCTTTGAAGCTTCAACAATGACTCAAAAGCTTCATGTTCTATGTGCTATGCAGTCTATATCTCCATGACCATTAACTGATATCAAACTCAAGATATGAAGAATCAAGTAACTCAAGAACTCAGTGCTGCTTTGTTGGGCTACCCATCAAATTTTGATGGGGAAAGGCTGGCAATTTCCAAATTATGTTAAAGATAACATCAACCTCGACCAAACCAAAATGAGAATCACATATATTAGTCTCACAAAGCTCACCACACAAATCCTAAGGTTAAATGCCTCAAACACATTTAATGGATAAAGCAAAGACTTATTGACTCAAACTGGGCAAAAGCCTAATCAAGCCAATGGCATGGATGGATCAAATTACTTTTGTCAAATAAAATGAACTAATGAGTTCATGCCAAATTTTGATCATATAAGATCTAGAACCTTCTCCAGTACTAAATTTTTGGCCTTGGAACCAGAAAGCAAATGACTGCCTCAGGCCAACACCAAATTTGGATTGTCTAAAGTGTGGATACATGGTTTGATATCAAACATGGACCCAAAATTCAAGTGACATTAGTGGCCCATATCAGATTTTAGATACTTTAAGCCTGGAACCTATACTCCCACAAAATTTTGAACCATGGAACCTAAATCATTCAAATTCTTCAGCTTCACCATAGTTTGCAGTGTGAAATCTTCTTTAAGATAGAATCATGATTAGCTCAAACTCACACTCTCAAGGTATCTTTTCCCCAAAAGGGCAAAACCCTAGTGCATACCATTTTTTAGCTCTGGAACTACATAATAGTAAAATGGACCTCTAATTCTTAAGTTAATAACATAGACCTCCAGTCCCTAATTCAAAAAGTAAATTAAGATGGATGTATCAATCCCCTTACTGCACAGGTGGAGCTCCAAGTCCATAGCTAGGTTCTTACCCATTTTTTTCGTGTACATGTATGCATGTATACATTTATTGACAATTTTGGTTTTTCCTTTGCCCCTGGAGAGAGGAGTGGCATATCATGTTGATTAATGAACCACCGAAAGCAATTGATTAGAGAGAACATATCATATTTCTGGGAATCTTTCGTTTAGCACTAACTGAAGTCTACTAACTGGAGGTGCCCTAGTCTTATGAGATTACTTAGACATAGGCTCATGGATTTTTGTCAGGCATGGAGCCAGATAAAAATATTTACAAACAATGACATTGTGAATTCCAAAGGAAATTAAATGTGTTAAAAAGATTATGTTAAATTTCCTTTCAGTCTTCATTTTCAGTGTTAATAAAAGGAAGTTTTGTGAAAAAGTGACACCACGTATCGCTCTCAAATGCTAGTGCAATCTTTAGGTCATAAATATATAGTCAATACCCATGCATAGCATGGGACAAAACTATACACATAAAACTTTATTTAGTAAAACAGTGCCAATATGTTTGATTTGGATCTTCCACAGCTAATTCAAAACAAGACCAAATCAATCTAATGCAATGACCAGATAAAGTTCATCTAATCTGATTTTACATACTATCCCATGATCTATCTACCTGCTTCAAGTAATAGTTTATTCACGCATTTCATAAACTGACCATTCTTGACTCTGCATAATTAAATATCAACTATATTATCGATGAAAGTTTTAATAGCTTAGCTTTTTACCACTTTTATTGGGTTGTGACTTGTGAGATCTTTTAGTAATGTTCTTTTTGTTGGACAAGTTTTCCACCGTCATTTGTGACGGTTTCATGAAGCAAAAGAATAAGAAGAACAATGCCAAGAAACACCTTAAGGTTGCGTTTAGTAGCTGGCAATTTATCTAGATTGCCAGCAATTTAAAGTAGGCCCACCAGATTACTGTGTTTGGTATGCTTTTTGAGTGGCAATCCAAATTGCCTTGATAATCTACATTGCCTTGAGAAGAGGTGGCTATCTAGATTGCCACTTCTTTGGTAATATCGCAATAAAAATTTTGAATAAAATTATCCTTCAAAAAAATCATAAAAAATTTGTCGCCCAACCCTCCCCCCTCCCCTGGCACCACCAGTGGCTTTTCCACGCCCGAGACCCACCTGCGGCTCCTCTATATATATTTATATATATTATTATTTATATATAAATAAATATTATATATATATATATATGTATTTATATATATTTATATATTATTTATATATATATAAATACAAATATATATAAATATAAAAAATATTAATATGTAAATATAAATATATATATTTATACATATTATTATTATTATATATACATATAATAATATGTATATATATATATTTATATATATAATAATATATAAATATATATTCATATTTATATATATAAGTACATATAAATATATAAATATATATATATATATATATATTTATATATAACATATTTTATATATATATATATATTATAATTTTGTTTCTCACCAGGGAAGAAGAAGAGCAACATTACTATGGGCATTTTGGAAATTTTATTTCACATTATCGATAAGATTAGACGCGCGCGCGCACATACATACATACACACACATTAAAATGGAGACTTGACCCTCCATTTGACACGTGGGGTTTTAGGAAAAAAAGAAAATGGGAAAAAGGAGTCTGGAGAGGAAGACGGGATGTCATGGTCTTCTTCTTGGATTTGTTTCAAGACTGCAAGCAAAACAGGAAAGAGGAGTCTAGGGATTAGGAGTGAAATCTTCTTCTTGGATTTGTTTCGAGACTGCAAGCAAAATGGGAAAGAGAAGTCTGGGAATTAGGAGTGAAAAAATAAGAAAAAGGGAAGAGAGAGAGAGAGGGAGAGAGTTTGGGTGGTTACTTAGCAGAGTGGTGAGTTGGTGGGGAGGACCTTCATGGTCTTCTTGATTGATATAGCTTCATGTTGGTTTTTTCGTGCATCATCCAATGAGTTCTTGACTTCTTATGTTCCATGACTCCATGGCTGAGTTTGATTCCCCCTCCTGTCGCATAGTTAGTGTCTTGGTTTTTGCTTCTTGATCATTGGTTTGCATGTAATGTTTGCTAATCTTCATCTTTTGCCAATTTAGTCTTCAAAAAATAATGTGGGATGAGACCGCATGCCGCATTATTATTTTTTAAAATTTATATTAAAAATTAAAAATTAGAATAGAAAGACATGAATATTATACTAAATAAGATTTTAAAATTTTCAAATTTGGAGAAATTATTGATAAATTTATTCTAATACTTTATAAAAATAACTTATAAAGAGACTTGATAATGGTGGTCTTATCAATGCTAGGCTGGCTAGTGAGAAGGATAGTGCGGCCAGCAATCTTGTCCTCGCGGATGAGCTGGAGGATGAGGCCAGCAGTTTTGTGGGTGAACTGCAGGCTAACCATGTTCTCGGAGATGACATAGGCATCTAGAGAGTAAAGTCGAGGTGCAGGCTGCGGAGGTACAAGTGAGCACCGATATGCTCAAGTCGGATGAGGTTCCAACTCTTCGAGAGCTTTTTGAGCTCTACCATGATAGTGAAAAGAGAGAAAAGAGAGCGAGCTCCAGAGACGAAGAGCAAATCAGATAAGTACGAATGCTAATTCAGGAAGAGGGCAAGGGTTTTAGGAGAAGCTAAATAGTAAGAGGCTTATGGGAAACCCCAAAGTTAGAAAAAAAATAAATAGTTTATAATCCATTCTATATACAAAATATTTTTTCATTATTTTAATTATTTTTGAAATATATATAAAATAAATATTAATAAATTAATAAAATAAAATATTTTTTCAAAAAATATACATGCCGTGCATATATAGCATGAGTTTATAAGCTAGTATATATATTATTTTTGTTTCTGACCAGGGAAAAAGAAAAGCAACATTACTATGGATATTTTGAAAATTCTATTTTACGCTACCGGTAATCTAATTGTCATACCAAACATGTCAATTAAGATTTTCAGTAATTTTACTATAATACAATCTATGTATACCAAACATGTCAATTAGTAATCAACGTTACTAGCAATTTAATGGTGGCAATCTATCTTGAAGGTAATCCATGTTACCTTTCAACATTGCCTGGCAATACACCAAATGCAACCTAAATACATTTACGGTTACTTGATAGTGTCTTTGATACTCTTTAATAAACATTTTATATGCCATGATAAGCCTGTTCATAAAATAAATAAACAAGCTGCTCTTTCTTTTTTTCTTTTTTTTTTTAACCTAAATTAGCCTGTGAACTACTGAAAAATGAACCCTTCATACCTCTGAAGCAGAGCAAGCTTGAAGCTTTTCTTGTACATATTTTGAAAGACAATTTGCTAGGCCCGGAGCTGTTGTCAAGACCCAACTCTGAAGCTTCTGCGCCGAAACACTCTTATCAACACCCAAAACCTCGCAATGCCACACTTTCTCGTCATCCTGCACCGCCCCACACGACACAAACGCCGACAGCATCAGATGGATCACATTAGGTAGCACGACAGCATCTTTCTCCCCTTTACACATCTTCGAAACCCACGACCCCTGCTCCATGACCCAGCACATCCACAAAAGCATAAGCAACTCGCCCGACCCGAACGACCCGCCAACCTTTGCATCATCAGCATCAGAATCAAACTCCAAATTGCACGGAATCCCAGCTTTTTCGCACGTCGTGGCGTAAATCTTGTACAGCAAATTGAGAGATGATGAGACGGGCATCCTCGCGCAGCACCGATTGAAGCCTTTCAAGAAACCAACCCAATCAACCCTAACCGTACCATCAACAGCAGTGAATAAGAGGGAGGCGATCGACGGGCCAAGATTGAGCATTAATTCGGGAAAATGCTCCGGTACTGGAGGCGATTCAGATGCAAAGTTTGCGACCTTTAGAGAGAATGCTTCCTGAGAATAAGAAAGAAGAGCAGGGGATATGTCAAATAATAGTAGAAGGAAGAGAAATTGACGAGGTATGAGATTTACCTGGAGAGAAGAGAGGGGGATGGTGGAGGAATTGGGATTGGTGAGCTTGGAGAAGGCAGTCCGAAGGGTCGGGAGGGATCCGGTGGAGGCTGCGAGGGATTCTTCTTGCTGCTGGTCTTGGGACGATGAACCATGCTCGGTGGACGATGAGGCTCCCATCTCTCTTCTCTCTCCCTCTCTCTCTCTACCTCGCTCGGTCGGACGGAGAGGAATGGGAGAAAAGAAGAAGGGATTCCACGGCTGCTGTTGGAACCGGAGAGCGCCGTGTCGAGGAGTGCTCCTTCGCGGCACCACTCTATGCCCGCGTCTACGGTGTCCGTGACAGATCCAAATTATTGAGAAATTATACCCTACACCGCGTGCACCGGGTCACCAATCAGACTTTCCGTTTATGTGAGCTTCTCATTACGATAGAACAACGGTGAAAGAATATAAATAATGTGAGGCGGATGCCACGGAATACAAGAGTAATCCTTTGTCCAACTCCGGTGGAGAAAAAAAAAAATCTCATAGCACAATCAATAATAAAATAAATATTTAATATTATTTAATTTTTTTAAAAAAATTATAAAATAAAAAAATAATATTATTATTTTTTAATATCTTATATAATTTTCTATGACTATACATGACATCATAAATAATATATATAATTTTGTATCATTATATAATATTTTATTAGTTGTTCTGATTTTTTGATATTTTATATGATTTCTTATAAATTTATATAATTTTTTAAATAATATATATAATTTTTTGTGATTATTATGATTTTTGATGCTTTATATGATTTTATATTAATTATAATAATTAATAAAATATCATATAAAAATATAAAAAGTTATATATATATATATATATATATATATATATATATATATATATATATATTATATATATATAATTTAGGATGTTATATATATTCATAGAAAATTATATAAGGCATCAGAAAGTTAAATATATTATTCTAAATATTATATATATATATTAATAAAATATTATATATATTATTTAGAATATTATATATATATATAATCATATAATATATCAGAAATTTATATATATTGTTCAATATGTCATATATATTTTTTAAAATATTAATTATATATATTCACAGAAAATCATATAAGGCATCAGAAAGTTATATATATGGTTCAGGATATCATATATATTAACAGAAAGTCATATATATTATTTAAAATATTATATATATTCACAGAAAATCATATAAAACATCAAAAAGTCATACATATTATTTAAAATATTATATATATTTATAAAAAATTATATATATTATTTAGAATATTATATATATTCACGGAAACTCATATAAGATATTAGTAAATCATAATAATTAATAGGATATCATATAAAGATATAAAAATTCATATATATTATTTAGGACGTCATATATACTCATGAAAAGTGATATAAAATGATATTAAAAAATAATAATATTATTTTTTTCTTATTCTATAGAGAAAAAATGATATTTTAATCAGAAAAAATTTGAGAAAAAAATTAAGTGATATTAAATATATATCCTATTATTAATTACGCTACGTGGCCTAATATGATTGGGCTGTGTATTTTTCTCCATCAAAGGTGGTAGACAAAGAATTTCTCCCGGATGTAATATTGGGGCAGGACTTTTTCTCCACCGCAAGCCCATAAAAAATCTAAAAATCAAATAGAAATAAACTTCTACTATTAATAAAATTCACAAGTCCAATAATTTCAATATATATATATATATATATTTCTTATGCTAAGAGAGACCATCGATGAAAAGAGATCATACATATCCTCTTTTTTTCTCATCGAACATTTCTCATCATTGAGTCCTTTTCTCCTCTTATAAATGTGAAGGCATCCATCCATCTTCATTCATAGGTAAGATCTTCTTTCTCCTTCTTGATTTTCATCTATAAGTATGTATGGGATATCTTCACCACATATTTTTTTTGCATGATCATTAATCTTTTGCAATACAATATATCAAATTTTGTTAATAAAAAAGATGACATATTAACTATCAATGGTAGCCAAATCATAGAGCTTATTAAATTCTTGTTTCATAAATATTTTGAGGAAAAAATTTATAAAATGATGAAGAGAACTCTCTAGCTTTACCTAACATAAGAAGTTATATACATGTCATTCCTTAAATATTATGAACTCTTGGATACAAAGATTTTGAAAAAGAAAGAGGAATTTGGAGGAAGAGAAAGGGACCCAGGAGGAGAAGGAAAACCTTGTGAATGTGAGAGATGGCTTGATGAGGAAGAGGATAGATGAAGAGACTTGATACAAAAAAGAGAAAATATGGATGATCTCTTTGGCATATGCATTTTTTTTGTCTTTTCCTGTTTTTTATTTTTATTTGAGTTATGGGACTGATATATTCCATTAATAGGAATCATCTTGCCCCTATTTGATTTTTAAAATTTCTCTTTAAAATATGGAGGCAAGAGAAAATATAGCAAAAGAGGAGTTCTACTCTATATGATATTAGTGCCTACCCCATATAATTTTTGTTAACCTACATTTATGCCACATAGCAAAAAGTGCTAGAGGATCTACATATGTTCAAAGCAGATACTATATATGCTTGGAGTAATTCTTGAAAATTTGGATCTATGTTGAAAATTTTATTTGGTAGAATTTTGACAATTACATTCTTATTGATTTTTATTTTCTCATTAAAATAAAAAATGGCTAGTGTTAGTCAAGGCTTGAATAATAGAGTTATTCCTTTAGGAAAATCACAACTGAGTAATTGTCATAACAACTACTATAAGAGGAGATAAGAATTATAGCAATAAATTCTAACATATTAACATTTATTTAACAAAAATTATCTTTTAGAAGGTACAATGCTTTTGAAAAAACTTAATTATTAAAAATATTTTATTAAAAAAAATATGCAAGTGCTCAATAATAATTATTATTTGCATTGTAAGTCATAACAAATTGTTTTGATAATTTTCGATGTAATAGGAGGATAGGACCCACCCTTATTTATTAGATGTATACATGAGGTTACATTAGTATATAGGCCCCATCTGAGGATGGCTTTGGATCAATCCCTGAGGGAAGGAGCGGAAAAGACTATGATAAAGTCTTAATATTTATAGAGTGCAATTGAGAATTACTATGTTATTTTTTATTCTCTTTGTCTAAAACTACTACTTCTTGCCTCACTATCCTTGACTGCTCTTCCTCAATTTGATTCTACACCAGTCTTTTAGATAATTCTTTGATTGCAGCCTCCCACTTATCTTGGTAGCATGGTATATAGCTTTGAAAGAGGTTTAGATTCTTCTAGAGTAGCATATTTGTGCATAGAGCTTTGAAGCAAAATAGCCTTCTATTCCTTCCTTTCGGCGAAGCTCTGTATGTTACTACCATCAGATAGTTTCATACAATATTCGACATACTTTTGAGATGTAGTTCTTACCAATTAGTCTAAAGTTCCTCCATGGTGTTAGGGAAGGAGGGAGTTTGAAGATTTTGACCCATGTGTAGTCAAATCTTTCTTTGTTGCATAGAGATACAACCCAAGAAAGGGAGGGGGTGAATTGGGTTTTAAAATTTTTTACAAATTAAGAATAGCTATGTGTACTGCTTATGCTGAAAGTTGAGTGTATGCAATGGAAACAAAAATATATGAGTAGAAAATTAAAGTTATGATACAGGAAAGAATAACACACATACAAACAAATAAAGTATAGTAGTTCGGTGTCAGTCCAATATCTACATCCACTCTCTCAGTAATCCACTCGAGAATTTTACTATAATTATCAAGATTATAGCAAGATTGTTTTCCAAGTTCACACTCTTAACCTAGTTGGTTAGAGAACCAACCACAACTAATCCTCAAGTCAATTCTAAGCTTGTACAAATCCAATTTAAGATTTGGATGAGCTTATCCTTCTAGTTTCAATCCCTATTGAAACTAGTTATATAGAAAATTTAGGATGTAGAAATTTAAATACAAACAAACTTCTTAGATGAGTAGATTGAAACTCGATGAAGCACTAATTTGATGGACTGAAAAGGCTCTAGAATTGAAGGCTTAAGCTTTGATTTGATGGAGCACTTGATTGCATAGAAGAAACTGGAGTGAAAGCTCAGTTTTTTACTTGAAAGTTTTCTTAAAGGACTCTTTTTGGATGATTGAAGTGATAGCTCTGAATATTCGTTTTGTATTTTTCTTTAAAAGAGTCTTAGAAACCCTTAACACTTAGTAAACATCACTAAAAATGGATTTTTGATCATTGAAACTAAAGAAATAGCTGTTGGAAAGAGTTCTGCATGCATCTGCAAAATTCTGGAACTAGCCATTATTGTTGTCAGTACGAGGAGAGTCGACTCAGCCAGATCTTAAGTCGACTCAAAGTCGTCGATGAGTCAACTCAAGATCTATCGAGTTGACTCAAGCTCTAAGACCTGAAAATATAGCTTTCTAAATTTTCTGAGAGAGTCGACTCAATGGTTGTTGAGTCGACTCAAGCTATATGCCATGCCAATCTTTCGTAACATTATCGACTCAAGTTTTGCACTGAGTCGATTTAAGATTTGTGCCAAGTTCTGAAATATGCTAGAGTCGACTCAATGGACTGCTTAAGTTAATTCAAGGTCTGCTGCTCTTCAGACTTTCTAGCTCTTGAGTTTTTGCTTCTTGAAGTTGAAAGTCTTCAAATATCATATGATAGGATATTAACTTTTTGAAAACTTTTCTTAATAAGCTATTAGTATTGAATTTATTCAAATATTTTGTTTTTCATCAAATCAAATCTAGAGCCAACAATCTCCTTCTTTTTTATGATAATAAAACTTTGAGCAAACACACATAAATATTCAAATTTTAAAGCTTTTATTACTTAACTATGCATAGTAAGGATTCAACATTTTAGAGCCAATTTAATTGTTAAGATTCAATAAGGATAAAAAGCTATTTGAGAAACTTTGAATCACAATCAAGAGCCAAAATTCAAATTTCCCCCATTTTTTGATTCTTAAAAGGTATCTTAGATATATGTCCATTAATACCTCTTTGTTAGTTTATTTGATAGATAAAAAATTTAGACGTGCCAAGATTGTACCGAATATGCCAAGTGTGTGCCATTTGTGCCAAAAGGGCCTTTTGAACAATTTGAGCCATTTTTCAAATAATGTAGCCTTTTATACCCTTTTTCAAGCATTTTTTTAGATAATGTATGTGATGTTTTTGTTTGTTGTTTGCTAAGTTCATTCATTGTGACTGTCTATTTTATTTATTCTTCTTCCCCTTTTTGTCATCATCAATGAACATAATAACACATAAGAGAAGATATCAAATGATCAAGATTAGATAAAAAGGTGGCATTCATTACTATATGATAGTTAAGAGACTTACAAATGGTGTATTGCATATAAAATATAAGACCAAGAGAATATTGCCATCGTAACGGACAATACAAACTAGTAGACATAAGGTCAATATATAGAAGTAAAGTCTTAAAACACAAATAGGTCTAAAGATATCCTAAGCTAATACTCGTCAGAGGAGACATCTAGAGTGGTAGAGGAGATAGACTTAGCTATATGAATGCCAATCCTTCTACTCCGGATCCTACCAAAAGGACCAACAAAAGGAGGGAACCCAACATTCTCTCTAGTCTAAGTCCTCAATGGAGGTCTAGGTGGGGGCTGAGATGGTTGATAGGATGAGGACGGTTGAGTGCTAGGTGGGGGTCGAGAAATAGTGGCAATCCCACAATTAGAGGTGCCTGCGGCCATCTATGCTGCTGCTGCTGCTACCTTAAGGGGTGCATAAACCTTTAGCATGTCCACCAACTATCCCATCTAAATCAATATAGACATGGTGCTAGAGGATAAAATGCTCCTCATCCCTTTTACCATATCCTGGACCTGCTAAAATGCAGAGTCAATCCTCCCCCTCAGACGGCTAGCCTCCCATGCCAAATCTGATATATCCTAATGCTCAGTAATGGGAGTCTCTCATGACTCTAAAGCCTATACCCTTAGTGTCAAGTAAGACATCTCTAAAAATAAACCACTCATTTGGACCTCCAAACATCCAAACTGAGGTCACATGGCCTCAACTACAATCCCTCAAAGTCTGGTCAACTGATCCTTGTTTAGTCTCATTGTCGTCGGCTGCGAAGGCTGATTTGTAGAAGGCTGAGTAGGGATATGTACTGGGGGTGTCTGTTAGGGTAGATCCTTCAATTGCAGAACATAGATCATCCATCCAAAATCACAATAATGATCGAAAGAGGATGTTGATACCATACGAGAAAAGGAAGAAGAAAGACCAACAAATAAGCACGATAAAATATACATGGATTGGCCTTAAGCCTATTTCCATGCAACATGTAAACTTCACTATGAGTAAAATAAAATCAAACAAATACAAGAAAAATTTATCACTCAATATGACCATGGAAGATGGGGCCGGCCATCCATGGCGACTCCTGGCAGTGGGGAAGCCATGGCCCTCGGCATTTGCTCTAATGGCAGTAGCTGCTGACGATACTTAATGGAATAAATAAATAAAATAGGGCATTCCCTGTTTGAATAAATCGACGGCCCACCAGCTCCTCACCGTGCATTGGTGACGAGAAGAAGGCTGGGGAAAGGAAGAGAAGGGAGGGGAGAAAGTCACCTAGGTCCAGCAAGTCAAATTGGGACTATTCTTTGGTGGTCCTTTTGATGGAGAATGTTACTGTGTTCATGGTCCTTCCAGTAGAAAATAAGAAAAATTAGCAGCTATCGATGATGATTTTCTTGGAGAGATCTCGATTGTTGCCCAGAGATAGCAATCCAAGAGGATGGATGAATTGGGTTCTTATAAAAATTTAGTCAAATTTAAAATATCTAAATAAGTATGTGCTCCAAATTAAACTAACTAGAATATTTATGGTGAATATGCAATGTGTAGCAATGGAATTAAAAGCAATGAGATAATGCAAGTATGTAAAACAAATAAGTAAAGCAAGAAAGTAAATCAAGCAATCATACCACAAAGACAAAGAGATTTATAGTGATTTAGAGCAACCCGCTCCTACGTCCACTTTCTAAGCTTCTCTTATGAATTTTACTATAATCTATTCTTGATTACAGTGTGTTTATTTTTTTGGACTCATAAACAAACTTAGTTGATTTTTTTAGGAGCACCAACCAAAACCTTACATCGTTAGTTTTTTGGGTTAACTAACAACTCAGTTGGTTTTTCGAGCTCACCAGCCAAAATCTACAAGATCTAATTTCGGGCTTGGACAAGCCTAATTCCCAAGTTTTTTTCCTTCAAAGAAACTTGTAAAGAAAATAAAAATACAAGAATAAAAGTTTCAGCTCAAAATGAAAATAGAGTTTAAACTCTTTAAATTCTGAAGAAGAAGCTGAAGGATTGCTCTTTTGATGCTTCACTTCTCTTCATATAATGCTTGAGAGGTTGTGCTAGATAGATGTTGGAGAAGATATCTCTTGAAAGTTCTCTGATTTCACTACTTGGTTCCTCTCTTTTCTCTCTTCTTTTGATGTGCAATGGAGCTCACTTAAATCTGAAAATGATTTCTCTCTTAATCTCATTTAATCTTGCTTCCAAATTAATTCTCCATCTTTAAATATCCTTGAAGATGGTTAGAGAGTGAGTTCTAACCGTTGGAAGCTCTAAAATAGCCATTGGAGATAAAAAAATAGCCATTAAAAAGATTGCAGAAACTAGCCATTAAAGACCATCAAACTCCATTGAGCTGGCTCGAATTTGGCTTAGAGCTGGCTTGATTCTGTCTAAAGCTGGCTTGAACTATAGAATAAAAAAATAATTTTCTATCATCCTAAGAGAGCTGGCTCGGATCTAAATCGAGCTGGCTCGGATCTAAATCGAGCTGGCTCGAATAGTAGAATAGAAAAATACCTTTTTTGCCATTCTGAGAGAGCTGGCTCAGATCAAAATAGAACGAGCACGGCTGCATGCCAAATCAAAGTATCAATCCTATTTCATGCCAGAACTTACTCTATTCTTGGATAGGTTGGCTCTAAACTTTTCAACTTCATTTTTCTTCATTATTTGATCTTTCAAATTTGAATTTCTTAATACTAAATCTTCCAAATGATATTTATTTCTTCCTCTTTCATTTTTTTTATGATGAGTCATCCAAATTTATGAAATCTTCTTCTTTTAAGTGCTTTGGCTTGACATCTTGAGAGCATTTCTTCCAAAGATAATTTCTTTAGTGTGAGCATTTGAGAAACCCTATATTCAATTTTAAAATACATGATTAGTAATATTTTTACTTAATACTTTATGATCATCAAAATCAATCATAGGATCAACAATCTCCTCCTTTTTGATGATGACAAAACTTTGAATATCTGTATAATAAAAATAAATAATATATTTTAATGCATTTTGCCAACATGTATCATGAAGCACTAGATCAAATACTTGAATGCATACTTCATAAATATTCTCAATTAGTCTTTAGTTCATTGCATATATTTTGTTTATTACACATTTCATATACTCATTTCAAATTAATGTCTTAATTCAAATTAATAAGTATGAAGATTTCAAGCATCAAATTAATCAGCATCTTAAGAATTAATTCATTAAGCATATACTCAACATTCCTATTAATCTCCTTCTTTTTGGCAGCATCAAAAAGCTTATGGAAAGGATGAATAAAAATTATTAAAATTAATAATATATAAGAATGTATCAAAATGAGAGATGTATCAAATTCAGAAAATTAATTTAAATGAATTCTCTATCCTTTAAAAACTTATCTTTTGATTCAAAAAATACTTAAAATATTTTTTTTATTTTCAAAAATTGGCTTGAATTCAAATATCAAAGGTTCTCCCTCTTCTGAATGAATATTATTTTTTAATCAGATTTTTAAATATATACTTATAAGCTTTAAGAGGAATAGAGTTTTTCAAAAGATTTGAATGTGAAATCAAGCATAGTATATACTTTAATATTCAATCTTTTCTTTTCTAAAAAGAATTTAGTTAATTAAGTTTAAAAAAGATATATATCAAGAATGTATCGAGCAAAGTAAAATAAACAGTATCAAAATAATAGATAGTTATATTTTCAAATTCATTGCTTTAAGTAAAAATTACTTTAATATAAATAATTCATAAGAATTTTGCAATGCATATCAAAAATTTAGTATCAAATTTAAATTTTCAAATATATTTCTAGATTAAGTTTAAAAATTTATTTTTTAGAGTAAGAATATATTTTTAAATTTAATTTAACTTTAACTAATCATCCAAAAATAAGATAGAGCAATCAAATCATATAAATTAAATTGGATAATCATATGAAAGCTCTATTTAAGAAGATCATAAAGTAGTTGATTAAGAATTTAAGATTAAAATTTATTTATCTCCATATAAATTAGTCAAAATTTTCAATCAAATCAAGTTAGAAAATATCTTTCCTCCTATTTTTCATACTTATAGCAAGATTAATTTACTTTTCAATTTTTTTTCTCTTTATTTCAAATCAAGCAAATTTAATACGAATTTAACTACTAAATTTAAATTTTTTAAATTTTAAAAATATTTTTAATTTTAAAGTTATTTTTAATTAAATAATCATTTCTTTTTTAATAATTTCTCTTCCTTATTTTAGCAAATAAAATTATTTTAAAATTAAATAAAATTCAAAAGCATAAGCACCAATTGAGTGAACTAAGAGTATTAGTTAATCCAAATATCAATCAAGCATAGCATTCACTCAAGAAGACACCAAATTTTTTAAAAATTTATTTTTTATTAAATTCAAAGGATGTTTACAAAAGGATGTATATAATAAAAACAAATATCAAGAAGATCAAAAGAGTAAAATAAGTAATTATAAAAATATTTTTATTTAAATTTAAATTTTTTTTATCATAAAAACTATCACTTAATTAAGTTTAAAAAAAATTTAAAATTCTTTGAATTTATCTCAAATGGTATCACTTCAAGAGTATAGCTGTAAAAAATTAGATTTAAAATAAAGACATTCTTCTCTTTTGCCAAAAGATAAATCAATCAAATACATAACAAATAGTAAGTTGTTTGATACCAATTAATTAAAAATAAAATTTATTTTAAATATTTAGCTTTAAAAATAAATAATATTTTTTTTGAAATATTTTGTTTGACATCAACTTCAAAAGATTCAAGAAGAGCATTTTTCAAATTCAATTTTCTTTTTTAAATTTAATTTTTAAAATCAAAGAGACAATCTATTGGAACAAAGTATGAATATTTATCAATAAATTTTTTTTTAAGATAAGAAAAAATAATCAAATCAATGATCAAGATAGATATTCATATTGATTTGGAGGAAGTTTCAATAATCAAATTAAATAAGATCAAATTAAGAAAAAACTAGATAAGGTCTCTAAGAGTTATGTTTAACTAAAAAATTTTTAAATCCTTAAAGATCAAATTAGGATGCACTGTATATTAATCAAGCACTTAATTTTTATTGATTGCATGTCTAATCTTCAAATACTTAGATCATATAATTTTTAAAAGAATTTTGATAATTAAGCAACTTATGTGGGAATGTCAAAATTTAATTCAATTTGTAAGTTTTGTAATAAAAAAGATCCTTATATAATCATGCTTATTTTATTTTTGATTTTTTAAGAAATGATAACATGATACAAGAGATGGAACAAGCATGCTAAATTTAGGATAAAAATATAAGCTTAAAAATAAACAATCAAAATGATATACTAGTTTTGATCAATATATCAAACTTTCAATTCATGAAGTATGATCATTTTATGCAATGATAAATCATCAAAATCAATCAAACATACTTCATAATTATGCTAATTGATAATCAAAATATATTTAGCAAACAATGATGGCATAATGTAAGAAAAAAATAGATTTTACCAAACATCATCATCTATCTAATTTTATTTCCAAGGCATCCATCCATAATATTTTTTTCTTTTCATTTCATTGGATCCTTGGTATACGTCATTCTCAATGACCATGAGATAAAGATTTGTCGCTTCCTCTTCCTCATTCGAGCTTGAAGTGTCACTATCTTTCCAAATTTCTAGCATAGCTCTTTTCTTGGTTCTTTTGGAGTGCTTTTTGAGTAGAGGGCAATCCGGCTTATAATATCCTTTTTTATTGCAATTATAGCAAGTGACATTCTTTCTTTCTTTTTCTTCTTTCTTTTCTTTCTTCTTCATACTTTTCTTCATGAGAAACTTCTTGAATTTGCTTGCAAGTAGCTCCATGTCCTCATCATCATCTTCACTCTTTTCTTCATTTTCTTCTTCCTCCAACTTATCATTTTTTTTATATTATGCAGTAGATTTGAAGGTGATGGTCTTCATTTTTCTTGGCTCTTCTTCTTCTTCCTTTTGAGCCATATTCAAGTCATGAGTCATGAGTGAACCCATCAATTCTTCTAAGGACAACTTGGTAAGATCTTTCGCTTCTTGTATAGCTGTCATCTTTGCTTTTCATTTCTTTAGCAAAGATCTTAAAATCTTGCAAATAAGTTCATAATTAGTATAGGTTTTACCAAGACCATTTAAAGCATTGATAATATCAGTAAATTTAAAAAATATTTTAGAAATAGACTCATATTTATCCATTTTAAATATTTCATATTTATAAATAAGCAAATTAATTTTGATCTCCTTAACTTGGCTTGTTCCTTCATGAATTACTTCTAATTTTTTCTAAATTTTTTTAGCTGATGTACATGTAGATATTCTATTAAATTTATGTACATCAAGAGAGCAATAAAGAACATTGATGGCTTTAGTGTTTAATTGAGCCATCTTCTTATCAAATTCATCCCAATCTTTTTCTAGTTTGAAAATTGACATACCATTAATTTCAATTATGGGTGTGTGTAGTCCTCTAGTTATGACTCCCCACATGTCATAATCTAAAGCTTGTATAAAAATTTTTATTCTAGCTTTTTAAAATATATAATTTATGCCATTAAATAGTGGTGGTCTAGATGTGGATTGGCCTTCAGTAAATAATGAACTAAATGAGGTTGCCATGATCTTTTACTCTTTAATCATTAGGTTAACAATCAAATATTAGAGCACCCACTCTGATACCAATTATTGCCCAGAGGTAGTAACCCAAGAGGAGGGGGTGAATTGGGTTCTTATAAAATTTTAGTTAAATTTAAAATCTCTAAATAAGTATGTGCTTCAAATTAAACTAACTAGAATATTTATGGTGAATATGCAATGTGTAGCAGCAGAATTAAATGCAATGAGATAATATAAGTATGTAAAATAAATAAGTAAAGTAAGAAAGTAAACCAAGCAATCACACCACAAAGATAAAGAGATTTATAGTGATTCAGAGCAATCCGCTCCTACGTCCACTTTTCAAATTTTTCTTGAAAATTTTACTATAATCTATCCTTGATTATAATGTATTTATTTTCTCGGGCTCACAAATAAATTTAGTTAATTTTTTCAGAAGCACCAACCAAAATCTTACATCGTTAGTTTTTCGAGTTCACTAATAATCCAGTTAATTTTTTGGGCTCACTAACTAAAATCTACAAGATTCAATTCTGGGCTTGGACAAGCCTAATTTCTAAGTTTCTTTCCTCCAAAGAAATTTATAAAAAAATAAAAATACAAGAATGAAAGTTTTAGCTCAAAATGAAAATAAAGTTTAAACTCTTTAAATCCTAAAGAAGAAGCTAAAAGATTGCTCTTTTGATACTTCACTTCTCTTCATATGATGCTTGAGAGGTTATGCTAGATGTTGAAAAAGATATCTCTTGAAAGCTCTTTGATTTCACTATTTGGTTTTTTTCTTTTCTCTCTTCTTTTGATGTGTAATGGAGCTCACTTAAATTTAAAAATAATTTCTCTCTTAATTTTACTTAATCTTACTTTCAAATTGATTCTCCATCTTTAAATATCCTTGGATATGATTGGAGAGTGAGTTTTAGCCGTTGAAAGCTCTCAAATAGTCGTTGGAGGCAAAAAATAGCCATTAAAAAGGTTGCAGAAACTAGCCGAGACTGTCAAACTCCATCGAGCTGGCTTAGATTTGGCTTAGAGTTGGCTCGACTGGTAGAGCTGGCTCGATTCTATCTTGAGCTGGCTTGATTTACAAAATAGAAAAAATCAGTTTTCTACATCTTGAGGGAGCTGGTTCGCATCCAAATCGAGCTGGCTCGAACAACAGAATAGAAAAATACCTTTTCTGCCATTCTTGGAGAGCTGGTTCGGATCAAAATAGAGCTGACTCGACTACGTGCCAAATCAAAGTATCAATCCTATTTCGTGCTAGAACTTGCTCTATTCTTGGGCAAGTCAGTTCTAAACTTTTCAATTTCATTTTTCTTCATTATTTTTTCTTCTAAATTTGAATTTCTTAATCCTAAATCTTTTAAATGATATTTATTTCTTTCTCTTTCATTTTGTTTATGATGAGTCATCCAAATTTATGAAACCTTCTTCTTTTAAGTGCTTTGGCTTAACATCTTGAGAGCATTTCTTCCAAAGATAATTTCTTCAGTGTGAGCATTTGAGAAATTTTATATTCAATCTTGAAATATATGATTAGTAATATTTTTACTCAATATTTTATGATCATCAAAATCAATCATAGGATCAATGATGGAACTCAATGGAAGGATGAATGCCTTCTTATAGAGGGGATTCTAGGGTTCTTGAAAGACTTTGATTCAGATTGAGAGAATACGGGAGAGGAAGATGCATGAGAGATGTGGACTCCCCCAATTTTGTTTGATTTATTTTCTTTTTTTTTTTTAACTTTTAGATTTGTGCAAAACATAGATCCTTACAATATCATAATAAAAAAATATGGTGGGATTTTAATAGGGTTCAATTTTAATCGATCCAAATATATTAAATCCAAATCAGTTTATTCTAATAAGATAATTCGATCAAACTTAATTATAATATATCGAATGGGGTGGATTTTACCTGATCCGATTGAAATTCGGGATGGGTATGGATCCTAAAAAAAATTACTCAAAGTGGGTTTAGATCAGGTACGAGTAATGGTATGCCCTGATCCAAACCCGATCTAAGATAACTTAGTGTAGCCTATAGTGTGGTGATTATTGAGAAAGAGGGATAGAAGATGCATGAAACAAAGAAAATAGAAGAAAGAAGAAGAAAAATCTCTTCTCTTGAATTTTAATTCAATAGACTAAAAACTAATTGATTACAATGATGGCCAAGGGTCTTATTTATAGTGTAAAAGCCTTAATTCGAAAGTGAAAAAATTAAATAAAAATAAAAATAAAAAAATAAAATTAAGTCAAAAATTAGACTCTCAATCAGACTAGAAATTCTAGTAATCTTGCACGCTCCTATAGGCCTATCAGATAATTTAGTTAGGCTCTAAAATTTGTAGTAGCAGTGAAGCGGCCAAGCTTGTAGGGCTTGAAGAGAGATTTCTAGAATGAAATCATAATAAAAATTCTAAAATTGGATGACAAAGTGATGGCCATTCTAGCTTGGCAATGTCAGAACCCTGCAAGAATCGATGCAATCAAGTTGATTTTGCACCCTTTCGGATCCAATTCCTCAAATCCATATATCTATTTGCTGTGGCTTCTACATTATAACTTTAATCATTCAAAATTATGATAATTTTATATTATTAATATGTATCCGATTTGATCCGATCTGATCCGACCAATCTCTCTAATATACCGAACCTGATCAGACCCACATCTCTGTTTGATCCAATTCGACCAAACCTGATCTAAGATGGGTATGCAGATGAGATTTTTACTTATGAAAAGGATATGGATATGGGCCGATCCGATCCATACCCAACCCATTGCTGCTTTATTTAATAATAGGAAAGCAATTTATCTCACCTTAAGCATGATAATGGATCTCTGTGATCCGAAAACCTAATCAAGATTTTAATTAAAATTTTGGATTGGTATTCTACTTATTTTAAAAAATATGATCCAAATGAAATTCACATTTGGATCCAAGTCTGAAAATCTAAAATTTGATAAAAAATATTTTTTATTAATAATTTTAAAAAATAAATATAGAATTTTATTTAGAAATCCAAAATTTGATCTGAATTTAATCTGATTTTTTGGATTCGGCTAGCTTTCTTCGAGTCAATGGGTAAAGATTTTGACTTGATTTATATGTAAGTATTTAAATAGTATAAATATCTATCAATCATAATATATGAAAGATTTGATTAGACCTTGATGGATAAGGTAGTGGATGTGCTATTCAAGAATTTTAAGTTTAAATCTTTTCATCTGCCTATTATAAATTTATTTCATAAAAATCTTATACTTTATTTTTTAAACTTATCATCCCAATTTCTGATGGATTATTCATTATAGATTTTAACTTTATTTTCAAACTTGTTAAAATCATTGATAGAATTATCTTAATGATTTAATTTCTTTTAAATTTATGCTTTTGATATAATTCTTTGTTAGAAAAATCACTGATAAATAATTTATCACTAAATCAGTCATAAATATTTTTGACATATTTTTTTTAAAAAAATTAATAGATTTTTTGATGGAGTTGTTTCTAAATCGGTCACTAAATTGATCAAAAATTGATCAGAGATTTTGAGATTTATCAATTATATTTTATGATATTTTTTGATAGAAATCTATCAATGATCCATAAAACATTTCTGATGGATCACGTTCATCAATACGTTTCGTTAGTAAAGTTCTTATTTCTAATATTGTATCTCCACGCGGTATGATCTAGAAGATGGGGCATCGAGATTCCTATTAGCGGAGCATCGGGGTTTCATTTTTTTTTCTTTTTTCTTTATTTTGGTGCTCCTCTCTTGGTGCTCGTCACATTCCTTCAATACTTAGTATACTTTTTAGCAGATTTGTATGATACATGTTTATCCTTTAGCAGATTTGATTTACTTACGTTTAATCATTGAAACGTAAGTTAAAAATTAATTACAGCATTTTTACGTTTGACAAACATGGATATATACAACTATTTTTTTTAGAATTTGATCTTTTATTCATGTATATACTTTATATGACTAAAAAGCATGGGTGTATGTGACTTTTTTTATAGTATAAATCTAAATTGAATTTGATTAGATCAAATCTGGAATCCAATGTAGAGCAATCCTAAATGCAATCTGGTAGAGTATCATGTCTGTCGAACATATACTATGATTTCTTGATCTAGAATGGTGATCCTATTAAGCTCGATGAAAATAATAAGGATCCAATTACTTATATGGATGCAATGTAGAGGTTTGACTCTGCAAAATGACTGAAAGCCATAAAGTTTGAAATAAAGTTCATGAAGGCCAACGATGTATGGACACTTATTGATCCACTTGAAGTGATAAAATTCATAGGATATAAGTGAATCTTTAGAAGAAAAAGAGGCACAGACAGTGAGGTAGAGTCTTATAAAGCTCGTCAGATTGCCAAGAGGTATCGTCAGCATTATGATATTGACTATGATGAGATATTTTTCTTATGGTAATGCTTAAATCTATTCGAATCATGCTTGCAATAGCTATACATCTAGACTATATGAGATCTGATAAATGGATGTAAAGATAGCTTTTCTAAATAAAGAGTTGGACGAAAAGATGTATATGATACAGTTTGACAGGTTAACATCCACAGATGAGTCTAAAGTGTGCAAGCTTCAGAGATCCATTTATGAATTGAAGTAAGCATCTTGGAATTGAAACACACATTTTTATAAGGTGATTAGAATGTATGGCTTCGTTAAAAATGAAGAAGAATCCTACATTTATAAGTGCGTAAATAGTTCAATAGTTGTATTTCTTATTTTATATGTAGATGGCATTCTTTTAATCGGGCCTGCATTACAAGGAATAAAAATTTAGTTATCATCATAGTTCTCCATGAAGGATTGAAGAGAAGCAACCTACATCTCAGGGATGAAGATCTATAAAGATAGATCTAAGAGATTACTTGGGCTCTTTCAATCCACATAGATATTGTGCTGAAACAGTTTTGTATGGAGAATTTTGAAAGAGGCTATCTTATGATAGGCCATAAAATTTCTCTCTCGAAGAAGTATTGTTCGATAATTCCTCAAGAGAGAGAGTGCATGAATAGAATTCCATATGTCTCAATAGTGGATTTTATAATATACGTAGGGATAGTAAATAAATACTAATCTAATCTAGATGAGAATCATTGGAAGGTCACAAAAACCATTCTTAAGTATTTGAGAAATACTAAGGACCAATGGTTAGTTTATGAAGAATCTGACATGAAACTCATAGAATATACTGATTCTAAATTTCAATCAGATTATGATGATGGCAAGAGTGTGTTGGGATACGTGTTTATTCTAAATGATGGTGTGGTTTGTTGAAAAAATTTCAAGCAGCACACCATGATCGATTCAGTGTACGAGGTAAAGTATATTACTACATCTGATTCTGCAAAAAAAACTATGGCTGAGAAAATTTATTTGTGAGCTCAGAGTGATACCCTCCATTAATGGTCCAATTTTGCTCTACCATGATAGTATTGGAGCCATAGCTTAGGTGAAAGAACTGAAGGCCCATCAGCATATGAAGCATATTCTATATCGCTACCACCTGGTCTGGGAGATCGTCAATTGAGATAATGTTGAGCTTCAAAAGATCGATAGAAAGAAGAATCTGGTCGATCCATTTACTAAAGCCCTCGGCATCAAGGAATTCAAAGAATACAAACTAAAGATATTGTACCAATTGGCTTTAGTTCAAGTAAAAGTTGTTAGAAATTATGTTCTAAAATCAATCATCTAGCTTGTAGATGATTGAGATTATTCTTGTACTTGTATATGAATCATACATTAATAAAAGTTATTTGATATTTTTCATGATAAGATTATACATCTTCTTAATTGATCTCCATTGTTATGATGAAAGTCCTTAGAACTACTACTAATCTGATAAAGAAGGATTTATCATGTAGTTCTTAAACTTATTTGCGATCAAATGATATATTATTAATAAGGATGATAATTATATTAAGTATAGATCATTGTGTGCTATATGGATTGATTGTCCTCTTAATCAAGAAGTATGGAGATATTGGTATGGCATGCGGATGGGATATAGGTCTGCACTGAATGTGACCGTTCTGGAGCACTCTTTTGTCAAGAATGTTATCCAAGGGGATATGGATATAAGTATCCCTCCAATCTGAGATCATCATGGTAACTTGCAAGCAACTTACTGTACTTTGGTGCCAGACTATTTGAATTTTTAATTCAATGATGAAAAAATTTTGCATGTAGTAAATACTTATCAAATCGGTGTATGAGTCAAGATGGGATTGACCACTCTAAATAAAATTAGAGAGAATGTCTCAATATATTTTAATTTAGCAAAATCTTGGCTAGGATAATCCTTATGAAGAGTCACAAGATTGAGTAGGTTGAGACACTATAAGGATGTACTAATTAAGAGTTGACAGTAAACTTTGAAGTCATCTAGAGCATTAAGGGTCAAAGGGATGAATCATATGATAACCATATACCAATAGACTATGAATATTGCTTCACGACATTTGACTTTATCCGGATGTTGATTACTATTACTAGATGGTTACTTTGATTAATACAAAAAAATTATTTTATGCTATTAACTTAGTATTCGAACATATGGGGTCACGCATACTAAAAGTTTCAATTTGATCAGATGGTTGAACAATGATTATGAATCGTTATAGAATATAATTATCAATACGATGGATGATTAACCTAATATAAATTATTATAAAAAGATTAATTAATAATTAGATTATTAATTGACTCAATTTAATTAATTTATAAGAATTGGATCAAGTCTAATTGAATTGGATTCAATTAGATCCGAACCAATTAGATTATTGGATGACCTAATCGTTAAAGAAGATGAGATCCGGATTTGATTAGATCTTGGATTCAATTAATTCTTAATTTGATCAGGAGGATTGGAGCCTAATTAAATTAGCTTAACTCATATGTTTGGATCTAATCAGATAAGATTTGATTTGAACTAAATTAAATGAGAACCAAGAGTTTAATTTGGACCGCATCCTTCCTTGCACCCTAAACCCTTCATCGCCCACTTTCTCCATGCATAAATTAGGTTGTGCATGAGAATTGATGATGTCAATCACCCTTGCTGTCCACTCTTGGATAAGGTTTTAGGTTGGTAGAATTTTAATTCAAAATGGTCTTGAATTAGAGTTCATTTTGATCTCCAACAAGACACCTCATCTATGCCGCGTAGCCCTCTATGTAAACCATCCTTTTGTGCGACAAAAAGAGAGGTTAATTGACATGAGAAATTAGAGAGAGAGGCTCTAGGGCATGAGGCTTAGGATGGGGATTCTTGGCATGTGAGATTAAGAGGAAGTAGTTTTTTTTTGGGGTGAGTAGGCTAGGATTTTATAAGAAATAAAGAAAAGGTTGTTCTTCTTTGTTTCAGCCTTAAAGCTTCTTCCCTATCAGCTATTAAAAGAGTCCTCACAAGAAGCTAGCACTCCATGAGTTGATCAGATCGTGCTTCATGTAGATACTCGAAGAGGCTATTCGTGTGCATGGCTGAGGCAACTTTTGGATCTATGGATTTTTGAAATAGCAATCAACTCTTCAGGTTCAAGTATGAGATTCGATCTTTTATTTATTTTTAGTTTTAGATTTTATATACATCATATCATGCCATAGGCCAGTTCTAGGATGTTTGTAGATTATATCTAATGTATATTAAGATTAAAAGCGTTAATCTAATATCTTACTGCTTATATTTTTGAAAAAAAATTGGAAACCATGCATGGAATTCTTACCAATTATCTAATAGGCCCGTATCCTTAGATCATGACTTATCTCTTAAAGTTATAGGCTAATCAAAATTAATTTAAATATAATAAAAAAATTTAATCTAAAGATAATCTATTTTAAGAGCATGAACCATACTCGTAGATTATGGCTCGTCCCAGGGATCATAATCTATTCTTGATTAAAATCTTATGTAATAAACATAAAGATTCAAAAAATTTAGTAGAGGAAATAAATCTTTATTGCATATTAAAAAGTAATACAAAAGATGTAGAATAGAAAATACTATCAAAACAAGATTGCAGAGATCTCCTAAGAACGTGATGATTAGCCAACCATGGAGAAGCTTCTTGCTGAATCTTTCATCTTAGAACTCTGAGAACTTCCTTCCAATAGCTTGGAGCAGGGATCAAGAGTAGGATGAAAGATTTTTGTGGAGAAATAGGTTAAAGATTATGGAAGAAAGAAAGAAAGAAGAAAAAGGAAGAGAGCTTGGAGCGGTTGAGAAAGAGAGAGAGAGAGAGAAAGAGAGAGGAGGGGCTACAACTTGCTATTTTGGCATGGAGAGAGTGGCTTGGAGAAGAAAGAAAAAGAGAGAGGGAGAGAGAGGGCCAAGGAGGCCGCTACTATTTATGGTGTGAGAAAGGGATTTTATAGAAGAAGAATAAGATATTAGAAGAATTTATATTTTATTAGCAGTCTTCAGCTCATGACCGAATGCACATCACACCCACAAACGCTCGATGTCATCCATAAAGACCCACTTTAGTGCCTGCCAATGCGCCCCCAAATGCATTCATAAATGCGCTAGTGAAGACCCATGCACCGCGTGAAGGCTTGGTGCACACTGGTGTTTAAGATGTTCCTATGCCCATAAACCGGCTTTTATTTCCCCATGAGCCATGTCAAATACCTTCCCTTGTTCCCATGAACCGGGTTTTGCTATCTATAAGCCACGACAAAAGAAAATTAAGATGTTATTGCTCATAACCTGTGCTTCCTAAAAGAAACAATTATTCTTTCATAATGCCATGCATATCCCTTGGCAACCTACTTTCACATTTGTCTTCTCTACATACCTCTTCTTCTGAGTTATTGCGGCATGAGTCCCTTTTCTTCTTTTCATGGATCGTCGCTTGATGCTATACTGTGTAGATTCGTTTGATTGCATTCCGTACATCTTCTTTTTCTCTCATGGAGCCCCAGATGTCATTTTTCTTTGGCGCGTCCATATCACATAATCAAATTAATTAAATCTAATTTATCAACTACCTGCAAAATAAACTAAAGAGCATTAAATTCTTAATAAATAAGAAGCAATTCAATAAAATAAGATGCCTCTAGTGATTTAATTTAAGTATTTATCAGGAAGCTCAGCATGAGGTGGAGCTTCAGGTATAGATGGATTGGGCATAAAATGGGAGACTTGGAAGAATGACAGGCGACATTACAAAGAAGTTCTTCTTATCGCAGGAGGTTATCCTGAGTAGGTCTCAGATCAAGTAGTCACAACACATGAAGGAGATGGGATCGAGCAACCTGACTTGACTCCTATGTCTGCCTATCCATAAATAGCCAAGCATTTACCCCAAGGCATGGGGTTGAGATCATTCTTGAGATCTCAAATTCATGTGGAGGCCGAATGTTGAGTCGAGGTGAAAATTTGTTGGGTTTGATGCCTCAAATTCAATCTTAGTTGGTTGATTGAAGCCTAAAAATCAAGGATTGCTGGAGAAATCATGAGATTGAGCTTAATTAGGCTTGAACCAAAGGTGAACTAGTGAAAAATTAGTAATAAACTGGGCTGAATCGACCACTAGATCGGTTTCAGGACCCCTGAACCAACATTGGACCAGTGCTATTAGGGGAGAATCCTGGACCATCCGATTGGCATGATCGGATGGTTGGCTATTAGGGCGTGCTAGGGCAGCTGGTGGAGATGCATATAGATTGCATAGGCCGGTGAAAAAAAACAGCGATCAATGGTGATCTGTGCATCAGAATGGTGATCAGATGACTGAGAGTTGTTCTAGTTCAAATGAATGTATCTTGGTGGTTTTTTATCTATTTTAGGTGTTCTTAGGCATTATAAAAAGCTTGTAGCAAGCCCTACAATATGATGTAGAGTTTATGGTAGTTGGATTATCCTTTTAAGAATTTTGAGAGTTTTTTATGAGGGATGTGAGCTTCTTATTTAGAGATTGATATATGAGAGTTGAGAGGGTGTAATCTTCTTTTATATTTATGGATTTCTCTCATAGTGAAGTTACATACCCCATAGAGGCAAGTCTTAAGTTGAACCATATTATTTGATTATGTTTTTGTCCATCTCTCTTCATCCTTCCTCTTGTGGTATTGACATCATCATCAGGGTTGTGATCTTAGATGGAGATCTATAGAATCCAAATAGTGAGGGATTCCCCAACAAGTGGTATTAGAGCACGGGTTTGTCTGGATTGTGGTGGTGTTGATCAAGGTTGGAGAAGATGGAGAAAATAAGCTTAATCAAGGTAGAGATCAATCAATTTGATAGAAAAAGTAATTTCTTCCTATGACAAGCAAGGATAAAGTATGTGCTCATCCAACAAGAGTTGATTGATATTCTCTTATGAGAGGAGAAGCCGACTACCATGGAGGAGAATGATTAAAAATGGCTTCAGATGCAGATGATAAGTATGATCCACTTATATTTGGTGGATGATGTGGTGATCCATGTACTTAGCGAGACTTTCTTGATAGTGATGTGATTGAAACTTGAAAAAATGCACATAGCGAAGACTCTCACCAATGCTCTCTTCTTCTGAAAGCAGTTCTATCAGATGCAGATGAGCAAGGTGCAGAGCATGCAGGAGCATCTCAACAACTTATAGAAGATCCCTACTAATCTCCTCAGCATTGGTGAGAAGATCGAGGAGAAGATTAGTACATTGGTCTTGCTTTTATCGCTTCCTCCTTCATTTAGATCTTTGGTGATTGCTCTTCTTGTGAAAAAGAGCACCATCAAGATAGATGAGGTCATTTTTGTACTTATTCAGAACGAGGTTCTCAGGCAAGAGAATTGAGCCTTAAGTTCAGACGATGACTTGGCTTTAGTAGAAATTGGAGGTGGTGGTGGCAGAGGATGAAGTAGCAAAGGATCGCAAGATAGGCAGTCGAAGTTCAAATTGAGGGACTCAAGAAAGATCAGATGCTATTGATGTGATGAATTAGGACATCTAGTCAGAGATTGTCCATAGCTCGAAGATTGGATAAAGGATACTGCAGTGGTGCTTAATGATAGTGACATGGATGGGTTTGATGATGTATTTATGGTCTTTGATGAGGATTTACTCCTTTTCTTCAGTGAACTTTAGATTAGGCTTGCTCGTATCATGTTTGTTATAAAGAGAAGCTGTTTGACTTTTTAGAGAGCAGTGAAGGTATTATTTATTTGCCAAATGGATCAAGCTATATAATCAAGGGCACTGGGATAGTCAACTTGCAGATATATGATATGACATTAAGGAAGTTGGGTGAGATTTGATACATACCCAATTTCAAGAGTAATCTGATTTTACTAAGCATACTGGATTCAAGCAACTATAGATGGAAAATTGATGATGGAGTCCTGAAGGTTGTGCATGACAATAGGATTGTCTTGAAGGAAAAGAAGTATGAAGGACACTATCTTTTGGTAGGAAGTTCAGAGTGAGGTTAAGCTCCAGGTACATGTGGATTGGGCACAAGATAGAAGACTTGGGAGGATGACAGACGACATCGCAGAGTGGTTCTTATTGCTGTAGGAGGTGAAGGAAAATCTTAGTTTTTCTACCGTAGGATGCATATGATTGGATCAGATTTATAATAGAATAATTTAAAAAATTTTCTCCAATTTGATCAGATCTGAGAGTTCTCAAATCTGATTAGATTGATCTAAAATTTATAAATAAAATAAAATAAAAATAGTAATATATGATATCACTTGATCGGGTGAATCATTCATCCTGCAGCGATGATCTATTATTATTGAGGTTCTGGATCTAGTTGCGCACGCATCCGACCTCTACCATAGTTCACTCAGACTAGATCTAGATGTTGTCTCCTACTGGATCTGATCTCCAAACATCAGATCTAGAATCAACTTGGTGCATCTTCGATCTAATCTCCGACAGCAGCATGTCCGTCTCTCGATTAGGGTCTTCTAGACTCGGTCTTCGCAGCAATAGTCATCAACATTTGATGGCTGAATCACCCAACTCCTTGGGCATGGACAAGAGGTAGAGGATCAGAAATAGATGGCATGGAGGTGGAGAAACTGGCAGAGCTTCGCCATAGATTAATTTCCATGCCCAAACAGTTTGTGCAGGGTCTTATTTATAGACTTATTATAGAGTCTCTTCACATATAATTTTGAACAGGTCAAAGATAACATACAAAATGACTCTCCATCTGATCTCCATGCCCACACCTGAATTTTCACTTAATTTTGTCATATAAAATCATATGGAAAATGGTGTGGAGAAGAGATAAGTATAGGGCTAGGCGCAAGCAACTTATCTCTAGGGTATTTGATCTCATCAAGCACCCTTGATCCATTCAAATCCTATTTGAATGGGATGCCACCTCTTATCCATATCCATATCCATATGGGGTGCACGGCTAAGAGGAGATGGGCATGCACCCTACTGGGGCTCTCTCTCCTCACGAACAAACTAGGGGCGCACGCCCAAGAGAAAATTCCAAGAGCGCATGCCACCTCTTTCTTTCCTGCAAAGATGGGTTAACTTTGACCCTTATCTTTTTCCATCTTATGGGATTTAAGATAAAATCTTTTCAAGTCCCATCCAATGGATTTCAGGCAAGTCATTATCAAGTTAGAATAACCCTTAATCAGGCCAGGACAAAGTCCAGTCAGATTAAGAGAAATCCATCTAGAATTTTCAGGAGAGGCTTGTCTAAATTTTCTCTCATGTTTTTAGGACAAGTCCTAATCTAGCAAAGACAATTCTTGTCTTGTTTCCATCTTTTGGGATTTAGGACAAGCCTTGATCAGGTCGGGACAAAGTCCAATCATATTAAGAAATATCTCTATAAAGTTTCTGGATGAGCTTTGTTCAAATTTTATCTCATGATTTTAAGATAAGCCCAGATCTCATCAGGATACATCTTGTTTCATCAGGACAGGCTCTAGTCGGACTAGGATAAATCCATATAAGGCTCTCGAATAAGCCAAATCTAATTTGGCTCAGTCGAGATGAATCAGAAAGATGATAGAAGAAGAATGTTAGGCTCAATCGTATGCTAGCATGATTTTTTTGAACCTAATTGGATCTAATCCAAATCAATCGAACTAAGTTAGCTCAATTGATGACATCCAGACCTAAAATTCTTGTTTGTGTGATCCAGTTAGGTTTAGTTCTATATAATAATGGGACATGTCATGATCTTCATCATCGACATCATTGAAATAACTTTCGATAAACCAGAACTCTTTCGATTCACCTAATTAGAATTATTGATCATCAAGATAATTTTAATTGATCCCAAAATTCACTAGTGATACCTAGCAGTTTATGACGGTAACTCATCAGAATCGAAAAGCAAACCTCTCAGTATAGATACCCGTATGATTGGGTTCTTCTATCATGAGCTCCAATGGGATAAGGGTTAAGATGAACTCGTCAAACCCTACACCCATCATGTAAATGAATCGTTCGATTCGAGTCCGATGTGAAATTCTAATAGAAACTCCTTTTTATTAGATTCACACTACCATGGCCATGGATTTTAGAACTCGGTCTAATGATTATCATAGGACTACTTCTCTACCAAGGTTGCTAGATCTCATCTTGGTGTGATCCAATTCCTACAATAAATATGCTATAGCCAACATACACCTCAGAATTTCGAATGGCTAGGAGATTGAGTTATAGTGTAGTCAAATTATAACACCCTCAAGATGAATTATCGATGCCCCTCAAGTTAAAGAACTAGACACACGCTGCAGTATCGAGCTAGTCATCGATGAGAAGGTATACTCCCTTATGACTGCTTGAGGTGGTCATGCTCAGTGCCCTCGTTCTCAATGAGTATCTGTACTCTCGTTCTAATTTTTTCATACCGTATACTCAAGATACATCTATTTTAAGAAAGCAATCGTACACCAATCTTTCAGATCAATCACCATCCTCATGATGATCCTATGATTAGGAGCAGTTTATGAGTTAATTATGATAACACATGCCTTAAATTCTTGATTTTTGAGAATATATGTTATCATACTAGTTAACTCAAAGGATGTATCACAGACACTTTAATACACAATATGATAGGATAATTAACCTATTTATTAATTTTTAAATTAAAATTATGAAAATGCTCCTAGAAAGTATTTTATAAGTATCGATCAATCTGGCTTCTAGGACACTCATCTAACAAATTTTTACTTGATCCAAAGTCAATTGGCTACAAATCTAAGTTCCATTTTCTCAAGATGAGCTTGGATCTTTTGCTGGCCTAAAGGCTTCATCAGTGGATCAACCACATGGTCTATAGAGTCGACTCTCTTAATTTCGATGTGTTCTTTCTCGAGATAATCATGGATGAGGTAGAACCATCTTCTTGAAACTCTTCCAACTTACAGTATCACCATTGCATAGAAACAAACTTCTAGATGTCGACTTTCGATCATCTATATCGAACATAAAGTCTGAGATTGCATACCTCTGGACCTAGAGTTCACCATGCTGAACCTCTTCAGCACCTCCTCTATGTGAGAGACCCTGCATCCTCTTTAGTCTATCCCTTATAGACCTAAAAAAAATAAAGGATGCCTTACCTAGGTCTTTTATAGAAAATTTTTTGGATAACCATACTTTGACCTATGTCAGCATGGGAATATCATTTCCAATCAGGAGCATGTCATCCACATACAATACGAGGAAGACAACAACGCTCCCACTGACCTTCTTGAACATACTTGATTTCTCCTCATTCTTGATGAAACTAAATGATTTGATTACATCAAGCATTCCAACTCCAAGATGCTTGCTTGAGTCCATAAATAGACTTTTATAGCTTGCAGACCTTTGTGATCACCATCACTGGATGTGAAAATAAATGGCTATTTCATATAAATATCTTTCTTAAGATATCCATTTATGAACTCCATTATCACGTCCATCTGCCATATTTTATAATTGAAATATACTACAATGGCAAGCAATGTGCGGATGAATGGCCACTAACGAGAAGATATCCTGATATTCTTTCATCATTAGCCAAGCCTTGAATGTCTCTATATTTCCATCTACACCTATCTTTCTCTTGAAGATCCATTTACACCCAATAGATACTATACCTTCAGGTAGATCTACTAAGATTCAGATTTGTTTCGAGTACATCAAGTCAATCTTTGACTTTATTACCTCTAACCAATTTTTGAAGTCGATATCTGATATCATCTCATCATAGGTTCTGAGATCATCACCATGAACTTCATTTTCTATAAGAAATATTTTCTCTACATCATCTAAAATAGTACCTAAGTACCTTTAGGAGGACGAAAAATCCTATTTGACCTACGAGGTGGAGGAGGTAGTGAATTATGGATCAGCTCAGACTAACTAAGTTCCTCAAGTTCCTTGGCTCTTTACTCTTTGGAGACTTTCTCCTTGAGCCTAATCTATCTTTCGATGCTACCATCTTAAACAAATTATTTTTCAATAAAAATGGCATGTCGACTCACAATCATATTATGGTCTTTTGAAAGATAGAAGTAATACCCTAATGACTCATTAGGATATCCAATAAACTGAGCTCTAAAGGACCAAGATTCTAACTTATCCACCATCAGACAATCTTAGTTCTGAGATGACTCAGACTTGGCTTCTTACTATGTCATATCATATGGTGTGGTAAGAACAATTTTAGATGGAACTCTATTTAGTAATTAGATAGCTATCATTAAACTATGTCCCTAAAAAAACTCAGGAAGGTCCATGAAGCTCATCATGGATCAGATTATATCTAACAGATTTGATTTCTCCATTCTAAAATTTTATTGAGTTGAGATATTTTAGGTGGAGTCCATAGTGTGACTATATTATTATTCTTGAGATAGTCCAAAAATTTTCGACTAAGGTATTCACCTCCTCGATCTAATTGAAGAATCTTAATGAACTTTTTGACTTGGTTTTCTACTTTGTGTCTAAATTTCTTGAACTTGTCAAAGCTTTAGATTTATGTCTCATCATATACACATGCCTATATCAAGATAGATCATCGATAAAGATAATAAAATAGAAATAATTACCTTTGATCGACACATCGAATGGGCTCTACACATCTATATGTTTTAGGGCAAGTAGGTTTGTGGTTCTTTTCCATATCCTACAAAAGGAAGCTTGGTCATTTTGCCTTGCAGGCATAATTCATAAATTAGATATGACTCAGAAGTTAATAGACTCATTAGTCTGGATTTTTTTAATTTGTTAAACCTATCTTCGGCTATATGACCTAGCCTAAGGTGCCATAGATACCTTTCATTAATATTATCTCTAGACTATTTTGGTCCTTCTTCCTTCTTGTTCTTTAGGCTGGTCAGTCATATAGGGCAGTTCCACTTCCAATGACCATCGAAGTTGCAGCAGAAATATTTTTGCTTCTCGGTGGTCTTCTTCTTCGACTCATCCTTTTTTCTTTTTATTTTTTGCTTCTTTACAGACTTCTTCTTTCCAAAAGACTTTCTCTTGAAAAAAGTCTGCTCCATAGTAAGAATGAGCCCTTTGAACCCTTCAAAGTTTGCTAGCAATAACTAGCTATTTATTAACTTGGCCAAGGTGTACTGGAGCTTATTCATATAGAAGTTCATGATGAACTCCCATATGAATCACTCAAGGATTGTAGGATCACATCAATCTACAGATCCTTATTCTTCAAGACACCAAGCTTCTCAAGCTCTTCTAGGTTCTTGATCATTGCTAGGCAATGATCTTTGACCGACTGCCCATCATGCATCTATGCCTTAAAGAGTCTTCTCAAGACTTGATAATGCGTTGCGTGACTCTGATCATCAAACAATCCTTATAGATGAGCCAATATTTGATGTGCAGTATTAATATCTCCATGTTGGTGCTGTAAGTCATCCGACATTGAGCCCAACATGTAGCACCTAATCTTATTATCATTGTCTGACTATTTTTTATGAGACGCTCTCTGATCCACAGTCGAATGTGTCGGTAAAGTGGAGGAGATTTTCGGTCCAATATATAGGTCAGCTTTTTCGAACTCAAAATAATTTTGAAATTACTTAGCCAATCCTTGTAACTTGCTTTAGTCAGTCTATGGGTATCTAAGATTTAGGCTTAGGATTTGTCATAGATATTTTTCTATAGAGAGTCAAAGTTTCTAGTTAGACTTATAATTTGATTCGATCAATTTATTTAAAAAAATTATTTTTAAATAAATTAGGCTCCTACTATTTTTTTGGATCCCTACATTTCCTGAGCAGAGATGCAAAAATCTTCACGATCAATGATTTCTAGTGGATGGTGCGGTCCCCCCGACTGGCTTACCATCTCACCTAATAGTTATTGATGATGGATCAATCGATGAGTGGACAACTCTTGTCCAATATTTTTCTAAATATGGTGTACCCAAACCTGATCTCTAATTCATGAAGCTCATCATGCCTGAAATATTTCTCCACTTCTTAGTTAAGTCAGACCCATCATTTGCATGAATTAGATTTTTGATTGGATCCCTCACCATATTTGAATATTGAGCCCGACTCATCCTCCAACCTCTAGTATCCAATGCCTAATAGATATGGTTACGTCTTTTCGGTGCAACTGAACTATTATAACCAGTCGAGAATAATCAATTCCTGAAAGAGCCCACATATCTACAATGGTGGAAGACCTATACTTAATATTTTCTTAGGAAGATTTGATTTAGATCTTTTAGACACGACATAACTTAGTTATAACAATTATGACTAATCTAGTGGCATTGGTTAGCTCGAATCATTAGCCACCTCAAATTAAAACTGGATCAAGCTAATCGACCAAGTAAGTAAGATCAGTGGGAGGAATATACCATTCACTCATCATGAACATATTCAAATCGAGTAGCTTCCAATTCAAGATCACTAGTCGTATCTGTCAAACTTACCTTAGACACTGATTTATCTGATCAGAACTGATCGGATTAGCCTGCAATCCAGGCTCGAACTATGGAGATAAATTAGATCTTAACTTGATCGATCATATATGACTATGAGTTGATCTTGATCTATATTTAATTCTATTAGGCTGATCAAATCTAAGCACTCTTGATCCCACCTAACTAACTCTTGATTCAGTTTGGTCAATCACTAGACCTAATTGAGCTACCCACATCCAAATCTATGATTTATGAATGTGTCTTAGATCTAAAAACTTATAATTTTAGATCTAATTAATTTTATAAACTTAATTTTTAATTAAGTCTAAGGGTTTAAAAATAAAATATATATATATAATTCTAGAATTTTAGAATCTACGATTTTGCATAAAAAGTAAATTTTGATTTCTGATTAAGGACAAACATGCAGCACTCCTACATGCCATAAGAGCATTCCATCGAATGAAAAGAGAAGATCTTTAAATCCTTCTTACTTTTATGACCAGACGGCCAAGGAGAATGTCTTAATTAGAAATATGTACTATGCTACAAAACTATTAGATCTAAAGCATATAACTATTACATGATTTAAGATTAATTTATACATATTTTGTATACATCTCATGTATTAAATTTAATATTTAAATTTATATTTCAGATATGATTATATCTAATATAATATATAAAAATAAAATTTTAAATGATCTCATCATAAAAATTTTAATTTAGACTACTCATGATATAGATCTATGGAACTAGTCTAGACATACATTGCATATGTCATACATATAAAATTTTTGAATATATTTCATACTTTTAGATCTAATTATATCACATATAATATCTAAAACTTGACTATTCTAATCATATAATTTTTAAAAAAATTAAATGAACATTTTATAAAAGATTTGTTGATCTAGACTATGACATTAAACTATAGATCTACTCTAGACATATGCTGCCTATATCATATATATCAAAATTTTAAATTAGATCTTATATTTCAGATTTGATTACATCAAATGTAGCATCTAAAATTTAAATGATCAAATTATAAAAATTAAATTAGATCTAATCTAAAATATATTTGAATAAGTATCATGATATAGAACTACTGATCTAGACTATAACATGCATTTTATATATTAATTATATATAAATTTAAAACATACAATTTTTTATTTTAGATCTAATTACATCTCATGTAACATCTAAAAATTAAAAATTAAATCATAAAAAAATAATTTTAGATCAATCTAAAGATAGATCTGGAAGCAGCAACCTGGCTTTGATACTAGTTGAAGAAAAATCTTGATTTTCTTATCGCAGGATGCATATGATCGGATCAGATTTACAGCAAAATGATTTAAATTTTTTTTTCTTATTTAATCAGATCTGAGAGTTCTTAGAACTGATTATATTGATCTAAAATTTATAAATAAAATAAAATAAAATTAGTGATATCTGATATCATCTGATCGAATGAACCGTTCATCTTGTAGCGATGATCTGTTATTGTCGAGGTTCTGAATCTAACCGTGCACGTGCCCAGCCTCTACCATAGTACACTCGAGTTAGATCTGGATGCCATCTCTTATTGGATCTGATCTCTAAACATCAGATCTGGGATCAACTTGATGCACCTTCAATCTAATCTTCGGTAGCAGCATGTCCGTCTCTCGATCAGGGTCTTCTAGACTTGATCTTCGCAGCAGCAGTCATCAATACTTGATGGCTGAATTGCCCAACTCTTTGGGCATGGAGAAGAGGGAGAGGATCAGGAATAGATGGCATGAAGGTGGAGAAATTGGCAAAGCTTCACCATAGATTAATTTTCATGCCCAAATAATTTGCGCAGGGTCTTATTTATAGTCTTATTATAGAGTCCCTTTGCATATAACTTTGAACAGATCAAAGATAACATGCAAAAGGACTCTCCATCTGATCTCCATGCCCACACCTGAATTTTCACTTAATTTTGTCGCATAAAATTATATGGAAAATGGTGTGGAGAAGAGATAAGTATAGGACTAGGCGCAAGCAACTTATCTCTAGGGTATTTGATCTCATCAAGCACCCTTGACCCATTCAAATCCTATTTGAATGGGATGCCACCTCTTATCTATATCCATATGGGGCACACAACCAAGAGGAGATGGGCGTGCACCCTCTTGGGGCTCTCTCTCCTCACGAACAAACTAGGGGCACGCGCTCAAGAGAAAATTCCAAGGGCGCGCGCCACCACTTTCTTTCCTGCAAAGATGGGTCAATTTTGACCCTTGTCTTTTTCCATCTTATGAAATTTAAGACAAATTTTTTTCAAGTTTTATCCAATGGATTTCAGGCAAGTCTTTATCAAGTTAGAACAATCCTTGATCAGGTCAGGATTAAGTCTAGTCAGATCAAGAGAAATCCATCCAAAATTTTTGGGAGAGGCTTGTCCAAATTTCATCTCATGATTTTAGAACAAGCCCTAATCTGGCAAAAACAATTCTTGTCTTTTTTTCATCTTATGGGATTTAGGATAAGCCTTGATCAGGCCAGGACAAAGTTCAGTCATATCAAAAAAAATCTCTATAGACTTTTCGAATGAGCTTTATCCAAATTTCATCTCATGATTTTAGGACAAGCCCTGATCTCATCAGGACAAGCCTTATTTTATTAGGACAGGCTCTAGTCAGACTAGGATAAACCCATATAAGGCTTTTGGATAAGCCAAATCTAATTTGGTTCAGTTGAGATGAATCAGAAAGATGATAGAAGAAGAATATTAGGCTCAATCATGTACTAGCATGATTTTTTTGAATCTAATTGGATCTAATCCAAATCAATCAAATTGGATTAGCTCAATTGATGACATCCAGATCCAAAATTCTTATTTGTGTGATTCAGTTAGATTCAGTTTTGTATGATAATAGAATATATCGTGATCTTCATCATTGACATCATTGAAATACCTTTCGATGGATCAGAACTCTTTCGATTCATCCAATTAGAATTGTCGATCATCAAGATAATTCTAATTGATCCCAAAATCCACCAGTGACATCTAGTAGTATATGGTGGCAACCTATCAGAATCAAAAAGCAAACCTCTAGGTGCAGCTATCTGTGTGCTTGGGTTCTTCTATCATGAGCTCCAATGAGATTAGGGTTAAGGTGAACTCGTCAAAACCTACACCCATCATATGAATGAATCGTTCGATTTAACTCCGATGTGAAATCCTAATAGAAACTTCTTTCTATTAGATTCACATTACCATGGCCATGGATTTTAGGACTTGATCTAATGATCATCATAGGATTACTCCTTTACCGAGGTTGATAGATCTCATTTTGGTGCGATCCAATTTTTATAATAAACATGCTATAGCCAACATACACCTCAGAATTCTGAATGGCTAGGAGATTGAGCTATGATTTAATCAAACTATAATACCCTCAAGGTGAATTGTTGATGCATCTCAGATCAAAGAATCAGACACACGCTGCAGCATTGAGCTAGTCATCGATGAGAAGGTAGACTTTTTTATAACTACTTAAGGTGATCATGCTCAGTGCCCTCATTCTCAATGAGTACTTATACTCTCATTCTAGTATCTCCACACCATAGATTCAAGACACACATATATTCTAAAAAAGTGATCATACATCGATCTTCTAGATCGATCATCATCCTCATGATGATCTTACTATCAGGAGCAGTTTATGAGTTAATTATGATAACACATGTCTTAAATTTTCAACTCTTGAGAATATATGTTATCATGTTCATTAACTCAAAGAATATATCATAGATACTTTAATATATAATATGATAAAATAATTAATTTATTTATTAATTTTAAGTTAAAATTATGAAAATACTTCTAGAAAGTATTTTACAAACATCGACCAATCTGGCTTCTAGGGCACTCATCTAACTGGAGGCTACTCCAAGCAAATCTCAGGTCAAGCAGGTCATGGTACATGATAGGGATTGGATCAAATGGCCTGGCTTGACTTTCATGTTTGCCCATTCCTGAGCAGTTAGGCATTTGCCCCAAGGTATGGGGGCAAGATCGTTCATGAGCTCTCAAATCCATATGGAGGCCAAATGTCAAGTCGAGGTGGAGATTTATGGGATTTGATGCCTCAAATTCGACTATAATTGGTTGATTGAAGCCCAAGGATCAAGGATTGATGGAGAAATCATAAGATTGAGCTTAATTGGGCTCGAACTGGAGGTGAACCGATGAAAAATCAGTAGTAAATTGGGTTGAACCAATCGCTAGATTAGTTTTAGCACCCCTGAACTTATACTAGACCAGCGCTGTTGCAGGAGAATCTTAGACCATCCGATCAGCATGATTGGATGGCTGGCAATGGGGGGCGCTAGGGCTACTGGTGGAGTCTCAAATTTGGTACACAGACTAATGGAAGAATGTGACGATCAATGGTGATCTATGCATCCAAACGACGATCAGATGACTAAGAGTTGTTATGGTTCAAATGAGCATATATTGGTGGTCTTATCCATTTTAGATATTCTTCGACTCTATAAAAAGCTTGTGATGAGTCCTACGATGTGGTGGTAGATTTTATGATGGCTGGAGTGTCTCTTTAAGGATTATGAAAGTTTTTTTTACGAGGAATAATGTGAGCTTCTTATTGAAAGATTGATATATGAAAGTTGAGATGGTGTGATCTCCTCTTATATTTATAGATTTCTATCATAGTGAAGTTACATGCCCCATGGAGGTAAGTCTTGAGCCAATCCATATTATTTGATTGTATTTTTATGCATCTCTCTTTATCCTTTCTCTTATGGTATCGATATCATCATCGAGGTTGCGATCTTGGATGGGGATTCATGGAACCCGAATAGTGAGGAATTCTCCGACAAATGGTATCAGAGCATAGATTTGTCTAGATTACGGTAGTGTTGATTGAGGTTTTTAATAAAGATAGAGATCAACCGATTTAATAGAAAGAGCAATTTCATTTTATAGCAAGTGTGGGTGAAGGATATACTCATCCAACAAGAATTGATTGATGCTCTCTTTTGAGAGGAGAAGTCAACTACTACGGAGGAGAAAAAGTGGCCCTAAATGCAGGCAGTGAGCATGATCCACTTATACTTAGTGGATAATATGGTGATCTATGTACTTAGTGAGAATTTTTCGATGATGATGTGGTTGAAGCTCAAAAAAATATACGTAGTGAAGATTCACCAATGCTTTCTTTCTCTTAAAGTAGTTCTATCAGATGCGGATGAGTGAGGGGTAGAACATGCAGGAGCATCTTAATAACTTCTAGAAGATTCTCATTGATCTTCTCAGTATTGGTGAGAAGGTTGAGTAGAAGACTAGGGCATTGATCTTGCTTTCATCATTTTTTTCTTCATTTGAGTCTTTGGTGACTGCTCTTCTTATAGGAAAGAGCACCACCAAGATAGATAAGATCACTTCTGCACTTCTCTAGAATGAGATTCTCAGATGAGAGAACTGGGCCGTGAGTTCAGATGATAACTTGACTTTGGTGGTGACCGAAGGTGATAGTGGTAGAGGATGAAACAATAAAGAATCGCAAAGTGGGTGGTCCAAGTCTCAATCGAGGACTCAAGCAAGAGTAGATACTGCTGGTGTGATGAACTAGGATATCGAGTCAGAGATTATCCATAGCTCAAAGATCAGATGAAGGATACTATAGGAGTGATCAATGGTAGCAACATTGATGGATCTGATGATATATTTATGGTCTATAATGAGGTATCTACTCTTTTTCTTTAGTGGATCTTAGATTCAGCTTGCTCACATCATATTTATTATAGAGAAGAATTGTTTGACTCTCTAGAGAGCAGTGAAGGCACTGTTCATTTATCGAATGGATCAAGCCGTACAATTAAAGATATTGGAACAGCCAACTTGCAGACACATGATGGAGCATTGAAAAAGTTGGATGAGGTCTGATACATACTCAATTTCAAGAGTAATCTAATTTCACTGAGCAGACTGGATTCAAGCAACTACAGATAGAGTCTTGAAGGTTATACATGGCAGTAGGATTATCTTGAAGGGGAAGAAGTGTAGAGGACACTACCTCTTGGTATGGAGTTTAGCATGAGGTGGAGCTTTAGGTACAGATGAATTGGGCACGAGATGAGAAACTCGAAAGGATAATAGGCAACATGATAGAGTGAAGTTCTTATTACCATAGGAAGCTATCCTGAGCAGATATCAGGTTAGGCAGATCATAGAACATGATAAAGATGGGATCGAGTAGTCTAGCTCGACACCCATGTCTATCCATCCATAAGCAGCCAGTTATTTATCTAGAGCATGGAGGTGAGATCATTTATGAGCTCTCAAATTTGTGTGGAGGCTGAATATCGAGTTGAGATGGGGATTTGTTGGGTTTGATGCCTTAAATTCGATCTTGGTTGATTGAAACTCAAGAGTCAAGGATTGATGGAGAAATCACAAGATTGAGCTCAATCAGGCTCGAACTGGAGGTGAATCGATGAAGAATAGTAGTAAATCAAGTTGAACCAACCCAAATCGGGGTTGAACCGGGGCTAGACTGGCACTATCATAGGAGAATCCTGGGCCATCCGATCGGTGCGATTGGATGGTTGGCAATGGGGGGGTGCTAGGGATGCTAGTGGAGATGCAAATCTAATGCACAGGCTAGCGGAAGAAGGTGGCAATCAATGGTGATTTGCGCATTAAAATGATGATCAGATGACTAAGAGTTATTTTGGTTCAAATGAGTGATCTTGGTAGTTTCTTATCCATTTTAGGTGTTTTTGGACTCTATAAAAAGCTTGCAATGAGTCCTATGATGTAGTGATAGAGTTTGTGATAGCTGATGATAAGTATTATAAATATAATAATAAAATATTAAATTATAAAATAATTTATTTTATTTTTAAGAAATTGATATTTTTATTGATCTTATGCAGGAAAGAAGCCTGCCAATGAGAAAAGCTCAATTTTCTAGTTCAAAGAAAATAAATTTGAAGCAAAATAGACTTAAAATAAGTCCAAAATTAAATTTAAAAGAAAAATAAGTAATAATATAGTTGGCCGGTCCAAACCAAATTGGCTCAAAAGTCGACTTAGAATAGGCCGGCTCGACCGTAACAACATAATGCTTGAACTGTTCGATCCAGCTGATGTCGCACTGACGTCAGAAAACCATGCGTTTCACCATGAGCCAGAATAGTAACACAGCTAGGGTTATTTTGAGGATTTCATCAGGCACGGTGTATTCTAATTGGCGGTAATTCACGTGGTCTACAGAAAGCCCGGTTTGCGATCGGCTCATACAGGCGAATGGCTGCAATTTTGGTGCTATCAAATGGCTGAGGGAGGAGCCAATGATAATCCAATGGCTGCGGTGGAATCCGATTTTAATTAAGCATCCAAAGCTCCTCTAAGGCATGATCCGATAGTCTAAAATCCATCATAAGGCTGATCCAACAGTCAAAATTTATTTCGACCTGATTTGGGAGTTTAATCATGGTTTTTAAGGGATTTCTAGATCGTTCGATGCTCATCCCTAATGATCAAAATCAATCTAGATCTCTGTTTGACTAATATCAAGAGTTTTAATTTGAATTTTATTTGGATTCCCAATTAATGCGGCCCTGTACTTTATTTAAGGACCTACTATCGAACAACGGAGCTTGGTAGAATAGAGAGAATAGAATAGGTTTAGATTTTTAGAGAGGAGTCTGGGAATAGGGTTTTTAGAGAATAGAGAGATTGAGAGACTGATCAAAGAGAGAGAGTTCTTTTCTTTTGTTTTTCTTTCTTCTTTCTTTATTTTCTTTTCTTTATTTTATCTACCAAATCCAGCAGCAACTCTCTCCTTCATTAACTTCTCCACGCTAAGAGCAATGATCGATAAAATTCAGCAACAAGCAGACTACTATTTAATCTTCCTTATATTTTTTATTTTATTTGCTATTTTTATTTTATTTATTATGAACTAAATTTTTTTTACTAAGACTAAGATGTAGCCATTTTTTATGCAATATTCAGTATGATTAAATTTTAGAATTAAATTTTATTCATGAGGAGTATATAAATCTGCTCTTAATACTTTTAGATTACTAGCCATCTTCTAATTATTTTGATGGATATAGATGATACGAACTCAGTACGTTTATGTCGATGCTTCTTAATTTATATACCTTGTGTCTGAATCAGATTAAGATTCTTATGCATATAGCAATTTTAGTACGCTTTGAATGCGGCATATTTTAATTAAAAAATTTTATAAAGCTTAATGCATTAATATTTATTTAAATTATGCTTGGACCAAAGAGTAGTTAATAAGCATTGATAGTTTTGCTATGCCTAAATCAAAGAATAGTAAATATCTTAGAAGACTTCGCCATCACATGAAATAAAATTAACCTAATTTACATGATTATTGGATATTGTATTGATTGAGTTGGTAAACTGATTGTCTTAGTATTCTGCTACTCTTGAATTCAATCCTAATAATTAAACCCTCTTTATTTTCTTAAATTTTTTTAATTATTTTTTTATTTTTTTTATTATTATTTATAAATTAATTTTTTAAATAAAATTTAGAAAAAAGTTTTTTAGTATTTATTTTTTAATCTTTTAGGGATGATACTCTATTCATACATTTTATTACTTGATCAACTAGTGCACTTGCTATAAGCGATAGATCAGCACACATCAAGTTTTTGGTGCCATTGCTGGGGATTGAGCCTAAAATGATATTAAAATTTTAATTCTTATTTTTTAAAAATTTTGTTTTTAATTTTTATCCTTGGTTTATTTTTTTAGGTGCATGTTCAACGCATGACACGTGCTGGACATAGTGACTAGACATAGTGACTTTATGTCTCTTGACCTAGAAATACAAAGAATAATCCAATTACCAAATCAAGAAAGAAATATGGCAACTGAAGATCTTGACGATGTCAATCTGAGATTAGATATGGTGGCACAAGGATGGCAAGAAGTTGTTTGTGCAGCACATCATCCATTAAACGATTACATCATACCATTAGTAGCTAATGCAACTTCTAGCATTAGGAGATTGTCCGTGCGAGCAAACTACTTTAAGATAAAATCGACAATGATCTAGATGATTCAAGCAACTATCTAATTTAGTGGACATGTTCAAGATGATCCGAATGCCCATATTTTTAATTTTTTTGAACTTTGTAATACTTTTAAAATTAAGGGGATGTCAGATGATGCCATTAGATTAAGATTATTTTTTTTCTTTACATGATAAAGCTAAAAATTGGCTTCAATCTCTTCCTGCAGGTTCTATCATTATTTAGGATGTTCTAGCCTAGAATTTTTGATCAAGTACTTTTCACCTTCCAAAACTGAAAAAATACGTAACGATATTACTTTCTTTATGCAGATGGAGATGGAGTCACTATATAAGGCTTGAGAGTATTTTAAAGAATTGCTAAGGAGATGTCCATACCATCAATTACCCATTTGGTTTTAGGTACAAATTTTTTATAATGGTTTATCTTTCACTAATCATTCTATGATAGATGCAGCAGCAAGAGGTACCATTAATCATAAAATAGAGGAGAAAATCTTTAATTTGATTGATGAGATGTCATTAAATAGCTACCAATGGCAAACATATCGCATGATACCAAGAAGACGAGCAGCCATGCATGGAGTAGATAATATCCCAACTTTATTAGCTGAGATTGCAACCCTTAGGACTGAACTCAACAATATGAAGGAAGCAGCTATGCACGTATAGAGCATCACTTGTGAGCTGTGTGGAGAAGGACACGATACAAATGACTGCCAGATAGATAATCCTTTTGCTAAAGTCGCTGATACAGCTAACTATCTTGATAATTTTTTTAGGCCACAGCAAAATAGTCTCTACTTCAACACATACAATCAAGGATGGAGGTAGCATCCAAACTTTTCATGAAACAATCAAAATGTAGCACAAAAAGCCACCCCCAGGATTTCAAGTACCTAAAAAGAAGCCCAACATGGAGGAGCCAATGATTAAATTTATGCAAAATCAAGAAGCAGTTATGAGGAACTTGGAGATCAAATTTATTTAGAATCACGAAGTGGCCAAGTAAAATTTGGAAGCCAAACTTAGGCAGAACCAAGCAGCAGCTATTTGGAACTTGGAGATGCTAGTGAGACAAATGGCCAAGATAATCTCCAGGAGACCATAAGGATCTTGCCTAGCAACATGAAAACCAATCCAAGGAGACAAGTCAATACTATCACCTTAAGAAGTGGTAAAGAGTTGGAAAAGCCACATCTAAAGAAAGAAACTGAAGAGCCAACTACAAACAAGGAACAACCAACTAAAGTTTGTTAGTTCCCAAAACAACCAGTAGATGGATGATCCCTGGGTATAAAATTTATTGATCCAAATGTGAAGCCCTACATGCCACCACTATCATTCCCAAAAAGATAAATACAACATCCAAATAAAAAGTTCTTAATTTTTTTTAAATTTTAAAGAATTTATATATTAATATTTTTTTGTAGATGCTATCACTCAGATGCCCAGATATGCTAAGTTTTTTAAAAAAATTCTAACCAATAAGAAAAAATTAAAGGAGCATGAGATAGTAAATTTGAATAAAGAATGCTTAGCAATACTTCAAAATAAATTATCACGGAAGCTAAAAGATTCAGAAAGTTTTACTATCCCTTGTATTATTGATGATTGTAGTTTTGACAAAGTTCTATATGATTTAAGAACAAATATTAACCTCATGCCTTTCTCTATTTTCAGGAAGCTGGGTCTAGGAGAATCGAAGCCTGCTACTATCACTCTTCAGTTAGCCAATAGGTCCATCAAATATCCAAGCGATATAGTGGAGGATGTCTTACTAAAGATAAATAAATTTATTTTTCTATTAACTTTATTATTCTTGATATGGAAGAAGATTATGATGTACCCCTTATCTTAGAAAGATTTTTTTTAGCTACCGAAGGAGCTTTAATAGATATTCAATAAAAAAAATTAATTCTTAAAGTCCAAGATGAACATATTATCTTTAATATTTTTAAGGATATTGAACATCCTAATGATAATCGAACTTGTTTTTGAATTGATGTTATTGATAAATCATTACATGAGTATTCTTTAGAAAACATGTTTGAGAACCTGATTAAGGCTTGCATTATCCAATCACAAGAGGGTTTAGCTAAAAATAAAAGTATTTCTATTGAAGTGGCACCAGATTGATTCAACCTAGAGTTCAAGAAAGTTAAGCTGAAGACTATAAATCAGAACTACTAGATAGGTTGTTTCTTTTTTTTTTAGTTTTGACCATTTTATTTTATTTTTTTCATAGTTTCTCATTGCTCTTTTAGTGCTTTGATGTATGTTTTCATTTTTGCAGAGAAAACTGAATGAGAGCTCAAGCAAAATATAGAGTATATGTGAATTATCCAAAGTTTAGTAACTGGGTCTCTGCATCTAGGTCAAGTATGGAGATTCACATCAAATGGTGGAGGAAAGGCTAGGATGCTCAGCACAAAAAAAAAGTAGTGTGAAAGCTACCTTAGTTCATGAACTTAATTTGGGAATGTATAGAAAATTAACTAAAATAGGTGATAAAAGAAGATACATTTATCTTTTAAATTAGCAACGAAATGCTAAGTTAGTCATCATAAACATAATTACTGTAAATCTTTAGATGTACTTTAAGAAAGTTTATGAATATATTGGCTATGAAATTTGCTTTTGAAACTCAATACTTAGTGGTACTTACTAGACTTTTTGAACTTCAATCCTAGATCTATTTTTATGAAGAAGAATCTTATTAAAGCATAACAATCAATTAATATTAAATAATGCATTGCTAAGGGACTAGCAATAAGTAAGTTGGGGGGTATGATAAGTGTTATAATATAATAATAAAAGTATTAAATTATAAAATAATTTATTTTATTTTTAAAAAATTGATATTTTTATTAATTTTATATAGAAAAGAAGCCCGTCAATGAGAAGAGCTTAATTTTTTGATTCAAAAAAAATAAATTTGAAAAAAAATAGACTAAAATAAGCCCGAAATCAAATTCAAAAAAAAAAGAAATAAAAATAAATAATATAGTTGGCTGATCCAGACCAAACTGGCTCAAAAGCTAGCTTAGAATAGGCCGGCCTGACTACAACAACCCAGTGCCTAAATTGCTCAGCCCAGCTGATGATGCACTGATATTAGAAAATCACGCGGCTCACGATGAGTCGGATAGTAATGCGGCCAGGGGCATTTTAGGGATTTCATTAGGCATAAGGCATTCTGATTGGCAGGAATTCATGCGGTCTATGGAAAGCCCGGTTTGCGATGGGCTTACATAGGCGAACAACTACAATTTTGGTGCCATCGGGCGGCTAAGGGAGGAGCCGATGATGATCCAATGGTTATGGTGGAATCCAGTTTTAATTAAGCATCCAAAGCTCCTCTAAGGCATGATCCAAGGGTCTAAAATCCATCATAAGGCTGATCTAATGGTCAGAATTTATTCCAACCTGATCAGGGAGTTTAATCATGATTTTTAAGGGATTTCTAGATCGTTTGATGCTTATCTGACGATCAGAATCAATCCAAATCTCTATTCGACTAATATCAAGAGTTTTAATTTGAATTTTATCCAGATTCTCGATCAATGCAGTCCTGTACTCTATTTAAGGACCTACTATCAAACAAGAGGGCTCAGTAGAATAGAGATGATAGAATAGGTTTAGATTTTTAGAGTAGAGTTTGGGAATAGGGTTTTTAGAGAACAGAGAGACTAAGAGGCTATGATCAGAGAGAGAGTTCTTTTTTTTGTTTTTCTTTTTTTTTTCTTTATTTTTTTCTTTATTCTGTCTACCAAGTCCAGCAGCAGCTCTCTCCTTCATCAACTTCTCCACGCCAAGAGCAATGATCGACAAAATTCAACAACAAGCAGTCTACTATTTGGTCTTTCTTATATTTTCTATTTTATTTACTATTTTTGTTTAAGTTTATCATGAACTAAATTTTTTTTACTAAGGCTAAGGTGTAGCCACTCTTTTGATATAATATTTAGTATGATTGAATTTTAGAATTAAATTTTGTTCATAAGAAGTATATAAATCTGCTCTTAATGCTTTTAGATTACTGATCATCCTCTAATTATTTTGATGGACATAGATAATACAGAATAAGTACATCTATGTCAATGCTTCTTGATTTATATACCTTGTGTCTGAATCAAATTAAGATTCTTATACATGCAGTAATTTTAGTGCACTTTGGACGCAGCATATTTTAATTAGAGAGTTTTATAAAACTTAATATATTAATATTTATTTAAATTATATTTGGACTAAAGGATAGTTAATAAATATTGATAGTTTTGCTACGCCTGGATCAAAAGGTAATAAATATCTTAGAAGACCCCGCTATCACATGAAATAAAATTAACCTAATTTATATGATTATTGAAATATTATATTGATTGAGTTGGTAAACCGATTGCTTTAATATTCTACTGCTCTTAAATTCAATCCTAATAATTAAACCCTCTTTATTTCCTTCAAATTTTCTTAATTATTTTTTTATTTTCTTTTATTCTCTTTATTACTTATAAATTGATTTGCTAAATAAAATTTAGGAAAGAGTTTTTTGGTACTTATTTTTCAATCCTCTAGGGATGATACTCTACTCATACACTTTATTATTTAATCAACTGGTATACTTGCTATAAGTAATAGATTAGCATGCATCAACTACAGTGTCTCTTTAAGGATTTTGAGAGTTTTTTTTTAGGAATGTAAGCTTCTTGTTAAGAGATTTGTTGAAAAATATATTTCAAAGTCAATTATCAATCTGTTGATAGTTGAGCTATATTATATCTATAATTAATTTATTAATAAATAAAATATATTTTTGATATTTTTCATCATAAAGTATTCATCTTCTAATGAACTTCATTATTGTGATGAAGTTCTTATGACTATTTAGCTTCGATAAAGAGAGAATTTATCGATTAGTCCTTAAATCTATTCACGACCAAATGATAGGCTGTTAATTAGGACGACAGTATCTATCGAGCATAGGTCGCTGTATGCCATACAGGTTGGTTGTCCTCTTAACTAAGAAGTATGGAGACACTGGTATGGCATACAAATGAGATATATGGATACATCGTCATTGAATGTGATCAATTTCAGAACATTCTGCTATCGACAATGTCTCTGATGGGATACAGGTATAAGTATCCCTTAGACCTAAGATCATCTCAGTGGCTTGCTAGCAACTCACTATGCTTTGGTACCAGACTAATTAAATTTTTAATTCAATAATGAAAGGCTTCTGAGCATAGTCAAATACTTGTAAAGTCATAGTATGATCAAGATAGAATTGACCACTCCAAGAGTTGGAGAAGAATGTATTACTGTATTTCAATATAGCAAAATCTTGGTCAGGATAATCCATCAGATGAATTTGATATTTTGAAATATAATATGGACAACCTGATCAGAGTTGACAGTTGAACTCTGAGGTATCCTATGAGCATATTGGTTAAGGAGATGAATTATATGGAAACTATATCCGCAGGGATTTTAAGGATGTTATTCTACACATTCGACCTATCCGACCGTCGGATACCATTGCTAGATGATTATTTTGATTGGTACAAAAATTTATTTCTATACTATTAGCTTAGATTTGAACCTATGAGGTCACATATATTAGATCTCATGATCCGATTGAATGATTGATCAACGATTAAGAATCGTTCTAGGGTTAAACGATCAATACGATTGATGTTTAACCTAGCACAAGTATTGCAGGAGGATCAATTAGCAATTTGATTGCTAATTGACTTAATTTGATTAAGCCAAAGAGTTGAGATTAAGTTTAATTAAATATAATTTAATTAGATTTAATTTAGACTTGATTGGATCAAGTTCAATTGGCTTATTGGATAAGCCAAGTGCAAGAAAAAACTAGTTCTAGTTCAATTAGGACTTGGATCAATCCAATTTTTTAATTTGATTAAAAAATTAAATCAAAATTAAATCTAATTTAGTCTAATTTAATTAAATTTTTAATTAAATTAGAATTTAATTTAATTTGATTGACTTAGTTTTGATTTAATTTGGTTTGAGAAACCATATTTGACCAAGTCATAGATGGAATCCTAGTGAGACTAGGATTATACCTTGTGCCACCTTAGCCCTCCATGCCCCCATGTCTATTTTTTAGAAATTTTTTCATGAAAATTCTCTTTCCCCTGATCTTCATGCATGCCTCTGCTCTCCCTCTCTTTCTTATATGGTAATTTGGTGGATGACCAAGTCAAAAAGAGAAGTAAGTTTTGATCTAGGATTCTATCTCATAGAGTCCTTATAAACTAAAACACCTCCTTCTAATTGTGCCGCCCACACCTTCTTTATTTTTTCTAAATTCCATGGTAAAAAAAAAAGTTTTTGTGTGCCCCTATTGTTGGTTCATGGAAGAAAATAAGGTGGGGGCGCCCAAGAGTTGGGCGCCCCAATAACTTGCCATATTATATCCTTTCCTTATCTAAGTTTTTGACCAAAGTTGAACTCTACATATCTTTTTATTTAAGATAAATTTTTGATTGAAATTTTTATGAAATATAGACCTTTGAGAGAGCTTTAAGGTGAGCAAAAATTAGGGGGAGATGGTCTTTGGGCATTAGGGTTCCATAGATACCAAACTAGGTGTCTAGGTGAGAATAAAGAGAAGAAGACGAGGGTCTTCTTCTAGAGTTGCTGTGTTCATCATCTTCCTTCCTTCTTCCTTGGGTTTTTTTGAGAGAGTCTCAGATATGAAATCTCTTCTCCACCTTTTCCTCCTTGAAAGAATCTAAATCCAGAAGGAGGCATTTGATCGACCATCGAAGAAAGATCAGTACATTACTAACATACTATGCTGATTTTTTGCATCAAAATTTTTGATTGTGCTCGTGGACTCGTGTAAACGACTCCTAGAGGTTGGATGCATGCACGGTTGGCAACTTCATCCTCAATCCTAATTCAGCAAGTTAGAATATATAACTTACACAGGTAATAGATCTAATCTATTGGTTTCATAGCTGCATTGATATAGTATTGTAACATGTTGATGAGATCAATATGTTAATCTTTTCTTTATATTTTTAATTTTTATTTAATATCATATCTTAATCATATAATAAATCTTAGACCTAGGATATTTTTATATTTATTTAAATCTTTTGCTATCTGATATTGAAAAAGTTTTAAGATCTATCCGTAAAATCCTAGATCTGATTCCTTCAATTAGTATCAGAGCCAAGTTTCTTATTACATGATTTTCTTGAGCATATTTAGATTATTTATTAAATTAGATCTAATTTATAATCTAATTATTAAATCTAAAATTAAAAATTTAGATCTCACGAACTGTCATAAGGTTGTCCTACTGTAAGGTTTATCCCTTATAGTGAAAAGATTGTAATAGTTCATGATGATCTATTCTTATTCATAAATTTATTATATTTGATCTAATTTTATTTATAATTTAATAAATTTAAAATAATTTTAGATCTAAAAATAAAATTTTTAGATTGTATGAACTGTTATAAGGTTGTCCTGCTTTAAGGTTTACCCCTTACAGTGAAAAGATTGTCCTAGTACGTGCTGATCTAAAATATTGATCATAAAATTTTAAATTAGATATAAAAAATATTATGATCTAATTAAAAATATTTTAATCTAATTTTAATCATCATAAAGATGTTAGATTTGATCTAAGTTGATTTATGATTGATTGGTGTTGAAACTTTTTCAATTACATGAACCTCTTTAGATTAGATCTAAAGTAAATTCATGTTTATGTTACTTGCATTTTGATTATGAATCAAACATACAACTTGGTTGATAGAACCATGTTATAAAAATATTTTATAAATATAAAAATTATTTTTGAAAAGTCGAACCCCAATCTTCAATCCAAAACTTAATTAAGAATTAAGAAGTTATTTGATTAGGATCTAGGATTGTAAATTAAAGATCCTAAGACACGAATCATAATACATTGGGTTAAATGGGTTAGTAGAGATTAGGTCCATTAATTGGATTAGACCTAGGGTTAGATTAAAGAATGGACTTAATTAGAGAATTGACTAAATCTAATCAATTGTTGTCTTAGATTAGATCAAGAATTCTCTAGATCAATTACAATAGTTGTAGTTGGTCAAGTCCATGTCTTTAATGAGACCCAAGATGGACTTGATTCTTGGCTACGAGATCTAATACGAACTATTAGATTGATCTAATTAAAACTAATTAAACTAGTTGATGTCTAAGGTAAATCAGATCAATGGTATTTAATTGATAGCCCACTTACCTGGTTATTTCTAATGGTGTCTAAGATAAGCTTTGGCAGACCCTCCCACTGATCGAACTTATCTGACCTCTTGATGAAATTATATTTTGATCGGATCACTTGACTATTCGAGCTGACCCATGTCAGCTAGGTAAATCAGTATGATTGATTTAGGTGCTCCTTGACTAGCCTATTAATGGTCTTCCTTAAGCTGACTTGGTGAAGTCAGCTGGAAGAATCATGATAAGCTGGTTTATCTAATTTTTTTTTAAAAAAAATTAAATTTTTTTAAATTATTAGGTCTTTAAAATAAATTAGTTATGATGATAACTAGATCATAGCCTCCCTTTAAGTGGATGATAATGGATCCATCAATTGGATAATCATTGGAGGCCCAAAGGCCTGGTGCTTATCGACTGATGGAATTATCATTCATTATATGATTTTTTAACTACATCTTTCTAAATGGTGGTTAGATTAGCCAACCAAAGTTGAGCCTAATCATTTATTGGTTAGATGGGTCAAGTATGATCATGTTAATGGTTGGACCTAATCAGATCTTTTCAGTGAAGACCAAAGCCTACTGATTATGGATTGAAATAAAATTTAATTACTAAAAATTATTTAAAAAAATAATTGATTATGAATCTATCCTTAGATGCACATGGGTTGGCCAACCAAAGTTGGGATCGTGTGCAGTCTATGTGGATTCTAGTACCCACTAAGAAATTAGGATAATTTCTCAAATTATAGGTAGAGGATACTAATTCGAATAAAATAATGAGAGAACCTTTTGATTAAAGTCCAAATTTTTAGATTTAATGAATCAATTACTAATTAGATTATGATTTTTCTTTGTGCGGATATCACCATTTTTCTATTGCTCCGATCATTATTGAACAATGATAAGTTGATGGATCCAACTTTGATAGCTGGTATCGAAAGTTGAAGATAGTCCTGAAGCATGAATGGATCCTATATGTGCTGATGGATCCTGTACCTAAGGAGTCAGCTGTCAATACATGTATAACAGTCAGAGATACTTATCAGAAGTGGCTCAGTGATCGGACCATGGTGCGCTGCATCATGTTGGCTGTCATGAGCGATGAGTTCAGTCGTAGATTTGAGATAGCTCAACCAAAGAACATGCTTCAAGTGTTGGAGAATTTCTTTAGCATACCCGATGATGTGGAGAGGTATAAGACTAGTTGTGCCATCTTCAACACTAGAATACGGGATGGTGTCTCTATCACTAATCATGTATTGTACATGATTGAGTTAATAAAGTGTTTGAGCAAGCTCGATTTTCCCTTGTATAAATAGCTTGGTAAGGATGCAATACTAAACTCGTTGTCCAAGTTCTTTCTCCCATTCTTTACTCATTTCAGAATGACAAAGTCTGAAGTAGACTACCATGAGTTACTGGGATTACTTCAGAACTTTGAGAAGGATCATCAACTCCACAAGAAGTCGATGAACTTAGTGAGAGATTCATCTTCCGGTTCTTGACCTTTTAGGAAAGAAAAGAAGAAGAAGAAAAAAAAAAGCTAAGAAGGTGTAAGTTCAGGCTGGGATATCTATGCAAGGCCAGACCAAAAAGATCAAGCTCGATAAGAGTCAAGCTGAATGATTCTTTTGCAAGAAGCAGGAGCATTGGAAAAGAAACTGTCCTTAGTATATTACCTCTCTGAATCCGAACAGACAGAGAAAGAAGCAAGCTATTGCTGGGTAAGGTATTTATATGATAACTCCTTGTAATTTTTCTATTTGTGATATTACTGACTGGATATTGGATACTAATAGCCCTCACCATATTTGTAATTCATTGTAGGGGTTGCAGGTCAGTAGGAGATTCGAGCAAGGTGAAAGGTTCCTGAATGTTGGAGATGGAAGATCAGTTTCAGTTCTAGCTTTAGAAATTTTGAAACTTGTATTTGAGTCCCATATCGTTATTCTTAGTGATTATCATTTCTATCCTAATTTTTTTTTAAATATCATTTCTATAGGCCTTCTGGCAAAAAATGATTATTAAATTTTAATAAAGAAACAAGTTTGTAATATCATTATGAATGGTGTTACTATTTTCTGTGGACATTTGAACAATGGTGTGTATATGTTATCACAACCTATTAACGTAGTCTATTCCACTGGCAAGCATCCTAGATTAGATAATATATTAGATATCTATTTATGGCACTGTAGGCTATGTCATATAAACAAGAATAGGATAAACAGATTGACTCAAGAGGAAATCCTCGAAGTCAGTGATTGTGAATCACTTTCAATTTGTGAGTTCTGTCTTCTTGATAAAATGACCAAGTCATCTTTTATTGAAAAAGATGAGAAAGCCACTGAGCTCTTAGGTCTATTACATACTGATGTATGTGGACCAATGAGCATAAGTACTAGAGGTGGATATGTCTACTTCATCACTTTCACAGATGATTTATCCAAATATGGATATGTCTATTTGATAAAACATAAGTCAGATTCTTTTGAAATGTTCAAATAATTCTAAAGTGAAGTAAAAAAATAAACTGGAAAGAATATTAAAACTCTTCGATCTAATCAAGGAGAGGAATATCTTTCTGATAAGTTTCTCACATATTTAGGAGAGAATAGAATTCTCTTTTAATGGACTCCTCTAGAAACACCACAGCATACTGGTGTGTCTGAATGGAGGAATCAGACTCTGTTAGAGATGATCCGATTCATGATGGATTTTGCCAGCTTGCCGATATCCTTCTGGGGATATGCACTTGAATCGGCTTGTTATCTATTAAATAAGATTCCAAGTAAGTCTGTAGTTAAGACTCCATATGAGATATGGATAGGATGTAAGCCAGCACTTTCATACCTTAGGATTTAGGGGTGCCTGACTTATATCAAATGGTTAATTATAAATAAACTCGGACCTAGGTCTGACAAGTGCATATTTATAGGATACCCAAAAGAGATTAAAGGATACTATTTCTATCATGCTAATGAACAAAAAGTGTTCATCAGCCTTAAGGCAACCTTTTTGAAAAAGAAGTTTCTTGGTGAAGGAATTGTTGTCTCTAAGGTTAAACTTGATGAAGTTCAACAGGTAGAAAAATCGACACCTGTAACTGAACTTGAGTCAGATTTGATTAGATCAAATCCAGAGCTCAGTGTACCTACACCATTAAGATGATCCGATAGAGTACCGCATCATCCAGATAGATACTACGATTTCTTGATCCAAGATGGTGATCCCATCGAACTTGATGAGAACGATGAGGATCGATCACCTATATAGATGCTATGCAAAGATCTAATTCCAAAAAATGGCTTGAGGCCATGAAATCTGAAATGGAGTCCATGAAGGTCAACGATGTGTGGACATTGATTGACCCATCCGAAGGGGTTAAATCCATTAGGTGTAAATGAATCTTCAAAAGAAAAAAAAGGCATAGATGAAAAGATGGAGACCTATAAAGCCCATCTAGTTGTCGAGGGGTATCGTCAACATTATGGTATTGACTATGATGAGATATTTTTTCATGTGGTAATGCTCAAATTCATTCGAATTATGTTTGCGATTGCTGCCCATCTGGACTTTAAGATCTGGCATATGGATGTGAAAATAGCTTTCCTGAATGGAGAGTTGACTGAAGAGGTGTATATGATACAACCTGAGGGGTTCACATCCATAAATAAGTTAAAGATGTGCAGGCTTCAAAGATCCATTTATGGACTGAAGCAAGCATCTCGGAGTTGGAACATGTGTTTTGATAAAGTGATCAAAACGTATGGCTTCGTTAAGAATGAAGAAGAATCTTGTATTTATAAATGGACAAATGGTCCAGTAGTAGTATTTTTTATCTTATACGTGGATGATATTTTCTTAATCAGAAATGACATCCCCGCACTGTAGAAAATAAAAGTCTATTTGTTATCATAATTCTCCATGAAGAACTTGGATGAAGCATCCTACATCCTAGGGATGAAGATTTATAGGGATAGATCTAAAATGATACTTGGATTATCCCAGTCTACGTACATAGATACTATACTGAAGAGGTTCAGCATGAAGAATTTTCAAAAGGGCTATCTTCCGATAGGCCATAAAATTTTTTTCTAAGAAGGATTGTCCGACAACTCCTGAAAAGAGAGCGTATGAGTAGAGTCCCATATACTTCGACAGTGGGATCTATCATGTATGTCATGATATGTACGAGATCAGACGTGGCATACTCACTAAGAGTAGTGAGTAGATGCCAGTTTGATCCTAGAGAAAACTACTGAAAAGTAGTTAAAATTATCTTTAAGTATTTAAAAAATACTAAGAACTAATGGTTGGTATATGGTAAGTCAGATCTAAAATTTATAGGATTTATAAACTCCAACTTTCAATTTGACCATGATGATAGTAGAAGCATATCGAGATATATCTTTACTCTGAATGATGGAGCTATCTATTGAAAGAGTTTCAAGTAGCATACTGTGGCAGACTCTGTTTGCGAAGTAGAGTATATCGTAGCATCAGATGCTGCGAAGAAAACTATATGGCTAAGAAAGTTTATCATTGAGCTTGGAGTAGCACCCTTCCTTGATCGTCCGATCCTGCTCTACTACGACAGCACTGGTGCCATATCTCAGACGAAAGAATCGAAGGCATACTAACGAACAAAGCACATTCTACGTTGCTTCCATTTGATTTGAGAGATCGTGGATAGAGGTGACGTTGACCTTAAGAAGATTGACAAAAAAGAGAACCTGATCAACCACTTTACTAAAGCCCTGATGATAAAGAAGTTCGATAATCATAAATCGAAGATGTGTATTAAATAGTGTACCGAGTGGCTTTAGGACAACTGAGAGTTGTTGGAAAATGTATCCTAAAGTCAATCATCAGCTTGTTGACGGTTGAGCTATATTGTATCTATAATTAATTTATTAATAAATAAAATATATTTTTGATATTTTTCATCATAAAGTATTCATCTTCTAATGAACTCCATTATTGTGATGAAGTTCTTAGGACTATTTAGCTTCGATAAAGAAAGAATTTATCGATTAGTCCTTAAAGTTGTTCACGACCAAATGATAGGCTGTTAATTAAGATGACAACGTCTATCGAGCATTGATCGCTGTATGCCATATAGGTTGCTTATCCTCTTAACCAAGAAGTATGGAGACACTGGTATGGCATACAGATGAGATGTATGGGTACATCATCATTGAACGTGACCAACTCTAGAGCATTCTACTGTCGAGAATGTCCTTGATGGGATATAGGTATAAGTATCCTTTAGACCTGAGATCATCTCAGTGGCTTGCAAGCAACTCATTATGCTTTGGTACCGAACTAACTGAATTTCTAATTCAGTAACGGAAGGCTTCTAGGCACAGTCAAGTACTTATGAAGTCAAAGTGTGATTAAGATGGAATTGACCACTCTAAGAGTTGGAGAAGAATGTATCATTGTATTTCAATATAGTAAAACCTTGGCCAGGATAATCCATTAGATAGATTTGATATTTTAAAATACAATATGGACAATCTAATCAAAATTGACAGTTAAACTTCGAGGTATCCTACAAGCATATTGGTCAAGAGGATGAATTTTATGAAAACTATATCCGCATGGGTTCTAAGGATGTTGTTCTACACATTCGACCTATCCGACCATCAGGTATCATTGCTAGATGGTTACTTTGATTGATATAAAAATTTATTCCTATGCTATCAACCTAGGTTCGGATCTATGAGATCACACATATTAGAGCTCATGATTCGATTGGATGGTTGATCAACGATTAAGAATTGTTCTAGGATTAAACGATCAATACAATTGATGTTTAACCTAGCACAAGTGTTATAAAAGAATCGATTAGCAATTCGATTGTTAATTAGATCAATTTGATTAAGTAAAAGGACTGAGATTAAGTCTAATTAAATATAATTTAATTAAATTTAGTTTGGACTTGATTGGATCAAGTCTAATTGGCTTATTGGATAAGCCAAATGCAAGAAAAAACTAGCCCTAGTTCAATTAGGACTTGGATCAATCCAATTTTTTAATTTGATTGAAAAATTAAATCAAAATTAAATTTAATTTAATTAAATTTTTAATTAGGTTAGAACCTAATTTAATTTGGTTAACTTGGTTTTGATTTAATTTGATTTAAGAAATCATGTTTGACCAAGTCATGGATGGAATCCTAGTGAGACTAGGATTACACCTTATGCCACCTTAGCCCTCCATGCCCTCATGCCTATTTTTTAGAAATTTTTTCATGAAAATTCTCTTTTTCCTAATCTTCATGCATGCCTCCTCTCTTTCTCTCTTTCTTATATGGTAATTTGATGGTTAACCAAGTTAAAAAGAGAAGTAAGTTTTGATCTAGGATTCTATGAGATAGAATCCTTATAAACTAAAACACCTCCTTCTAATTGTGCCGCCCACACCTTCTTTATTTTCTCTGAATTCCATGGTAAAAGAAGAAGTTTTTGTGCACCGCTATTGCTAGTCCACGATAGAAAATAAGGTTGGGGCACCCAAGAGTTGGGTGCCCCAACAACTTGCCATATTATGTCCTTTTCTTATCTGAGTTTTTAACCAAACTTGGACTCTGCATATCTTTTTATTTAAGATAAATTTTTGGTTAAAATTTTCATAAAATATAGATCTTTGAGAGAGCTTTGAGGTGTGCAAAAATCAGAGGGAGAGAGTCTTTGGGCATTGAGGTTCCATAGACACCAAACTAGGTGTCTAGGTGAGAGCAAAGAGAAGAAGAAGAGGATCTTCTTCCAGGATTGCTGTGTTCATCATCTTTCTTCTTTCTTTCTTAGATTTTTTGAGAGAGTCTCAGATCTGAAACCTCTTCTCCACCTTCTTCTCTTTGAAAGAATCTAAATTTAGAAGGAGGCATCTAATCAACTATCAAAGAAAGATCAGCATAGTACTAGCATGCTGTGCTGATTTTCTGCATCGAGATTTTTGATCATGCTCGTGAACTCGTATAGATGACTACTAGAGGTCAAACATGTGTGCGGCTTTCAACTTCATCCTCAAGTCTGGATCAGCAAGTTAGAACATCTAACTTGCACAGATAATAGATCTGATCTATTGGTTTTATAGCTACATTAGATATAGTATTGTAACATGTTGATGAGATCAACATGTTAATCTTTTCTTTATATTTTTAATTTTTGATTTAATATCATGCCTTGATCATATAATAAATCTTAGATCTAAAATATTTTTATATTTATTTAAATAAATATTTAATTTATTTAAGTCTTCCACTACCTGATCTTGAAAAAATTTCAAGATCTATCCGTGAAACCCTTAATCTGGTTCTTTCATGATTGATATATAAAAGTTGAGATGGTGTAATCTCTTTTTATATTTATTAGTTTTTTTCATAATAAAGTTACATGCCCCATGGAAATCAGTCTTGAGCCGATCCATGTTATTTGATTATGTTTTTATACATCTATCCTCATCCTTCCTCTTATGGTATCGATATTGTCATTGGGGTTACGATCTTGGTTGGAGATCCATGGAACCAAAATAGTGAAGAATTCTCCAAAAGGAATGCTTTCCATGAGAAAAAGAAAAGAACAAAAAAAAGGAGTAGTTATGAATAACTTAAATAGGAAAGTTCTAGTTTATAGCATAAAAAATCGGGTCGAGATAACTTTTTTGAATCAATATAAATGCAGTGATTATACCTCAATGTAAATCATGCACTAATATACAGTAATGGATCAACCAATTATACACTCTCATTTAATAAATTATAGCATTTTCCTATAACCACACATCACCACCCAACCATTACATGGTACCCATTCCATGTTAGGCATAAAAAGGTTTGTTGACCCTTGAATTAATTTTGATGATAACAAAAGCATTTGAGTATAGTTTGTTAAGTTACTAATATTATTTTTGAGGTTGTGTAGTTTAAATTTCAAGTTCTTACAATGCTTTAAGTGATTCTCATTAATTAAATGGAGTATCACTAATCAAGAGGCCTTTAAAGAAAATTTGAATTTGACATACCTTAAAAAAGATGATTAATGAGAGTTAAATCAAGTTTAGAAAGCAAGTCTAGCCTACAAATAAATTTAAAAAAGAAAGACTGTCAAAAACTAAATGGCACGCTTGGCACGTAGACTTAGTCGACTAAGTTTGAGAGTTAGTCAACTAAGTATCAGAGGACAGCAGAAGCAAAAAGTATAGAAAAATTAAAATTCAGGATCTAGGAGACTTAATCGACTAAGTCTGAGAGTTAGTCGACTAAATATCAGAAGACAACAAAATATATAAAGCACAGAAAGGCTAAAATTCAAGATCCAGGAAACTTAGTCGATTAAATCTGAAAGTTAGTTGACTAAATATCAAAAGACAACAAAATACAGAAAGCACAGAAAGACTGAAGTTCACGATCTAGAGGACTTAGTCGACTAAGTCTGAGAGTTAGTTAATTCAATCTCAGAAGACAGCAAAACACAGAAAACATGAAAGATTGAAATTCTAGATTTAGAAAACTTAGTCGATTAAGTCACTATAATGACTAATTTTTTCTAGAACTGTAATTTTTCAGTCCCAACTTTTTTTCAATGGCTAGATTTTTATTTCTAATGGCTAGGATATTAAATGGGACATCTTCAAATATTTTGGAGGGGTAGAAAAGCCTTGGAATATATAAGGAATATTTAAGAATTTCATGTAGAACTTTTTGGAACATACATTCAAGAGCCTTCAAGCCTACTTTTAATTCATTCATTGTGAGAGCCATTTAGTGAAGTGAAGGAGAAGTTTTTCAGAAAATATTCCATCCTTCCAATCATCCTCAAAGTAAAAGAAGTCAAGACACAGGCATTAAAGAACTTCACCAACTTCTCTCAAGTATTCAAGAAAAAGAGCAAAGCAAACAAGCCTTCCATTTACAAACTCTTTTTTTGGATTTTATTGAATTTTTCTTTTTAAACTTCTTTAACTATTGTGATTGTATTTTCTTTTGTTTACAAGTTTCTTGAGATGAGAAACTTGAATTGGTCCAAGCCTAGAGTTGGACATTGTAAAGATTTGATTGATGAGCTTAGGACAAAACTAATCAGAGTTGATTGTTAGTCCGAAAAAATAATCATTGTAAAGATTATAGTTGGTGAACCTAAGTCAAAATCAACCAGATTAGATTGTGAGCCCAAGAAAAATAATCGAACTATAATCAATTGAGTGATTATAGTTGAATTTTCAAGTGATTTACTTAAGGAGTGGATGTAGGTACCGAGTTTGATGCCGAACCACTATAAAAATTTGGTCTTTGTGTTTATCATTGTGCTATCTATATTTTTTTTATTCTACACTTATGTTTTACATTATTTCACTAAGCACACAATATTCAAATTCAGCATAATTAAAATCTAAAATTTTTTAAATATTCAATTCATCCTTCCTCTTAGGTAGCCATCCTTGGGCAACAAGGTTAAACCCCAATTACAAATCTTGGCTTTCGAGATACAAGTTAGCTCTTGAATCACTAGGATGTTGAATTAACTCCACCCATACAAAGAATAAAATATATCATACTTGCCTATGGTATGGAGAAGAGCTTGTTTCAGTGCTGTAAAATGACTTATCAAGGATTCCAAAAACATTATCACCCTTCATATCATCCCATTTTAGAGAGACAATCATACTTTGTTAAGGGCTTCTCACTATACAACTCAGACATTGGACTTCGGTCATCTAAAGAGAACTCAACAAAAGCAAGGCCATTACACTAGATGACTCCAGCACATAGGATGTCCTTCTTAGTAGGTTGATATGCATTGTTAGATATTTCAATAGCCCGATCTAAAAAGTAACTTACAAGTCTTTTCAATAGCAAGGTCTTTCCATACCTCCTCTACTATAGGGGCATACTCATGTTGTGTAGTAGCGAAAAGGTATTTGGATCTCCCATATCAGAAAAATTGTCTCAACCTTTGATTGATCAAGCATGTGCATTTGTTACTTAACTCTTTTTTCCCCTTGGATGGACTTCTTAGCATGCGGAGTAAGATATTTTTTTTCTCCTCTAAAGGCATCCTCAAATCACTCTTGACTCTCAAGTAATGTATTTAGATAGTTGTATAGGTTGTTTTGAATCATGAGCTTCATGTCATGTATTTCCTCAGGGGTGAACTTGTTTCCATATAGAAATTTTACCTATTTAAAGATAGAACAACCAACTTTTCTTTACTAACTTATAAAGAGATAGTCAACTGGAATTATTGAAACCCAATGGAAAGAAGCCTCATGGAAAGGATTCAAATGGAGTGAAAGAGGAAAAAAGATGGCATCTTTATGCCTCCCAATGATTGTACCACATAGGCAACAAGGAATCCAAGGTTGGCAAAGGATTGAAACCCTTCCACCACATTCAAACAAGTCAATGAAACCCCAAAAGAAGCTAGCACACTTTGATTAATTCGATGGGACCTCAAGTATGGCTTCCAAAGATTAGGAGAGATAGAGAGAAAAGAGAGAGGAGTAAAGTAATGGAGAAGACACGGAGCCATCAATGAAAATCATTTAATAAATTAAAAAAATATTTAATAACTTAGAATCTCCTTTGGGATACTTTAGTCATTTCACATATATTGGTGATGGTATTAAAGCTTATATGGATGGCTGGGCCATATTAAAATGAAACACTAAGTTTTGAGATATCATAAAAAAAATTAGAAGTTTTAGGATGTAAGTGCAAATTGCAAAAAATTAAAGGGTTGTCACTATAATTTTTCTTATAATTATATGTTTAGGCTTAGCTAATACTTTGGCTTTTTCTATTGTGGGGGTAATTGTAGTGGTTTTATTTTGACCATATCCTTACCTAACTAGAAATTTTGTCAAATTGGTTAGGCATGTGTTGAACCAAATTACAAGTTAGGCCAATGTCTAGGTTGAAAATTTTAAGGTGATGAGCTAGCAAATTGATCCCAAATTTGCCCGAAGTATGATTCAAACCTCAATCCATGTATTTAGATATTTTACAAACCTTAAGAGTTACCTATATTTGATTTAGAGCATATAATATGTATCTCTAGTGGTGCTTGGCCATGCTATTACCTTCCCTAGGAGCTTAGTCTTCCACAATAATCTTCACCAATGTAATCCCTATCCAACCATTTCTCAATAGCAATATTGATGCAATGCAGTTGATCTACCAACGTTTCTCCTCCAACTTAGCCACCTCCACCTGTTGCAAAACTCCACCCACTCATCTCATCGTACTCTCCCAGCATCCCACCAACAAAATCCCTCCTCTTAGAAAGTGTGAGCTCAGGCATGGTACTCTCAAGCCTTGAAAGTAGATGGAGATAGATCAAGAAGTGAATGGAACTAATCATTTAAGAGTTTCAGCCAATGCTTTAGTCGAACTGGCTTAGTTCCTATCAGAGTCAGCCCGAGCAGAAGTCGAGTAAGTCTAGTTCCTAATAGAGCCAGCTCAAGCAGAAGGTCAGAAGGCATATCGGATTGACACGCTAGAAAAGCTGGCTCAATTTTTGAGAGAGACAACTCGAGTTGTAAAATAAAAGACGATCATATCTGTCGAGTCGGCTCGAATCCTGAGAGAGCCGACTTGAATGGTAGAGCAGAAAGTGATGATTCAGGCTCTTGCAGAAGATATTATAGTCGACCCGGCCCGACCGCTGATCGAGCTAGTTCGAATGGCGAACAGAACAGTACGTGGTTTCTATTCTGGCCTGGGATTGGGTTTAATCCCAGGGACTTAGGGCCTTGGTTTATGAAGTTCTAAGGGGCTAAACTATGGATTGGACTGGGACTAATCCAATGGAAATGTGCATGGAAGATATGGATGTACATAGGCTCGGGAAGTGCATCATATTAGGTCAGCTAGAAAAATTTTTGGTTGGATCTCTTTGATCAGTCTATATATATATATATATATACACACACACACACTCTATATTTAGTTTATAATTATGGAATGAATTGAATACAAGCCTTTTCTCCGCTCTTTTCCTTGTTCTCCCTCTATTCTTTATTCTTCATGCCCTAGGATTTTCTAGGATTTAACAAAATGGACGTCTCTTTCCTCGAATCGTTGTTGTTATTTTCGCAATCATCAAGTAGCAAAGACCTTTCCTAATAGATTGGTATCAAAGCAGCCATTTGGAGCAATAAATTGGTATCAAAGCCCTGGTGTTAGATTTGGTGGAGGAAAGGTTAAAGCTTCACTGCGGATTATGGTAAGATGTTGAACAGATTCTTTTGAATACTATTTTCTATCTTTTATATTTGGTTATTGAAAATCTAGTTGAGATGACATTGAGTACCATTAAGACGAACTTTGAAAAGTTCAATGGCAAGGGTAACTTCACCTTTTAGCATCAAAGGATGAAGGATCTGCTGGTACAGAATTGAATCTATAAGATCTTGACTCGAAAAAAATAAAAAAAAATTTTGTTGAAGACTAGGAGGAACTTAAAGTGATAGCCTTTAATATGATTCGAACGTGCCTCGTTGATGAAATTCTATCAGAAATTAATATGAAAACCATACCGAAGGGACTTTTGCAAAAATTGAAGAACATGTATATAAACAAGAACATGATAAATAAGCTATGGTTGAAGAAGTAGCTGTACAATTTATGGATGTCCGAAGGAGGAGATATAGTTTTTCATATTCAGAAGTTTAATCAAGTTTGTTCAGATATAACGAGTCTTCATATGAAGATCGATGGAGAGGATAGTGCTTTTCTGTTATTGTATTCACCGTCAGTAGTATATGATAGTCTCATTACTACTATGGTATAAAAAAAGAGATATTAAACTTCAAAGAAGTGATTAGAGTTTTTGGATCTAATAAATAATGAGAGAGGTTAGTTAAAAAAAATTTTAGTTCAGCGGTACTCATGAGAAGCAATTTTTTTTTTTTTTTTTTTTTTGTACAAAAGAAATAATTCTTATAAAACCACAGGGTCAATGTGGTACACATACTCTGCAACTTACGGAAGCAAAAGAGCCCAGGCATACGGAAATTTCGATGGAACCGAAAAATTGAACAATATAACCTTTTCCTACGTAATCAAACTTGCAGAGGAAATTTTTGCAAAATGCACGTAAAGGGGGAAAGAAGTCTTTGAAGGAACTGTAGGAGGTCCTCCAGATTGTACGCTAGGGTTTTGACGGCGATCGATAAAAAAAAAAACGGTTTGACGGGAAGGACCTTGCCAGTAATAGCATCCCCCCACATCATCTCTCGATCTCGCTCTCTAACCCCTTAGAGCTTCACCCCTCATCCATGGCGATTCCCAGCCCCTACTCTGGCGTCAGCACCCTTGCCTTCGTTAGTCTCTCTCTCTTTCTCTTTCTCTTTCCCCGGATTTCCTTCTTCCGATTTCCTCCGGTCTTCATACTTCCACCTGTGATCATGATCTTGTGTTATAGGTAGCTCGTGCATCGGCGTTCACATTCGGTCTCGTCTACGGGAGCATGAAGCTCTCCTACCTCCAGGTATCAGATTAGACCTTTTCCTTCCATCCTATATCCATTCGCCAATCGTTATGCATTTATATAGCACAGAATCAGGAGAGAGATATTTGTTATCTGCCGGATCTCGGATTAGGATGATGCGGGTTTTTTTTTTTTTTTTTTTTTTTTGTATTTACATTGAATCAAAGTCAGCATCTTTGATCTGATTTATTTTAATTTACATCAAATTAACCAGACAGCAGTTAGCAAAACAGATTATTATCATATTTTTACTATAAGATACTTGATTGTTTTTTTTTTTCTCTTGAACCTTTTTGATGTAGGAGGTATTGATGACAAAACGCAACCATGATTAAGTCAGCATCTTATTATGTTTTCCTTTGTAACTTTTGAAGTAGGAACTGATTTGAGTTCAGATATACAAACACAATCAGTTAACCTAATAATAGTACATTACTTTAAGGAAGTTTCTCTATCTCGCTTTTGGACTCAAAAGACTGTTACTTCTGCCTTGAAAATAATCCCATATGTTTGGATTCAGTGATGCATTGCAGGAGAGCATATAATTATGATGAAACTTTTATGATGATTCAGGCATATTATGAGTAGGGACATCACCGTGGTGGATCCGAGAGTGTCATTTTTGGTGGAGGACTTGGTGGAAGAAGCTTAAATATGGACGACTAAGAATCTATTTTATAGGTCATCCTCAGGGTGTAATTTATTGCTCGTGGGAGTATAAAAGAAAATTTTCTTATGATTTACTGTTGCCATGCATCTTTGTGATGGGTGGGTTTTGATATAAAAGGCAACATAAGTTTAGGCATCGTTAGTAGAGAATAAGATGGGTAATACATTGGATTTGGTAGGACTGTTCCTCTTGTGACATTGTAATGTGAATTTTGAATGAGGAAATCTATGGATGATTTGTTGCCTGGAGAATCTGTCCTTAGCCATCCTTCCTAGCATATCTACTTGGAAACATTGCTGCAGTGCAGATAGACTACCTTATACAGAAACACATACTAGTATTGAAATGTCTTTGAACTAGCTTAGCATGGAGTGCCTGGATAGTATGCTGTCAACCTTTGTTTGTACCTAATGTCCTGGAAAATATGATGCATTCTGACAGGGACAATAGTAGTATATTTACAGAATTATTTAAATACTGAAGAATTGGATGTGTCATGGAGAATATTACTTTTCTTAGAATGCAAACTGAGAGAATACATATATTAATGTAGAAGTTTTCTTATTTGTTTTCGAACATGCAAATAGGGTCTTAATGTTTTTAGTAGTCATACAGTAGTTATTTTGAAGAGCCCCTTTGTTTTGGTCATATCTAGGTTTCATGGAGTCCTTAGTTCATCAGAAAAGTATGTGGAGTGATCAATTTTTCTTTCATGCCTTATAGTCAGCAACATATCTGAGCCATTCATGTTGGGTGTGGAGAAATTGGAGAAGCGCATTGGCCTTATTTCAGTTTTTTGACTAACTAATCACCCTCCAATTCTAACATTATTACAAAAAATGTCTCCACTCTTTGTTTACATCTAACAGGAATAATGGCAATTTAGATATCATGGAGACTTCCAATGTTGAACAATGAATAGAGACATGGTCTCCAAGGTTTCATGAGCTAATAAAACTTATGCTATTTTCGAACTATCCATTGTATTCTCTCTCGTGTAAGGGGAAATACATTTCTAGGGCAACGAGAGGGAGAAAGACCAATTGAACTTAGGAACATGGGGGGAGGACCTAGAAAGCAGGGAAGAAAGAGAGGAAATCCAACAAAGAGTCTCTGAATGAGGTCTTTCCTTCATGAACTCTCTTTCTCGTCTCCAACCTTCTTGGGGACAATATTATTGAGCCCACATTGTTCAACCTGCTTGGGAACCCATTCCAGCAGCCAAAACTCAATCTCTTGAACCTATTCCAGCCACCTTGAATTGACAATCCCAAGCTGCCCCTTACAAGGTCCCAATTCCCGTGAAGAGGCTTGACTTCATGATGCAGCACCGTGACCCCAACTCTCTCCCCTCTTCTTACTCTGATCTTCTCTGCTCCTTCCCTTTCATCTCTGCCTAGTCTTCAGCTTCCTCTTTGACTTTGATTCTTTCATTCTTGTGTCCTTCTTTTCACCTATGTCATCACTCCTTGCCTATGAAAGTTGGCTTTGTGGAGCCCATCTCTTTGTCCTCACTTCTTTAAACTTATAGTGTTAATCTTCCTTTTTCTTTCTTGCCTTATTTTGGTGACATGGAGTTTATGCAATCAGGTTTTTGAAGCTTTGATTTGCTGAAGTTTATACTATGTTCAGTTTATTAGCTTTACTTTCAGTTTTTAGTCATTGTTTTGCTATTTTGGTGCTCTAATTTGGTTTATGATTGCAATTGAACATAACCATAGGACTCAAGGTTAGATTTTTCTATTTATTGAATCCTAAGTAATGTATGAAGAACATGTTTTTATGATTGAATATATTGAGGGCATCTTCAATTCTGTTGAGCATCTTGATTCATATTTCCTCTTCCTATTATCTGTTATTTCTCCCTTCCCCGTTACCACTTTCCTTTCTTCCAGATTTATATCTGAAATTATAACATCCCTAGAACCCTAAATCCAGCACTGATGTACAGAGGCTACATTAGGAACCAAAGGTACTTGTCTTGCAGGACTGTGAGATGGCCTTTAACATAAAGGCATCTAACAAGGTCGTGGACCGCCCTATGCTTTTGCTTTTTGAATGGCTTGATTTGTTGGACTATCTAACCTATATTAAAACAAATGCTTTGATTAGAGAGTGCAGTTGGTAGGAAACATGCTTTTTTCCTTTCTTCTTCTTGATAATTCTTTTCTTGATAATAATGAATCTAGACTTGTTTGGCACCATGCAATATTCATATATTCACTGACTGCGCAATGAATCCATGGAATAATACTTGAGTCGCATTTGACATGCATGTTTCTTTTCTTTTATAAAATATTATATTTTTATGTCAAAGAATTCAGAAATAAGCATGTAGACTATATGTGCATAATATCAAATTCTTTACCAACCCATTATTTTATGAAACTAGATTGCATATGAATTGTTGCTAAATTAATAATCCCATATAGGTTATCACAAGAAAGAAACCTCAATTTACTGCACTAACAATAGTAACCTTGTTTTCTAATTTTTTATTTTATATATCTATGTTCATAGCACTTTGATGTTCTTCGTGGTGATTTTGGATTTATTCTTTGGTTAAATAAATAACATAAGTTGAGTCTGTGTTCAGTATGTTACAGTAGTTTCTTATAGACACACTGTTTCCGAAAGGATTTTTGTCGGTGAGGTAGCATGTGTCTTACACCATGAATCATTGACTTGTATGGCATGCCATGCAATGAACATGAAAGCCATTCACTATGTGAGCATCAAGGGTTGGAGATGCTGCACTACTTTCAGTCTAATTTTGAACTTATCCATTGCTGTTTGGTAACTGTGCAATTGGTGTTTGGCTGCTTGATATCAGGAAGGCTTGAATGTTTCACAAAACTTGTCACCTTGTTGCCATCTTTACCACCCAAAGGCCTGCTAAAATCATCAGTCTTTCATTTTTTTTTTTTTTTCATTGCTCTGATTGTTAGTATTCCACTCCATTTAAGGGTAATTTAGCTGGAAGCAACCTGTTATTCTCCATACCTTTCTTTGTGAAAATATTGCATTTTCTCTCAAGTATCCTATTCATATTAGACTGTTAAAATATATCATGAATACATGATCTCACACTTATAAACACCTCTGGTGAGTGATAACATGCTTCTTATTTTTTCCAGGCAAAGGCAAAATATAATAAAAAGGCTGAGGCGAAAGGGCATCATTGAACGGGAAATGCATATATTTGTTTCTTATTTCACAATGACCTGATTTGAATGTTTATTTCAATTTGTTGCAGCATCATGATTTACCTACGATTCTCATCTTTCCCAAGAAAACTGCGAGGATGGGTGACATTTATTCCGATAAAAGAGGAGTTCATCTCCTAACGAATGTGAACTCGAAAGAAAATAGAGATGGCAATTTAAATATCTCAATCATGATACCTATATTGGTAGTTCCCTTCTTACCATGGCCGGCTTGAGCGTTATATATTTATGGTGCTGGAAATATCATAAGCTGTGGGAGGTTTGCATCCTAGTGAAGACTTGGTAATGCTAAATCTGGCTTATGGGAAGCCGGTTCCCGGCAAGATCTTCCATGGTTGAAACTCCAAGCTGGCGGTGACATGTGATGACCGCATGGAAGTTCCTGTGTTTTTGGATACTCAAAATTTCATTAATAAGATCCCGATAGAGATCACCCACAGCAGAATTACTATGCCACGATCCATATCAGGTTGATCTGCTGAATGCTCATGGATTCTCAGTTGCTTTCAGGCTTTGGTTGGGATGAAATTTAGTCGGTCTTTTTAAATGCAAACTTAGATATGACAGATCATTAAGTTCAGAATTTGTGCTCAATTTTTCCCCGTGGGGTTCCACTAATGTCGATATTCATTTTGAATTTTATTTAATCCTTTATTCTGAAAATTGGAAATCTTTACCTTATGTCTTGGTTTTGACAGAAAACAATCTAATAACACTTGAATTATCAAAAAAAACATGAAATGAAGGGAATGATTCATGGTATCTGCAAACCCCCCGCTCAAGCATTTTCTTATCCGTTCATGTGGCCTATGGCCAGGCTAAATTTGAAATGTCATGTACTATTTCAACACTTTCTGTTGAGACTATTTGGCAGTTCCCACGCGCTATGTTTTACCCTACGATAACCCGCCTGATTATGAAGTTATTCAGGATTGGCATTCATGTCCAACATCGAGCTGATGAAGAATTCCATTCTGTCTAACAAAACCAGCTTATTTTTAGATGTTTGGGCTAATTGTCGGGTTATCAGGGATTGTCCGCAGCCTTTAACTTCACAAAAAGCCATAGATTTCGGGTACCTAAGGGCATGCTTCGTCTCATATAACCAGGAAACCTGTGTAATTCGAGGTACATATATTTACCACTCCATTTACATGTCATAAAATGCTTATATAATGCTCTAATTAGGACTAACAATTGTCTCGCTGGCTGCAGATGGACCTAAAATTGTTGAATACAAGGCGCTAGCAGTCTACAACATAGCCGACTGCATTTGCTGGACTTGCAACCAGTCCAACTGCAAGTAATGAAAATGGTCCTCTACATGAATCATAGAGAAACCATTCCTTGATTGAAACCACATTGCCTTAGACTTAAGAGGCGAAAAGGCTGGGAAAAGAACTGGAAGTTAGAACTTGCCTCATCTCATACATCATCGTCTAACTGTTTCTTTACCTTTTGTTTTCTCTTAATCTCTGGAGTAGGGGTGGCAAAAATTAATCCGACCCACCTTAAATAGATTTGGATTTGAATTAAATAGATTCGGATTATAAACGGATCAATCCATTTAACTTATTTAATAAATGGATCGGGTTCGGGTTTTAGATGACTAACCCATTTAATATTTAGGTTGGATTGAGTTGTATAACATGTTTAACCCATTTAACCGTTTAAGTTATATTTAATCTATTTAAAACTTGATTAACCTATTTTTAACTCATTTAATCTAATCTATTTAATTTATTTAATATATTTAATTTATTTAATAAATAAATTAAGTAGATTGAATTAGATTATCTGTTTAATAAAAAGATTAGATTCATATTTGAATTTTTGATCCGTTTAATAAATAGATCGAATTTAAATTGATAATTTTCTAATCCGACTTACATTAATCCGATCTATTTCTGATCCGACTCGATCTAATTCCACTCCTAAACAGATCGGATTTAAATTGATAATTTTCTAACCCGACTTACATTAATCCAATCTATTTATGATCCGACTCGATCTAATTCCACCCCTACTTTAGAGATGCCATGAATGCCTTCCCTAGTTGATGGTATTATGCTCGCTCATTGGATACCATCACTAAGCTTTTTTGCTTCTGTCTCCTCCATCATTCAATTATATATTAACTCTTTTTTTATCTTAATTTGTGGCAAATTCAGTGAACCATGAATCTCCTCTCAAGAATGGTATCATGCTCTTTTATCAGATGCAATCACAGAACACACTCATTCAGCCCTGTTTCTAGTGAATATTTACAGCAAATCACCTTTCATTAGAAACCTCAGCAGGTTTCCAAGGTCTTACTGTTTAACAAGAACATTAATTAATTTAACCAGAAAAGAAAGAAACCTACTGTTATACATTAATTCATCTAGCTTAGATACGGAAGGTTATGTGACAGATTGAAGTTTGAACAAAGGATTTGCTGGTTTCCTACGTCAAATGGATTGGAAGCCATTCTGGTAATTGTGGCGAAGCACGCCAAGGCTCTGGACTTTTATTGACGCATGGTTATTTCCCAACTGACCTAGCCAGCACTAGATCAATTTAAATCTTGAGGATGGTTCACTACATTCAACAGAAGAAAAAAATATTACAAACAAACTATATACTTAACACCTCAATTCTGATGCTCACCCTCCTTCAAGATAATTGCTGTTTGCTGCAATAATTTAGATTGTAATGCAATAACCTTCATCACACTAAACCTCCCTTGCTACAACGCATCTAAACCTCCCTTAAGATGGGCCAACCATTTTTTAGTATCTCATTAATCTTCGCATCAATCTTCTTTTGGATTCCTGGAGGGCAAAGCTCAGCAGCATAGCCATTCAGCTTTGCAGCTAGGCTTGATGTCAAAAGTTCCTCTTCCGGCATATTTCCAGTCAATTGCAGGAGAAAAGGATTATGTTTCAACTCAAATTTCTGCAAAACATACAAACTATAGTCATTATTAAGTTTTTTTCTTGATTGAAACCAGCATCTGTGCAAACTGACAGGTGTTGTGGTTTAGGCAGGAAATTTAGAAGCAAACTACAAGCATCTGAACCCCTTTGTACTCGGACAAGATTTGACAAGATCTATCATCTACGGTCAGTATATCTGCAATTATCATTACCATAAATTAGGTGCCCGGTGAACCTTTCTTCCGGCCCTAAGGTTTGCAAGTGAACATATAGCAGCACTCAAGTCCGAAAGGCAAATAAGGCCCAGTTTGGTATTGCAGCTTTCATCTGAATGGTTTTGAGCAATAAAGCTTTGCTAATTGAGCTTTATAGAAAAATTGTTGGTGTTTGATAACTACATTTATGAGGTGCCATGGAAGATATATATTTGGTAACCAAACTGAGAAAATACTTTTAGTATCAGAACTGATAATGAAGGACATTGCATAGCCATTTCAATTGTCTAACTACTTGTACTATCAAAAAGTATTATTATATTATATTCTTAATTTCCAAATTACTTATATTGATATTTTAAATATTTTATAATATCATTATATTATGATAGTAATATTATCATAATTATCTTAGCTAGAGGGAACCAAGACAAATATGATTGAGCCAGCTGATCTGCCTCATCATTCCGATGAATTATCTTCCTATGGTAGGCTGGGATCGTTCTTGAATACCCAAATTTGGTCAGAGAGACCAACATGGATAAGAGACTAGGTACATAATCACCAGCATATGCTTTAGCAAGTGATCAACCACATTGCTTCACATATAATGCAGCAGTTATAATGAATTTTGTATAGAATATTATATTATATTTAAGTAATATTATATTATAATAATACTGTAATACCATTATATAATATTGTATTATATTATATTATATGAAGAATTAGAATAGGCATTAGGATAAAAATGGTTTTTTATATTATTAGCGAAAATATAAAAATATTTTAGAATATTATTCTATGGTAATAACATATGATTGTTAAATATTTTATTATTATAAAATTATTATAAATAACATAATATAATTATAATATATTATTTAATGTAATAATGTTACTGGCTGTCAACTAAAGATTGGTTGAAATTGAAACCATTTAGGTTGAAAGCCATAGTAAAACACCTAAAGAAAGAGATCTTGTCAAGCACACTGGATCTATTATGGATGTTCGTGCATGGAAAGGCCTATAATATATTATAACAATATTAATTTATAATAAAAATATTATATTATCATGATTATAATAATATTCTATAATTATTTTAAATTATTATATGATATTGTTAGAATATTAGTTACATTACATTACATGATATCATATCCTATCATACTATATTATACTTTGAATAATTGGCATCGTATTTTCTTCTCTGCAGAATTTTTATAAAAATAGAAACAACTTCCTGTGGTTTCTCATGTAGTGCTTTTGTCAAAAGCTCCAAATTGGAGCTTCCCCTAGTAGACTTTTTTCAGCTTTTTAAGGGCATAGAAAGCCATACTAATTGGGGCCTAAGTCTAACTACCAACGCTTGGCAAGTGTCATTCATGACTGATGTGAAACCTATTGGAAAGGGGTGAAACCTTTCACATAAATCTGATGGAGGCACATAGAAGCATGCATAGCCAAATGTTCTATGGCACATGCAGGACACACCTGATCATAAGTCGAATAATTTATTCATGGAAGGAAGTCATTCAATCAAGAATTGAATCAACTGCATAATAGGTTCATATAATAGAGAGTCTAAATTTTTATGTCTATTTGAACCATCTGCATTAATGAATCAGCAGATGTACGACCAATGTCCAACACTGTTGTTCAAGTTGTCAAAACTTACACCTTCGGATCATCCAGTTTCAATCATAAACAATAAGTAGTTTGCCACATTGTTGTATGGTCTTTGCCAGGGTGATTAAGCAACAGAGCGGTGGAATATTACCCAGGAGAAGTTAAGACAGGTGGATGATCAGCTCATAGTTTTTTTGTAAAAATAATGACCTCTAGAAGTCTTGTGCCATTGCCAATTGTCTGAGTTGACTTTATTGATCCTTCTTCATCCCATTAGGAATAAGGTCCTTTTTCAGCACAAGTTCTCAAATTGTTTCTCCCAACTTTCTAGCCATGTTATTTTAGGGGTTTTCTCATTTTTCACTCTCTAAACCACCCTTTTTATATGCATTTCCCTGGGTCTTTGTTGCACATCAGCATATAACGGTAGTTACATTTTAGAATCAACATGAAGGCTAAAATTTGTACGAGATTTTATGGTTGTTGGGAAGACTAAGAAGTCAAAATGAATTGTCAACTTTGGAGGGCTAAAGACATTGCTTTGAAGCAGACTTCACACATTGCTCCTAGAGTTGTCCTCCAAATTCCTTCCATCTTTCTACTCCTCTGCTTAGATACTTTTCTAACCAGAAAATAGATAACAGAACGTCTTAACACATATACTACTACAAGTTTCAAAGAACCAAATTAATCTTCTCAACAGTGAATACTTCGTCACCCATTTAAAATCCTAGTCTAACCTTCCCCGCTTTCAGCAAGCTGGATTGCTTTTCATGCTCAGACTTTTACATCAAGCTCAGTCGCCTATGATTTTTCGTACTTCCAACAAAATGATAACTTCATAAAAACCCTAGGTTCGGAAGACCTCTCTAGACTAACATATTAAGTGATTTGAACCACTGAAAAAACAAGGTTGAAGATTCATCAAACTTGGGTTCTTTTTCCACACTCCACACTGAACACAACCACTTTGACTCCACTTCTGGGTTAAAAGAGAATCCTCTGTCTCATTCAATTTACTCCCTTATATTTAATTTAATAACATTCGTTCATATCCTGTTTTTACCAGATATAATTTTGCCAAAAAAATTTCATTACCTTCTTCAGTTAGGATCAATATAAGATCCATAGTAGTTCTGATTTTCCCCTCCTTATCCATTTCTTATAGAGTGGCTAGTGCTGACATAATCCTGGTTCTGTCATCAACATTGAAGGAACAAAGAAATACCCAAACCATGTGACATTTGGAGGAAAAAAATAATCATGAAGATGTTTTGGGTTAAACTAGTTTAAGCACAATTCCCAAGCATGGTTCCCTTGCCACATGAAGCATACAAAAACCACAAGGAAAATTAAGAAAAAGCTTTTTAGAAAAGAAGCAAAGTTAAAATCAACTCATCCAAATAGATGATGAGTCGTACTTGGCAGGATATTCAAATTGTTTATATTCAATACTTATGTGCAAGTCCTAAGTTGTTTCTAACTTACATGGACATGTAACATATTAGCTTAAAAACTTATCAACTGCACTTTTTTCAGTTCTATTGATAAAAAAAAAAAGAATTAGATATCAATTAATTCTTGTTTGCAACCAAACTTCCAGTCTTCCACCTAATCGATGGGAGGCTAACAATCAAGTTGTTCACCAAGTACAGTACTAGGTGATAAACACTGAATTTAAAACAATTAATATGGCATGATGGTAAGGTTGCTCCATTATGACATGGAGTTCACAGGTCCAAAACATGGAAATGGCTTGTCTGCATAAGGGGTAAGGCTATGTAAATCTGACCCTTCCCAGATTTTGCAATGGCAGGAGCCCCATGCATTGGGCTTTCCTTTTATAATTAAAACAAATTAATGAAAATAAAATGCAATATCATTTTTAGTGATAAAGATAAAAGCAACACAAAGATCATGCATTCTCATGCAGACAACATTTAAACCTTCTGTTAAAATATTAAGAATATTCCTGAACTAAAGCTAAAAGGCAAATACCTGATGTTCCGTTACAGCAGGATAGAATGTTCCTAGTTGTTGGATTTGTGTAGTCACAATACTGCTCCTACTCTTGGTCTGTTCCCTTTCTTTGCTTGCAGCAGCTAATCTAGCCTCTAGGGTTCCATTTGTGAAGATAATTGATCTGCAGAGTCAGGAAAGTCCTTGCTTAAGAGGGATGTGAATCTAAAAAAATTCAATCAGATAATTCACAAACATGTAGGCTATATCAGATATTATATGAACATCAAAATTTACATCTCTTCCTTGATTATATATGCATGTCCGCACATATATCTGTGCTTAAGCCTAGAACTGAAAGATATGGAATATGCAGGTCTCGGATTACAAGAAATGATTTCACGTTCTGATTGATTAAACTTTTCAACTTTTGCAATATTTTCATCAACTTTCGAAAAGTGTGATTTGTCAATTAGATAATCCAGATTGTCCGCTTGCTCCTGTGATAGGTAGTAATGTAAATCTGGTCTATACTCCTCAAGGAGTGCCCAGCTATAAACATCATTTTCGTGGCTACCATAGATAGATTCAACATCAATATTTCACAGTTTGAACAGCTCTAAGTTTGAAATTTCTTTCTTCTGTAAAAGCTCAATTACCTATACTGGTTACCTACATCTGGTCCTTGGCCAAAAACCTGCCTAGGATCATGACTAGCCCAAAAGACATCCAAAAGCTGCTTGAATTGAATCAATTTGGGATCATATTCAACCTGGACAATGTTACCAAAAGAGAATAAGAAATAAGTACTGCTCTGCAACATGATTACACAAATAGATCAGACCATAAAGGCAAACATAAGAAGTTGAAAGCTTGACAGGCATGCGTGAACAGATCTATCATAAGAAACAAAGGAATCACGCCACTTTGAAAAGTAACAAGTCCCATACTATTGCATTAACTAATCTGCAATGAAAAATTAAGAATTCTTCCCAGGTCATGGAAAAATAGAAAATGAATACAGGTATGGGAACATAACATTAATATTTTGCAAAAGAAATTGAGCACCTGGTCAGACAATAGCACAAAAGTTTACAAGGTTTCATCATTTGTAATTATTCTTATTGTTTGGGATGGGAATGAAAAATAAAGAAAGCTGATTAGCTGAAAGAAGCTGTTTTTTAATTCATCTCATTAGAGAAAATGCATAAACTAAAGCTTCATTATGTTCACCACCAGCATGACTGCTGCTGTTGTTAATAAAGAGTTAGCATAAGTGGCCAACTGCTGTTAGTATCAAGGCAATCCATTCATAGCACTGAACTCAATCTGACATTTTAGAAAAAGAAATTGTAATGATATTAATATGGTACTAGCCTAAATGGTAAGACACTGAAATGTCATTTAAAACTTTAACTCAATTTTGAGTTGTACACATTCTTCCTCTATTTTTACCTAACCTTGAAGTTTTACGAGTCAACCTTAACATGGAATAACAATGTCAATAAATGGAGTACCTAATAGCAAGGTTTGCCGTCTCGGTACTGGGCTATGTATCGGTGCTAACTTGTTACTGTGCCAACACAAGGCCAGTTCAGTATACCGAGTGTCGATACGCCCCCCATACCGCATATTGGTACAAACCGGTATGGTACAGTACACCCCATACCGTCCAATTCGGTATGGTACAGCAAACCTTGCCTGATAGCAATTTGCACATGCTAGCATCAAAGAGTAGACAAGCTAGGATCTATTAATTGATAATTTTATGTTACCCTTACACCTTCCTGCAATTTTCACTTTGAAAGTAGATTTAGCCCATATTGCTAGAATAGTAGAGGCTAATTACACCAAAACAGACTGACATGTAAGCAATAAATGTTCAGTTATATTAAGTAAGCATCTGATTGAGTAAGAAATAGAATTCAGAGTACCAGATTATTGCAGATTAATTTGTTAAAAATTGAAATATAAAACCATTTATTTTATCAATAGAAGATAATTTTTAGCTTTTAGAGAATTGACAATAGATACATTTTACTCTTATTATAGATTAAATATTAAGCTATTTTTGTGATGAAAGAAAACTTTTAAGAATTGCAATAAAGTTATCCTTTGATACCGCCAATAAGCAAACTAGGATTATCCCTCCCTCCAAATTATACATTAGTAAAAGTAAGCATGCATGCGGCAACTAGATTAGCAATATGATCCTATTACAGTCTATATGGATCCTTGAGAATGCTGCAGATCCAGAGAAATCCATCCTGTTAATCAGGAAGAAAATGAAAAACATTATCAAGCCCTTTTAAGATTCACTGAAGGCCCTGTTACTGCTTTCTCATATAAAAATAAAATTTTGCATGAAAGTTACCGGTTTCTTACTAGAATTGGCATCTAAACTGGCATTATTTTCTAAATTATCAGAATAAATACCATCTATTCTGAAAAAGGAATCCGTGGGAACAATTTTCAGCAACCACCTAACGTTGTTCTCAATACCCTCAAACCAAAAATCAAAATTTGACGATTTAATTCAGAAAAATAACAAAATAACACCGAGTTCATTCAATTGAGTATAGAATCAATTCGACCTGTACGCACTCGGCGTGGTCTCCAAGGTTTCGGTACTCCGGGTTGGTCTTGGACCCGCCAGCATAACCGACCGAGGTCCGGAAAACGCCGGGGAGGCATCCGAAGACCGCCTCGGAGCGCCAGAAGCTCCCAAGGGCGAAGACGGCGACCCTGAGGGGCTGGTTCGGCTGCCGGCGGCCAGACTCTGGGATCCGGTCGGGGAACCGGATGGCCGCCGCTGGATCGGGCAAGGCGGCGAAGAGGACAAGAAAGCCTAGCAGGAAGAGGTTCCCACTTGGGAGCTCCATCCGATTCGGGAGCGCGGACAGGCGAGAAATGCGGGAGATCGGAATTGGGCTTCAGGTGGTTTTGGGTCGCCAAGGAAGAAGTGGTCGAAGAAACGAAACTAGGGAAAAGTAGGCTCCACCTACGGCCTACCTGAAAGTTGGTATGTTGTCTCGCAGAGGCAAGTTAGGTTAGAGATTAATCTGATAGTTTGTGTAAACTTTGGGAGAACGTGATCTAATTAAGAGGAAGGAATATTAGATAGGTAATCGGGAGCCCATTTTTTTTCCCCCCTCAACATCTCTGAATTTAGAAGTAGATTTTGCGTAAAAGATCCACTTGTGTATTGAATTTATGCAAAGAAAGTTAGATTTTTTTAAAAAAAATATTAAGAATGGTGCCTATTTAGTTACTCGTCAATTTAAGTATGGATGTATATACTATTAGAATTTTATGGAACAATAAAACTTATATGAGGATGAAGCTATCGAAGCCATATCTCTCACATCAATAGAACCAATGAGCAACATCTTGCTTTTTCAATCCCAACTCCGAGTATGTTCGATGGAAGAACCTCATAAGTTCTCGGGTGAGTTAAAATATCCTTTTATAACGTACCTCACCCATCAAAGTCTGAATTAGTCACAAAGATTAAAAGCTGCACATTATCATGATGGTTGTATAGAGTCTAACTTTATCAAACCATCAAATATATCCATATCACTTTATCGAAGATTTATCTTTAGTCAAAATCTAGATCAACCTAAAACATATAAAATAAATTTTGATACGTGCGTTAAAATCAGCTACATCTAAATGGATTTAATCGAATAAATTTTAATATTTTTCTACTTAGCCCAACCCAACGCTCTTCCCACCAAATTCGGGTTGGCAGCTATTGGAAGAACATAATAGGCATATTGCCTCCCTTTCTCCAGGACCCACTACCATTTTTCCTGGCGATTGGGAAGGAGAATAGCCGGTTAACCAAGATCCAATAATTCCTTCCTCACCAATTACACCTTTTTTTATTTATAATTGTTGGAACGGTGGGCTAGTTGCTGGAGATTAGGGATCGGCATAGTAGCTTAGTGTGATAACTATCAAAGGTCAATCGAGGGCACGACCGATAGAAAACTATGAATACCATCGCCCCTCTTTTTCTCCTTTTATTTATTAATTTATTGTAAAAAAAATAATTCAAGCTTTTTAAAAATAAATCATATGTCTAATATAAATAATAAATAAATAAAAGAACATAGGCCTATATTGCTGTGGAATCCAAGAATGATTTCTTAGACTAATCATGACAACTTTAGTCAAAGATAATCACGGCCAAGGAGGCTAATCACATATCTATATCCATAAAATCTTGATATGAATATAAGAAGGCTTCAATTTTCAAGCTAAATAATTCGTATGGCTTTGATACCATAATATTAAAATTTTATGAGATAATAAAACTTACATGAAGATGAAGCCATTGAAGCCATCTAGGATTTCTCATATCAACCTATCGAATTATCCTGCAACCATAAGAAAACCAAGCTGGATGTGATCCTCGTAGTTGTTCCAATCCCAACTCTAAGTACACCTGATGGGGAGGACCTCATAAGCTCTTAGATGAGTTGGAGATTAAGTCTATGAGGGATGTCCTTCTATAACGTGCATCATTCGTTAGAGACAGTATCTGAATCAGTCGCAAAGATTGAAAAATAAATGTTATCCATGATAATTATGTAAAGTTTAACTTTATCAAACCATCAAATATATCCTTATTATTTTGTCGGAGGTTTATCTTTAGTCAAAGTCAGATCAATTTAAAACACATAAAACAAATCTTGATGTGTATTAGTATGGGTCACATCTCTATGGGTTTAATTGGATAAATTCTAACATACATTCCCCTTGAGGAGAGAGAATACATGGTACTATCAAGGTGAAAATTAATAATTTGACATCTAAATTGAAAATATATTTCATTGATCATGATCTATACTATTAAAAATACTTAAAAACTATATATATATATATATATTATATATATATATATATATATATATATATATAGTACTGGTCTCTAATGTATACATCAACTTAGTGCAAAATTGCATGATGAAAATAATCTAAGACCATATTTTACTATGATCTGAGCATTAAACTCTATTATTTTTCAATCAATCTATGTTTAAACATATGTATATCATAATCAATAAGATGCATTCTTAATACAAATGTTATTATGTAAGCACATGATTTTTGATTTCCAGGCATTTTAGCTGCATAGGTTATAATCAACTACATGGATCCTTGATTTAAGTGCTTGATTATTAATTTTGACCTTAGAGAAATATATATATATATATATATATATATATATACACACATACACACACACACACACACACACACACCCCTAAGAGATGAAATTTAGGAGGAAAGATATGTGGATTTGTAAGTAAGAGCATAGAGGTTTCAGTAGATAAGAAGGATTAGGCATTCATGTTAGATCATATTTAAAAATTTGGGCATTTAAATGGATAGGTCTAAGAGTATGTAAGCGCTATAAGAGTTCTCAATTTATTTAATATGAAACTATTATTCCTCGATATATGCATATATGTATGTATATATGTATATATGATGGATGGATGGATGTATGTATTCAAGATATGCAAAATATATATTTCAGACATATGATAAAAATATATATCGTATTAATTTTGTGCATTGCCTATCTTATACTTGGACTTAGAGACAAAATTGTACAGGGATCCACATCATTCTACAAAAGAAAAAAAAAGAAGCAAAATCAATAATTAAATGATTTTTAATCAAATATATAACTAATAAATTATCTTTTGCTTTTGATTTGCTTTTAAAAGGTGAGAATGTGCAGTGGCCATAGAGAATTAGTAAGAGGATGAGAAAGAGGAGGAAGAAGATGAGAAAGTTGGGGGAGAGAGGTCTTAAAAGATTTAGGCAGGTTAGTTGGATTGAGGGCAAACCTTAGTCCAACCTCTATGTCTTGCAACTCCAATCAATATGATCTTTGGTTAGGATGTCTTCAACCCAACCCTCCTTCTAAACTAAATTCAAATTGGATTAGATTGGGTAAGGATGGGCCATGTTAATCAGGCTAGATAAGATCAAATAAAAAATTAAAAATAAGGGAAAGTTTTGAGATGTTCTTTTTGATTAATATTTATTGGTTGAGCCTCAATTGTTAATTAATTTACATGAGACATTTATGCATAATTTGGGAAGACTATGGATATAACTATATAAAACTTAGAGACATATATATCAATCATTATTTATTTATTTATTTATATATTGGGTCTGACTAGGTTGAGGTAGGTTGGTCAGGTTATGGATTTTTTTTTTTTTTTTTTTGGGTACATCAAAGAAGAAATTGCTCTAATGTAAGAGTAGAAGCCTGTAAGGTACTAAAATCTTAAATACATAACACCATATCCATCAGTATTTAGAAGATGACCCAACAAAAGTTGGATTGGATCTCCTGTCCTCGTAATGAAATCACCATTCAAAGCATGGATCCAATTAGGTTTGGATTGGTTTAAAGGTCAACTCTAACGTAGCCCATCCTAAATTTGGGTCGGGATTTTGAGTCCAAGTCCGATCTAAATTTATAAAAACTCATCTTTACCCAACTTAATGAGTAGAGTTGATCATGTACCAAGCCTCAAGACTAAACTTTATTCATTTTTAGTCAGGGTTTGGGCTGAGCCTCTTCATACTTTGACATTTTTCGTGCTCAAGCCTGACCTATCATTAGCTCTACTAATGAGTAGGTTGGACAAGCATGTCTAGATAGCTCAATCCAAGTTGCATCCCTAAATATATATTGGGAGAAAAAAATCCAAATTGGAAGGGCCAAACATATTTTTATCCTTGTCTCAAGATTTTGTCCCGAATTTGCAAAAATAAAAAATAATATTGAATCTGTAAATTAAAGAGTCAAATGTATTTTCTTGCAAAATTTACTTGATTATAAGTAAAAGGTTATAATTTATCTATAACTATAATTGGATTTTATCTCTAAATCCAGCAAGTCGTAGATAGTTTTATAAGGATATAATCAAATAGCATTATGAGAATTTATGCAGATTGTAAGTATATTGTCATTGTACCCACTCAATCTATTGACACACTTCCAAATGTTTATCTTCATTACCATTTGAGAATATAGATCATGATTATCTATACAAATTAGGTTTCAGTATATTTTATTTTATCAAATATTACATATTGAGCTTATAAGTTGCTGGAGGCTATTTAGCTACCATTAGCATGTTTATGAAGTTTATATTTGTTGTTAATTCTTTCTTATATTTATTAGCTAAGAATTAGATTATGGTTTTAACTAACTCTAATGAAGTTTGTATTTGTTGAATTCTTTCTTATATTTGTTAGCTAAGAATTAGATTACGGTTTTAACTAACTCATTTGGAAGGTGCAATTTTTAACTATTTCTCATACTTGCTTTTTTTATTATGAAAATATTGCTGACTCAAAGCTTGAGTTTGATAGTGCTAAATTTCTATGTCAAGTATAATTAGGTAAGTAAGCATTGTTCAATTCAAATTAAATTAATTTTATATGATTTTTAATATGTTTTCTTACAACAAAGTACCTTTAGCTTTCAACTAAAACATCACATACTCCAAGTCCCCTAAGACCTGGCTAGGTAAAAAAATAGCCACAACCAATATAGTGCACCGAATGCCAATTTCTTCTCACCTCGAAAAAAATCGATCCACCAATTCTTAGGGAATCACACATTAATTTAATCATCCTCCAATGCACCCAAATGAATGAGATCTCCTTTAATATCCATGACATCACAACTCTTGGAGTCCCAACATTAGTTGCAAATATTACTCCATTCATCAAATTTACAACATCAATAATCATAATAGTTATTGCAAAAGATCTCGAGTAAAAAACAAATACATTATCATGTGCAAAGCTAAAAACTCTAACTACAATAGAATACAAAAAATGAAATCATTTTACAAGGTCGGTGCATTATGATTAGGTGATGGAGGGAGTTTTCTAAACAACCTAAACTATCTCAAAACTTCGAAGCTTGTAGTTAATTTTATCTAGTGGATAAATAGTGATGGATCATATATAACATACCCTTGTTCTAAGTCCAGATACATCATTCAATTTTGATCTAATCTCTCAAATCTCTATAATTTGTTTGCATCATTTTTTTCTAATTGATTCCTTCCTTTTTTTTCTCAAATAATTTTCATTGCATTTCTAGCTGAACCATTATTTCCTAACTTCCCTCACCTTTTCCATAATCATAAATTATTGTTGAGGTGTATTAGAATGTTACTTTGAATGTTGCTATTTCTTTTCTATGAATGATATTTCGAGCAATTTTAGTTTCATGTTTTTAGCATGATAAGCCGATGATACTATTGACCTTAAGATTGATTTTGATGGTTCCAAAATATTAAGTTTAAATGATGCTAATCATGTGTTTGAAAATTATATGTAGATCTTTCCATATGTTAAATTTGAAGAAATAATTTTTGGAAAAGATCTTCACAAAATTTACTAAGTTAAGATCTTTAAAGAAGAAAAATTCAGTGTCAGACTTAGTGGAGTCAATCTCAGAGCCAAAGGAGCTGACCCCTTCACTGAAATAGGGCTAAAAATGAAATATTTTAAGTTTCAAGTGGATTGGAGTCGACCCTTGGAAGATTGGAGTCAATCTCGACATGTTGGAGAAGTCTGGCACGAGTTCGAGTCGGCTCAAGCTCAGCAGGAGCTGACTCTCTTAGAGAAAATAAAAGATAGAAAAATCAGATTTTGCTCAATTAGAGTCAACTCCAGTAGAATTGGAGTCGACATCAATAGTCAAGCCGACTTCAACAACAGGCAAGTCAACTCTCTCAAAAAAATACAGTACGCAGAATTTTTGAATCCTAAGGTGGAGTCGACTCCTTGATCATCCGAGTTGACTTGAAAAAAATTGGAGTCAACCCCAATGGAATTGGAGTCGACCCCAATGTTGGGATAAGCATAATGGCTACTTTTCTATAACTCTTCAAACGACTATTTCTCCACTCCAATGGCTATTTCAAGACTTTCAATGGCTAGAACTATCTCTTGAACCATCTCTAAGAGTATTTAAGGCTAGAGAATTAATTAAGAAGCAAAATTAAGGACTAAGAGAAAAATCATTCTCAAATTAAAGGGATTCCATTGTACATCAAAAATAGAGAAAAAGAGAGAATCCAAGCTGAAAAATCAGAGGTCATTCAAGAGCAATCTCCATCAACATCTAGCATAACCTCTCAGCATCATTTGAAGAAAAGTGAAGCTTCAAAGGAGCATACATTCAGCCACTTCTTTAAGATCCAAAAGAGTTTATTTTTTTATTTTTGTTCTTAAGCTAAAACTTAATTTTGTAGTTTTATTTCTTTACAAGTTCTTTGAAAGAAAGAAACTTGGGGATTAGGCTCATCTAAGCTAGGAATTTGACTATATAGATTTTGATTGATGAGTCTAAAAAATTAACTGAATTGATAGTGAGTCTGAAAAACTATCAGTGTAAGATTTTGGTGGGTAATCCTCAAAAACTAATTGAGTTTGTTTATGATCCCAAAAAAATAAACCCACTATAATTAGAAGAATTATAATAGAATTTTCAAGAAAGGCTTAGGAAGTGGATGTAGGTGCAATGTTGCATTAAAATATTATTAAATTCTTATATTTTTGTGTTATGCTTTTTCTTATTTTTTTTTCATATATTCAGTACTTGCTTTGCATAGTTATAGTTTCTGAATAGCACTCTTCATATCCTATTTTTACTGTTGAATTGCATCCACTTCACCAACACTTGATTTAGTTCAATTATATTGAAACATATACTTGATAAGAGCTAAATTTGATTAAAATTTTATAAGAACCCAATTGACCCCTTTCTTCCTCTTAGGTTGCTATCTCTAGGCAATAATTGATATCAGAGTAGGTGCTCTAATATTTGATTGTTAACCAAATGATTAAAGAGCCAAAGATCATGGCAATCTCCATTGGTTCCTCATTTGTCAAAGGTCAATCAACTTTAAGATCATCACTATTTAATGGATCAAATTATACTTTTTAGAAAGCAAAAATAAAAATATTTATACAAGCTTGATGATGCTCATCATTATAGTACCAAATATGAAATTAAACATGATCCTACTATTGGTTAGAATAGTAGTGAGCATGATGTTGATTTTTTCAAAAATTGTAGGCTAAGTTATGTTTAATTTTAATAAAAAATAAAATTTTAATTAAAATTTAAAATAAAAATTTAAAAAAAAATTAATTTAAATTTAGTAAATTAAAATAAAAAAGTAATTATTAATTATTTAAGATTTTTAAGAATTAATTTAGGGTAAGAAAAAAAATTTGTCTGGGGTTTCAGTTCTGTCTTTTAGTATTCAAGTTTATAATTAATTTATGTAATCTTTTTATTATCAACATACAATCTTGTAAGATATCTATTTTCTTGACTAAATTTTAACATAACATATTCTATCGAATATGATGTTGAAAATTATATCCCAAAGCCAATCATCAATTTGTTGACAGTTGATATATTATAATTAATTTATTAATTAAATAAAAAATATTTTGGCATTCTTTTTCATCATAAATTTACATCTTCTAATGAACTCCATTGTTGTGATGAAGTTCTTAGGACTATTTAGTTTTGATAAAGAGAGAAGTTATCGATTAGTCCTTAAATTTATTCACGATCAAATGATAGGCTATTAATTAGGATGACAGCATATATCGAGCATAGATCGCTATATACCATATAGATTGATTATTCTCTTAACCAAGGAGTGTGGAGACACTGGTATGGCATATAGGTGAGATGTATGGATACATCGTCATTAAACGTAATCAACTCTAGTATATTCTATTGTCGAGAATGTCTCTGATGGGATATAGATATAAATATTTCTTAGATCTGAGATCACCTCAGTGACTTGTAAGCAACTCACTGTGCTTTGGTATCGAACTAACTGAATTTCTAATTCAGCAATGGAAGGCTTCTGGGCATAGTTAAGTACTTATAAAGTCGGAGTATGATCAAGATGGAATTGACCACTCCAAGAGTTGGAGAAGAATGTGTATTTCAATATAGCAAAATCTTGGTCAGGGTAATCTATCAGATGGATTTGATATTTTGAAATATAATATGGATAACCTAATCAGAGTTAATAGTTGAACTCTGAGGTATTACGAGTATTATGGTCAAGGGGATGAATTATATGGAAACTATATTCACATGGGTTCTAAGGATGGTGTTCTACATCTTTCGATCTATCCGATCGTCGGATATCATTGCTAGATGGTCACTTCGATTGGTATAAAAATTTATTTCTATGCTATTAGATTCAGACTTACAAGGTCACACACATTAGAGTTCACATTCTAATCGGATGGTTGATCAGTGATTTAGAATCATTTTAGGATTAAATGATCAATATGATTGATGTTTGACTTAGTACAAGTATTGCAGAAGGATCGATTAGCAATTAGATTGCTAATTGACTTAATTTGATTAAGCCAGAAGACTGAGATTAAGTTTAATTAAATATAATTTAATTAAATTTAATTTGAACTTGATTGGATCAAGTCTAATTGGCTTATTGGATAAGTCAAGTGCAAGAAAGAACTAGTCCTAGTCTAACTAGGACTCGGATCAACCCAATTTTCTAATTTGATTAAAAAATTAAATTAGAATTAAATCTAATTTAATTTAATTTAATTAAGTTTTTAAATAGATTAGTGCTTTATTTAATTAGATTAGTTTACTCTTATTTTTATTTGGTTAAAAGATTTTGTTTGACCAAGTCAAAATAGGAGTTGTAGTGTGACTAGGACTTCCTATTCCTTGCGCCACCTAATCCTTACACCCCATCCTTTTCTCTTTATATTTTTATGTGAATAATCTCTATGCCCAAAGGTTTCTCATGCCTTCCTTCTCTCTTACTTTTTTTTCATATGGAAGTTTGTTGGAAGACCAAGTCACAAGGAGAATTAGTTTTGCTTAAGGATTCTATGAGATAGAATCCTTGTCAACCAAAACTCTTCTCATAAGTGTGCCGATCCATCCTTCCTTATTTTCTTTGATTTTTATGATAAACAAGGACATTTTTTTATGCACCCCCCTTGCTGGCCCATGGCAGAAAAAAAGGTGGGGGCGCCCAAGAGTTGGGCACCCCAACAACTTCCCTTATTTGGTCCTTCATAGTTTAGATTTTTGACCTAACTTAGACTCTGCATATCTCTTTATTTTTAAAAAAAATTATCTAAAATTTTCATAAATTATAGATATTTGAGAGGTCTCTTTGGTGTAGAAAAATCAGAGAAAAATTCATCTGGATCATGGAGATATTGAAAATACAAATCAGGATGTTTAGAAAAAAAATAAAGAAGAAGAAGAGGATCTTCTTCTAGGGTTTTTGTTCCAGATCTCTTCCTGCCTTTTTGTGAGCTTTTGACAGGTGTCTCAGCATTACAAATTTTTCTCTTTTCTTTTGATATTTTGGAGTGTCCAGATTTTGAAGAAGAAAGCATTGAATCAACCATCGAAGAGAGATTAGTACAGTGCTAGCATACTGTGCTGATTTTCTGTATCAGAATCTCAGATCGTATTCGTGGGCTCGTGTGGATGACTCCTAGAGGCTAGATACATGTGCGGCTCATAACTTCATCCTCAAGCCTGGATCAGCAAGTTAGAACATCTAACTTGCTTAGATAATAGATCTGATCTATTAACTTCATACCTGCATTTGATGTAGTGTAGATCTAGGTTGATTTGATCAATCTTTTCTTTCTTATTTGATTTTAATTTTTAATTTAATATCATGCCTTGATCATATAATAGATCTAGGATTTAGGTATTTACATATTTATTTAAATAAATATTTAATTTATTTAAGTCTTTTGCTGCATGATCTTAAAAAAATTTTAAGATCTATCCGTGAAACCCTAGATCTGATTTCTTCATATGAATCATATCTAACATGATCATGACTCATCTCACAGATATAGATTATTTAGTAGTACAATCAAAGAACATAAATATAAATTTAATAAGTCTTATAATTTATTCTAACTTTAGTGTAGACTGTATCTTTCCACGATCATGATCTATCTCTTTAATTATAAATTATAAGATATTAAACATTAAAGCATAAATAAGAAAAATATATGAATAATAAATAATTATACTTTATTACTCAATTAAAAGATAAACAATGTTCATATTATAAACTCTTATATTGAAGACTTTCCTTACTTTCCAAGACATGAGACCTTTAGCCCAGCATGATCGAGGATCTTCTAGCTTTCAACATCTTCAAACTTCTCAGATAAAGAAAAAGAAAAGAAAAAGAAAGAAGGAAGAAGAAGAAAAAGAAGAGAGGAGGGAAAAAATGTGACCTTGAAAGAGGTCCAAAGGACCTTATAGCTACCTCCTAGAGGACCTTGGCTAAGGGGATTTAAATAGAGTAGAGTGAGGGATTTTAGAGTTCTTTCCAAACTCTAAATTTGAGTTTAGATCAAATTCCATCTTCCTACTATTTTTTGGCCCTTGATCTGAGATTTGATGGCTTAAAAATCATCAAAATATCACCGCTCAACTATAGATCAGTGCCTAGATCAACTCTGGGCCGTTAGATCATCTTATCAGGCCATTTTGGCCATTGGATAGTGCATGAGATGCTTGGAAATTCCTGGATCAAACCAGAAACCATCTCCACCATCCAATCGGGTGTAGGGCACGATATCAACCATCAGATGGAGCAAAAGTAACTCAGCCTCCTATGCACCATATGAAAGTCGGGTCCATCGCCCGCGCTTTTCATCCTGTGAGCCATGTTAAATTTGACGTTAGTGGGACGTCAACCGAGCTGGACTATTGGGCTATGTTGGTTGAGTTCATGCAGGCTACGGTCGGGTCGAGATGGTCTGAGCTGATTTTTTAAGCCGGTTTGGACTGAACCGATTGGCCTCTTTTTTTCTTATTTTTTTCATTTAAAATTTTTGGCCTTCATTTCTTTTTCATTTTAGCTCTGATTTATATTAAATTTAATACTTTTTAACCTGCAAATCGAGCTTTTTGCATTGGTGAAAATCTTTCCTACAAAATATCATAAAAAATATCAATTTTTTAAATAAATATGAATTTAATATATATTTTAATATTTTTATTAATATATTTATGATATTTATCATACCTCTCAACATAAGTTTTACTCATTCTCAAGTAAAGAGAAAATTAGAAGCATGTACTAACTCGATAAGATATAAAAGTTTCTTTAGGTCATCCTAAGGTCAATTGATATCCGGTTAAAGAATTAAAAAATATGTCATTAGATTACTAATTTCATTCCAAATAGTGGTTAAATGAAGAATATAAAATTTTAGAACTTTTTTTGACCAACTTTCACTTTTATTCTTTAAATCCTCTATCTTTAATATGGACTAGAGTATGATTTTTTTTTTAAACTTTAGTCAGTGCAATGTTTTAATCCTTTAAGCTTTCTATTTGACTCTTATAGCGAGCTTTAGACCAATGACTTCTGTTGGGAATAAATCTCGCTCCCGTCGAAGTCCAGTCTGATGCTTAGCCTAATATAACTGGTAATCATAGAAGAGCTTCGATCAAAAATTTTTCAGAAGTCGAACTTCTTCCGAACTTCTTCTTTAGTCAGATTTCTCCAGGAGCTGAACTCCTTCCGGACTCCTTCAGTTGGATTCCTCTAGGAGCTGAACTCCTTCCGGACCTCTCCTTCAGTCGGATTTCTTCAGAAGCCAAACTCCTTCCAAACTTCTCTATTTAGTCGAATTTCTATAGAAACCAAACTTCTTTTGGACTTCTCCTTCAGTCGAACTTCTCCACCAGTCAGACTCCTTCTAGACTTCTCCATTAGTCAAACCCCATCTGAATTCCTTCAGTGGATTACTTCCAGATTTTAAGTAGTATTTCTTCTGGATGATCCTCTTTATCCGTATTTTCTTTAGGAGTCCAAACTCCTCTGAAATTGACATATGTCAAAGCTCTTCACCAACCAACGCTTGCTTCCTCTGAACTTCGACTATTAAATCTTAACGAATGGACGATACCTCTTTCCATAATAAATTTTACATGGCCCCAAGCAGCCCACTATCAGACGATTATGGCTATACAGGCTCCATCTATAAAAAGAGATCCTTCAGATACGTTTTCTTTAAACTCTCTTCTCCTTCCTAAAACTCTGCTAAATTTTTGTCTGAGCACTCCATTTCTGTTGGCCAGAAGAGCTAAGTTGATCATCGGAGGATCCTGTCGGAGCCATCATCATCGACTTTGGATGGAACTTTATTTTGCAGATCATCAGTGGCGACCTCTTCTTCCTCAACTCCAGCTCAATCCAGCATCAACCAAATTTTGCACCAACAGGATTGGTAGTAGAAGGAGGATCCTCTATTCCTGAGGTACCCTTATTCTTAAAGGAGTACTCAGTCGATCCTGTGGATCTTCTTCTTCAAGGTTCATCTCCATCCTCTTCCTCAATCCTAAGAAATGCCTCCAAAAAAGATGACTATCTGGAGATCTACCGCTTCTACCATCAGATCTGAGCCAGATCCATCCGTTCTTGCTCCATCATCGGCGCTTCAATCTCCTCCTCCACTGACGACCATGGTAGATCCGGGGCAGTTTAACCTGCTAATGCAGTAGGTTCAGGATCTCATCAAAATGGTGTAGGCCATGTGATAGCCCTCGGTGGTGGTTCCACTAGAAAATCTGCCATCGAAATATCAAAAATCGATTCCAAGGAGGAGCACTTGGGCTAGCATACCCATCGCCCCTAGGAAGAAAAAATAGAGAGCAGAGAATTCTTGTTCGGATCCTGATTCTTCTTCAGAAGAGACCTTTCCCATCTACAGTCGAAAGCCTTTCAAGATCTGCGATCGAGATGATATCCTCGATCAAAAACTATGAAAGATGGACCGACAGATTGAGAAACTCTACCACGTCGTCCTGGCTCACTATGATGACATCCGCACTGATCCTCCTTTCTCTCCTCGAATTATGTAAGAATCCATTCTGCCGAACTTCAAGCTCTCCCAATTTGAAAGCTACGATGAAACCTCTGATCTGATCGATCATCTGGAGACCTTTCGAACTATGATGCTGCTCCATGGTGCATCAGATGTTATCTTATGCCGAGCTTTCCCATCTACCTTAAAAGAAGTAGTAAGAAATTGGTACTCAATACTTAAGCCGGGTACTATCTTTTTCTTCGATTAAATAAGCCATCAGTTTGTGACTCACTTCGGCAGCAGCCGATGTTCCCACCGAAGTCTTGATTTCCTGATGAATATCGAGCAGAAGGAGGGGGAATCTATCCAGACTTATGTCATCTGGTTTAATGCTACTGCATTGGAGATTTGGAACCTAGATCAATTTGTTGCAATGGCCACGCTCAAGGATGGCCTTCAAAAGAATGATTTGTTGTTCTCCTCAGAGAAGAAGTACCCCAGAAACTTTGCCGATTTGCTAGCTTGGGCTGAAGGATATATCCGAGCGGAAGAAGCCTTCAAGTTGAAGGATGAGAAAGCCATAGAAGAGTGGCAGGCGGGCGAGTCTAATAAACCCATAGCTGATGGAGGGCCGAATGAAGTTCGACCGTGTTCATGAACTCCTTTCGAGCGCAAGCGAGATCGAACTCCTTCTCGAGCTCGTCATCAAAGAAGCTCTGACAGAAGGGCACAAAGAAGTTCTCCTCTCAGAAGGTTTTACAACTATGTCCCCATTAATGCTCCTAAAACTCAAGTTCTGATGAAAATTAAGAATCAACTACCAAGAACAGAAGAATTATGATCTTTTTCAATCAAATGCAATCGAAATAATTACTATTTGTATCATCATGATCACGGCCATGATACTGAAGAATGCATTCAGCTCCAAGATGAAATCAAGGAGATCATTAGGAGAGGCCGATTGGGTCGATTCCTCAGATGCCGATCTGAAGCAATAGAAGATTAGCCAAGGGTGCTGCCATAGTGAGAACCACAAATGAGGAAGGAACAATGAGAAGATTGGCTGCCTCTCGGCATCATCAATACTATCTCTAGGAAACTTAGTACTTCGGCGAGCTGCTATCTCTCATCCTCAAAGTCAGGAGAAGCTTGCCCCAACTTGGAAATGCCCGTATAAAATAGAGGAGGTTGTTCGGTCCGAAGCTTATTACCTAAAAGAGCTCGAAGGAGCAATGCTCCCATGATCTTGAAATTCAAAAAATTTAAGAATGTATTGTCTGTAATTTTTCTTCAATTAAAACTCCTCCATTTCAATATTGTTGTTTCTTGGTTTAAAAATTATGTGATGATAGGAAAGAAGTAATCAAAAGTGGCTATGTTAGAAATAGAAGGAGAACCTCATCCTAACATGAGCAAGTCAAAGACCTCCGATTATTTAAGACAGGAGGAGAACCTCATCCTAACATGAGCAAAATCAAAGACCTTGCCGATATAAGATAAGATGGAGGGAGAGACCGTACCGATGTCCCCAACACTTCAATAGGAGATAAGATCTCCTACAATCTTGATTGGAGATAAGATCTTCTCTGAGCTTCAACTTCAATAGGAGATAAGATCTCCTACAATCTCGACTAGAGATAAGATCTTCTTCAAGCTTCAACCTCAACAGGAGATAAGATCTTCTACAACCTCGGCTGAAGATAAGATCTTCTCCGAGCTTCAACTTCAACAGGAGATAAGATCTTCTATAATCTCGACTGGAGATAAGATCTTCTCCAAGCTTCAACTTCAATCTCAATAGGAGATAAGATCTCCTACAACCTCGACTGAAGATAAGATCTCCTACAACCTCGGCTGGAGATAAGATCTTCCTCGAGCTTCAACCTCAATAGAAGATAAGATCTTCTATAACCTCGGTTGGAGATAAGATCTCCTCCGAGCTTCAACTTTAACAGAAGATAAGATCTCCTATAACCTCAGCTGAAGATAAGATCTCTTTTGAGCGTCAACTTCAATCTCAATAGTAGATAACATCTCCTATAACCTCGACTGGAGATAAAATTTTCTAAAATCTCAGCTAGAGATAAGATCCCCTCTGAGCTTCAACTTCAACAGGAGATAAGATCTCCTTCAACCTCGACTAGAGATAAGATCTCTTTCGAGCTTCAACTTCAACCTCAATAGGAGATAAGATCTTCTTACAATCTCGACTAGAGATAAGATCTTCCTCGAGCTTCAACTTCAATAGAAGATAAGATCTCCTCAACCTCGACTGAAGATAAGATCTCCTCCGAGCTTCAACTTCAATAGGAGATAAGATCTCCTTCAACCTCGGCTGGAGATAAGATCTCCTCGAGCTTCAACTTCAACCTCAATAGGAGATAAGATTTTCTACAATCTCGATTGGAGATAAGATCTCTTCCGAGCTTCAACTTCAACAGGAGATAAGATCTCCTATAATCTCGACTGGAGATAAGATCTTCCATGAGCTTCAGTAGAAGATAGAATCTCCTACAATCTCGATTGAAGATAAGATCTTCTTCGAGCTATAACCTCCATGGAAGATAAGATCTCCTCCAAGCTTCAATTTCAAAAGAAGATAAGATCTCTCTCAACCTCCATCGAAGATAAGATCTCTTTCGAGATTCAACCTCAATGGGTGCAGAGCCCAAAAAAAACTTCGACAGTCATCTTTTTTATACTCCCTTCCTTCGAATTTCAAACTCGAGAGTGGGAGGACTATTATTGAGGATAAATCCCGCTTTCGTCGAAATTCAGTCTGATGCTTAGCCTAATATAACTGATAATCATAGAAGAGCTTCGATCGAAAATTCTTCAGTAGTCGAACTTCTTCCAGACTTTTTCTTCAATCGAATTCCTTTAGGAGCCAAACTCCTTTCTAACTTCTCCTTCAGTCGAATTTCTGTAGGAGCTGAACTCCTTCCTGATTTCTTCAGTCAGATTTCTATAAAAGCTAAACTCCTTTCGAACCTCTCCTTCAGTCGGATTCCTCTAGGAGCTAAACTCCTTCCTAACTTCTCCTCCAGTCAAATTTCTGTAGGAGCCAAACTCCTTCCGAACTTCTCCTTCAGTCAGATTTCTGCAAAAGCCAAACTCCTTTTGGACTTCTCCTTCAGTCAAACTTTTTCATCAATTAGACTCCTTCTGCACTTCTTCATCAATCAAACTTCATCCAGATTCCTCCAGCGGATTACTTTCAGATTTCAAGTAGTATTCCTCTCGGATGATCCTCTCTAGCTGTATTTTTTTTAGGAGTCTGAATTCCTCTAAAATTAACATATATTAAAGCTCTTCATCAACCAACATCTGCTTCCTCCAAGCTTCGACTATTAAATCTCAATGAACGAGCGACACCTCTTTCCGTAATAAATTTTATGTGATTTTGAGTGGTCCACTATCGAACGATTATGGTAATAAATTTCATGTGGCTCCGAGCGGTCCACTATCGGACGATTATGGCTATACAAACTTCGTCTATAAAAAGAGATCCTCCATATATATTTTTTCTAAACTCTCTTCTTTTTTCTAAAACTCTACTGAATTCTTGCCTGAGCACTCTATTTCTATTGGTCAGAAGAGCTGACTTGATCGTCGGAGGATTCTATTGGAGCCACCACCATCCACTCCAGATGAAACTTTATTTTGCAAGTCACCGATGGCAATCTCTTTTTTCTCAACTCTAGCTCAATTCGGTATCAACCAGATTCTGCACCAACAACTTTTAAATTAGTTGGCTTTAGGACATTAAGTATAGAACATCCCTCGATCTTACTGACTCAAGTCAAATAGGCTATATATTAAAACTAGTTGTATAACAAGCTTCTTTATATTATCCATTTTTTTATGTAAATATCATTGCTTACTTAAGCAATGGGATCCGGTTACTTAATGGAAGACCAATATTTAAAACTTGTTCTCTCTTTTTTCATTATTTAAAATTTTTTTCATGTATATTGATATTTTTCACTCATACCCATATAAGGTAGATTCTTTATTAATATAGATTGGAAGAAGATTTTAGAATCACTTAAAAATTTATTCTATTCTAGACCTGATTATTTATTGGATTTTCTTAATAATTGGATTCTTAGTATTTCAAAAATTCTCTAGATCATTAATTAATTATTGATTAAGATGCTTGATTAACTTTATTTATTTTCATCCTAACTTAATTTTCATTATCCTTAATGGAGGAAAGAAATAGAGTGTGGTAGATAAAAAAAAAAAAGTTCATCTAGCTTAATATGTTTTTGGGCTCACCTTGGATTTTATTTGTTCTTCATCCAGTATAGGTCTGTAGTTCTCTCCCAATTTAGTCCTAAACTTAAAAGAAAGATAAGCTAAAAATTTAAAAAAAATTAAATACAAAAGCTGGGTTGCCTCTTAGTAAGCGCTAAGTTTAACGTCTTTAGTCAGACATTATGAAGAAATCTTACTTATAATCAACTTTAGTACGTCCTTTAAAATTTTAAAAGGATAAACCCAATCAGGAGGCCTTATCATCATAATGGTAAAACATCCATGGAATACTCTACAATGATTAAAATTAGCCTGGACCAATAGAGTATATTGAATAAGCATGCTATACCATAATCTAAAATTATCATAATCTTTTTGATGATCAGGAAGGAATTGTGTTTGTTGGGTCAAAATTAGGGGTGGTGGTTTAAAAATTATTTCAACTACAGCCTGATCTATCCCAATCCCTTTCTTGGATATGATATATCTTGGCATTAACTCTTCTTAATTTACAGCATGGCACTTTTTTAAAATTAATTTTAAATCTGCCTCCATAGATCGTTTTAATATTATTGATAGATTTTGGAGGTCATACTCAAAAATAGTATCGAATATAAAAAAATTAGTCTTAAAATTATTATTCCTCATTTCAGCAATATCCCATCCGATAGCTTCTTTATGTGCTTTTGGAACACCTATAAGTTTGGCTTCGTGGTTAGGTATCACTGGTAGAGTGTCGGAAGTGCATCAAGAAGTAGTTTTAATTCTAGAATAATTAGTGGTTCTAATAAGAGAGCTTTTAGTGGGCTAGATGGTGGCTTATATTTTTTGATCCAAAATGAGGTAGTTTTGGGATAGAGCATATCTACTAGGTCATTTACTTCTGTAATATACCTATCTTCATCAAAATCATCCACTCCAAAATGAGCCAGACGAGGATTTAACAAATCTTGAGGAAGAATTATGGGTATCACTTATGGTTCTTAGAAAGTCTTTTTTAATTCCATCATCTTATCAGTTCGTCCTCCCTTCTCGTTAAAAGGAATGGGTGATTCTAGGGCATGATGCAATCAAAGAACATAAATATAAATTTAATAAGTTTTATAATTTATTTTAACTTGAGCATAGATCATATCTTTTCATGATCATGATCTATCTCTTTAGTTAAAAATTACAAGATATTAAACATTAAAGCATAAATAAGAAAAGCTTGTGGATAATAAATAATTAAACTTTATTGCTTAATAAAAATATAAACAAAGTTCATATTACAAACTCTCATATTGAAAATTTTTCCTACTTCCCAAGACAGGAGACCTTTAGCCCAGCATGATTGAGGATTTGCTAGCTTCCATCATCTTCAAACTTCTCAGATAAAGAAGAAGAAAAGAAAAAGAAAGAAGGAAGACGAAGAAAAAGAAAAGAGAAGAAGGGAAAAAAATGTGGCCTTGAAGGAGGCCCAAAGGACCCTACGACTGCCTCCCAGAGGACCTCTGCTAAGAAATTTAAATAGAGTAGAGTGAGGGATTTTTGAGTTCTTTCCAAACTCTAAATTTGAGTTTAGATCAAATTCCATCTTCTTACTATTTTTTGGTCCTTGATCTGAGATCCGACGGCTTAAAAACCATCAAAATATCACCACCTAGCTATAGATCAAAGCCCAAATCAACTCTAGGCCGCTAGATAATCTTATTAGGCTGTTTTCGGCTGTTGGATGGTGCGTGGGACACCTGGGAAATCTTGGATCAAATTGGAAACCATCTTCACCATTTGATTGAGTGTAGGGCGCGATGTCAGCCATCGGATGATGCAAAAGTGCCTCAGCCTCCTATGCACTGTGTGAAAGCTGGGTCCATCGCCCGCACTTTCCGCCCTATGAGCCATATTAGTTTGACGTTAGTGGGACGTCAGCCAAGCTAGACCATTAGGCTGGTTGGCTAAGTTCGTGCAGGCTGCGGTCGAGCCGAGATGGTCTGAGTTGATTTTCTGAGTTGGTTTGGACTAAACTAGCTGGCTTTCTTTTTTGTCATTTAAAACTTCCGGCCTTCATTTTTTTTCCGTTTTAGTTTCGATTTGTGTCAAATTTGATTCTTTTTAACTTGCAAATCGAGCTTTTTACATTGATAAGAATCTTCCTACAAAATATAATAAAAAATATCAAATTTTTAAATAAATTTTAATATAATATATATTTTAATGCTTTTATTAATATATTTATGGTATTTATCATATCCACATGAAGGCCAGGTCTACCGCCTATGCTTTCCATCCTGTGAGCCATGTTAAATTTAACATTAGTGGGACATCAACCGAGCTGGACCATTTGGGCTGGGTGGCTAAGTTCGCGTGGGTTACGATTAGGCCAGGATGGTCGGAGCTGGTTTGGACTAAATCGATTGGCCTTTCTTTTTTTATTTTTTCATTAAAAACTTCCGACCTTCATTTTTTTTATTTTAGCTTCGATTTATGTCAAATTTGATTCTTTTTAACATGCAAATCGAGCTCTTTGCATTGGTGAGCTCTTTAAATAAACATCAATTTAATATATATTTTAATATTTTTATTAATATATTTATGATATTTATTACTTTAGATTATAACAAGTAGGAAGTCATAATTAGAGGATCATGTACACCCATAATTATAGTTAATGTCATGTTTATTCCCAGACCAGAAAAGGATTCGGATGAATATGATAAGAAAATAGCTTAATTAAATACCAAAATGATCAATGTACTTTATTGCTTCCTTGATATACATTAATTTAATAGAATATCTACTTGTATATTAGGCAAAAAAATTAGAAATAACTTATGGAGGAACAAGCCTAGTTAAATAGTCTAAAATTAATTTGCTTATTCATAAATATAAAATATTTAAAATGAATAAACATGAGTCTATTTTGATATGTTTTTCAAGTTTACTGATATTATTAATATTTTGAATGGTCTTAGCAAAATCTATACTAACTATGAATTTGTTTGCAAGATTTTAAGATCTTTGCCAAAGAAACAGGAAGCAAAAATTATAGCAATAAAAGAAGCAAAAGACCTTACGAAGCTATCCCTAGAAGAGTTAATGGATTCACTTATGACTCATAAGTTGAACAAGGCTCAAAAGGATAAGAAGAAGAACCAAAGAAGATGAAGATCATTACCTTCAAATCCTCTACACACTATGAAGAAAGTGATGAGTTAGAGAAAAAAGAAGATGAAGAAGAGAGCGAAGAAGATGAGGATATGGCACTTCTCATAAGAAAATTCAAGAAGTTCCTCACGAAGAGAAGTATGAAGAAGAAAGAAAAAGAAGAAAAAAGAAAGAATATCATTTACGATAATTGCAACAAAAGAGGACACCACAAGCCGGATTGCTTCCTACTAAAAAAAACATCCAAAACAAGATCAAGAAAAAAGCAATGTTAGAAATTTGGGAAGATAGTGATATTTCAAGTTTGGATGAGACAGAGAAAATGATAAATCTTTGCCTTGTGGCTATTGAGATAAGGTAAATTTTGAAAACTCTTTTTAATTTATATTTGATAAATTATTTGAAGCCTTTAATGACTTAATAGATAAATTTAAAAAATTAAGATTGAAAAATAAAAAACTTAAAAGGTCTAATCAACTTATGGCTGAAAAGAAAAATAAAATATTAATAGAGAAAGAAGACCTTTTAAAAAAAAAGAATACTTTGGCTAAAGATAAAGAAATATTTTTTAATTCTAAAAAATCTTTAGTTGAAGAAAATGTTAAGCTAAAGAAGGAACTTGAAAAATTAAAATTTTTCATAGAAGAAAAAAAAAATATTGATAGAAAAAAATTCCTTTTGGAATAAAATATAAAATTAAAAAAAAAGATTGAAAACTTGAAGCTCATGCTTAAAAAATTTACTATTAGATCTCAAAAGATTCAATTAATTTTAAATAATCAAAAAATTATTTTTGATAAAGTAGAAATTGATTATAATTCATTAAAAAAATAAAAAATTATCAAAAATATATTTAGCAAAGCTTAATTTAAAAATCACTCAATTACATGTTTTAAATATAACAAAGTAAGCCATAAAATTTTAAATGCAATATTAAAAAAATTGGTCATACTTTGGTTAAGCAAATTTAAATTTCAAAAGAAATCATGTACTCTAACCTCATGGATCCATGATGGCTTAGGTACCAAAGTTTAGCAAATAATTTTTGTAGGTATACCAAAGATCCAATGAAATTAAAAGAGAAAAATTATTTTGGATAGATGCCTTAAAAATAAAATTAGATGGATAATGATGTTTGGTAAAACTTAAACTTTTCTCTACATCATACCATTAATACTTTTTGAATTTATTTAGAATAATTGATTGATTTTGATGATTTATTGGTACTTATATTGAATATGTTTCTTGATCTAAATGTTAAACATATAGACTTCATATAAAATTCAAAAATTAACTAGCTCTCTTCTATGTATCATATTTAAATTGATATAAATTAAAATTATCTTAGAATTAAGCATGATCTTTTAGCTTTTCCATATCACTTCATTCCTTGAAAACTTAAATTAAAAGAAGCATGATTGCATGGATCTATTTGATTGCTAAAATGACTAGTGAAACTAATTTTGACATTCCTCCATAAAATACCCAATTATTGAAAATTCTTTTAAAAGTTTGCATAATCTAAGTACTTATAGATGAAGAAAATTCCATCTCATGGATTTTGGTATGCATGCAGAAATTTTAAAAATTTAAATTAGAGTCAAATCGCAGTGAAAAGAAAATTTTAGATTTTAAATTATCTACATCATTCTAGGATAACCATTCAACATAATATTTAACCGTTATGCCAAGGCAACCTTATGTTAGAACGATTTCAAAAATTCAAATCAAATATTAGATCTAATTTAACAAGCATGCATAGAGATCAAATCTCAAATAAACCAAGCATCATCATTAATTACAAGATTAAAGATCTAAAATAAAATCTGAATTTCATACCTTTGTACGAGTAGATCTTCACTGCGATCCAATGGTCCGTGGATATCTTCGAGGTTCCATCATAGCCGTACAAGTGTTCGGCCTCTACAAGTATCCACTGAGGCTGATTTGATCAGAAAGATTCGATCTCATTGGGGTGCTAACTTCCTTGCAGAGATTGCTTCCTAGATTATCAAATCAGATTGATCTTTTCATTCTCTTCTCAAGAAAATCAAATAGATCTACAGGAGGATAACAAAATTAGATCAAATTTGATTTCTTTTTTCTTTTTCTCTTCACAAGAGAAAATCAAAGATCTACTAAAGAAGACAAGAGATCATATCTCTTGTTCTTCCTTCTTGTCCAATCCTTGGACTAGATCTAAAGAGAGGAAGGGGAGAACCTTTTATCCATCTCATGGATCAAGATGAAGAGAATAAAAGTTAGATCAAATCTGATTTTACTCATGTCCAACTCTTAGACATCTTTGTAAGAGAAGAATAGGGATATTTGTCCAACTCTTGGACAAGGAGAGAGGAAGAGAAGTAACCTTCAACAACCAACAACTTAGTTGTAAGAAAGAAAGGATAGGAGGGAGAAGAGGAGGCATCCCATCCCATTTTCATGCTTTGTTTTCTCATGCCAATCCCCTTGGGGTGTCCATGCTTTTGATCCTTATCAAGAGGAGGAGCCACAATCTATCCTTTCATTTAAATAGAGTTAGGGTTTATTAGAAGTTGTAGAGATAGACTTGAAGTCTTTCTCTTGTTGCCACCACCCCTCTTCATGCCCTCTCTCTATTCTAGGCCAAAAACCAATGTGAAATCATATGGGGCGTGAGATCTCAAAGGGGAGGAGTCCAGCTAGTTAAATACTTATTTGGTTTGTGTTTGAATCCAAACTGATTTGAGTTTCCAAATAAGTCAAGTACTTAACCAAATCCAAAACCATTTTGGATTTATGAAATTCAATCTGATTCAAACTCAAACTAAATCCAATCAAATTAAATCTAAATTTAATTTGACTAGGACTCTATCCAATTATTTGATCCAATTAAATAATTTAGCAATATTTGCTAAAGATTAGGTCAAACCTAATCTAGATAGGTTTGAGTTAGATATTCATTGGGTCTAATCTTATTTGACTTATAAAATCTAATTTGAGTCAAATCCTACAGGATGAGAAGGAGGACTCTCTCCATTCTCTAACTCTTATGATTGTCTTTCTCCTTTCTCTACTGTTTTCAAGACTCCAATTAACTTAAGCATCGGAGGATTCTCCATCGGAACACCTCCAATGCATGTAGACTTTCTTTGCAGGTATTCTCCGATACCATAGATCACATATCCTATCCAACTCTAGTCACATCATATCTTTCCAAAGTTTTGCGGCAATAGTGGTAGTCTTCAAATAGGACTATGGCTTACCACTTCTCCATCAACAAAGAGAGGAACCAAGAACTCTTCATAAATATATAGAGGGGTTTGGAAATTGCTAATTCAAATTAGTGCAAGATTAATAGGATAGTAGAAGTAGGACTATCTCCTAACTAGTGACAAGTATACGTACAGTGATGACTTCGATATCCTTGGATACCGTATTGTCATCCATCGCTCCCCCACAATCTCCCGCACTTGCGCACCAATCCCAAACCCATCAATTAATTGTTTTAATACTTATCACCAACCATTGAATCTGGATCCAACATTCCAAAATTGATTATCATCTTCTAAGCCATCACTTCCAAATCATGCCATTACATGAACTACTCCAATTAGCTTATTTGGTATGTGGAGTTGACCAATAACCCTAAGAATGATGAAAGCCCTCCCTCCAATGTCCATTAATTTTTTTTAATTTATATTATTTTTCTTTGCCTTCCTCTTTCAGCTATCAAACTTGTCACCATTGATACAACCTCCACTAACCATTCCTAAGTTCTAGAAGATAATAACCGGATAAGATTCAAAGAATCTAGGTTCAGGGTCCATCAAACTATGCCATGACCACCGTGATAAAGAATAAAAATCTTATTTGCATAAGAATAACCATAGGATAAACAACTACAAATAAACAATAGTTAGAATGTTACTATTAAAAATACTGGATGGCACTAGTTCCAAAAAAAAATAATGGATGGCATCGATACTCTGTGATAACAATTTCTTAAACTATAGCATGAATAATGTAATAAATTGTATAAGTCAAGAAACATTTACTATTCTTTTAGAAGTCAAACTTCAACATGATGATAAATATATATCATTCTATCCTACCGTTAAAGTCTTTGATAAATTTTGTAAGTTTGTTGAGCTCCAAATACTTCATCCAAAAACAAGTTTCTCAAGTATCTTCTACCTAAATCCATTTGTTCTTTTATAATTTTTGAGATTGTTGATATAGGATGAAATAGTTGAATTTTATTTCTCAATTGGTTGATTACATAGCTACAAAATCATATACTTGCTTGATTCAATAGACTTACCAAGCATGTTATCTTGCATCTTAAGTTAAAGTGATTGATCTTGAACCATAGGAATCTCTCCATATAATGCCATAATAACCTACAATGTTTGCCTTTTCCATATGCAATAAGATATGTTTATACAAACTTTATTAAGTCATAGATGAACCATGTTGCAGCTCGAATCTAGCTTGGTTGAGTGGATAGATGAGTTATTCCACCTGATAATGACAAGAAAGCTTGGCTCAACATTGTAGTGAATTTACAACCATAAAGAAATGTTAGAGGTTTGCCGAATGCATCCATTAAGGACCCTCCAATGCTCAAGTCAGGCAACATTTCGAGAGGAAATAGGAGAAATGAGTTAGAGAAGGAAGTGTAAGGCTTAATTTCTTTTTCCCTAGCATCCCTGAGGGTCCCTTGTATTTGGTATTTATGAGATGAGTGTAAGAATCTTCATGATTGAGATTACAAGATTATAAGATGAGTAGTTAGGCTTTTTTCTTATCAGTTGATCAGATCGATAGAGATATGCCTCATCTAGCATGTTGTGATATGAACACTCGCTTTATATTCTCATTAGTGAAGATGTGCCTCTTATGGGCCAATTAAGATCATGAGGGCTATAATTATTTACTAATAAAATGGAGCTTTAATTGATCACTAATTTTATAGACCATATTTCATTTTTTTTGGTTGGATGAGCTAAGCTGGTTGCAAGAATTTTAGGATAGCAAATCCAAGCTATATCACTTGTCTCCTGCTTTCGAGATCGAGCCAGACTAGCTTGACTCTAGTGAAGGAAGTAGTTACATTGGTCAAAGGATGATACATCCAAACTAAATTTGAGCCATCAGGTCTGCTTGAGATTCTTCCGAAATCTCAATTTAATAATGGGGCACATTCTCCGCAAAGTTAGCTCCATTTTCGAAGTGTTGTGCATATGGGTTTGATTTTCAAGATGGCCATTATTATTTTTTGCAATTTAGAGGAGGATAAATCCATGAGAACATTAATCCATCAAATGTTGAGTTTGCACATAGTGATTGATGGGTAGAGGAACAGATAGTCCATGAAATCTACATTGTTCAAGCCTCTATATAATAGGACATACTCCTAAGGCGGTTCTTCCATCTTTCAACATCTATTCTCTGCCATCCTTCATCCTCAAAAAGCTTCTACTTTCTTATTGATTCTTCTTCATTCTTTTAGCATCTTCTCACCTACCTTTCACCTTCTATATTTGTCGTAGATTGGCTGTTATTCTTCTTCTCTTGTCATCTTTTGCTTTCTTCATGGCCATTTCTTCCAAGAGCACCCATTAGGCCAGTCAATCTAGTCGGTTGGCCTCTTTCCACCATTCGGGTGGTTCTAATGACACCCAACTGAAGTCATTTGGTCCTAGCATAAAGAAATGCATCTTGGATCAAGATAATCTAGATTTGTTCCATCAAGATTACTTCATTCCTTATAGGTTCTACTTTAGGTTATCTAGGAGTGAAGAGAAGGTCAATGCCTACTACCCAACACAAGTCGGCCTTTTTGAGAAAACCCTAAAGGCTGGATTAAGACTTCCTCTTCCCTTTTTTGTTATCCTTCTTTTAAATGGATTCTGATTTGTTTCTATCAACTTGTTTCAAATGAATGGTGGATCATTACTGGGTTCTTATCTCTTCTCTTTCTACATATGATGTAGTCTACTGTTGAGCTATTCTATGCTTACTACATGCTGAAGGAATACCCTTCAGAGTGGTGCTAGTGATATATCTTAGCATAAAAATGGGTTTCGATTGATTCAAGGTTGTCCTTTCTCAATGCATGGCTAGAACAACCACATCTATTTTGTTTATCTGAGCAGTCTTGGGGCTCTAATACCTATTGAGGTACCTCCAATAAGAGTTTAAATCAAGTCACTTCTCTTTTCAATACTGAGTAGCAAATCTTAGAGTCTTTATGCAATATAAAAGCTCCTCGTAATCAAAAACTCTTGTCTGAGTAGACCTTGGCCAGCACTAAGCTAAGTTCTATTTGGCTTTTGGGTAAAAGTTCTTTCAATTTATCCTATCTCTTAGATTGCTATTAACTTTTCTTAACTTTATTTTTATCCCTATAGATATGGTGGTTGTGGGAATGGTGAGGAAAGTGGGCTATTTCCAAGAGCAAGGTGATGTTGAGTGGCCTTCCTCTACTTAGTGCCAATAGGCTGCATGAGACCTAATCTTCTCTAGTTGGTCGGGGTGTGATCACAACCATCCTAACCCATCGACCCATCTAACCCCCACAACCTCTTGAGTGGACTTGAAAGTGAAGATTCTGTCTGTTCCATAATCTATTTTCGTTGAAGTTCCAACCTCTCCACTGTGTTTGATCCCCGAGGAAGAGGCTTGATAGCCCAGTCTCAGCTCTGACTAATCTGAAGGTGGCTTGGGAACTAGTAAGTGGCATCATTTTCCCCACTAATTGAAAGAAGTATGAGGATGGCAATATGATGACCTCTTTTATCAAAGCCTTCAAAGTTACCATCAAGGTAAATATCTTCTTGTACTCTGACTTTTTTTTTTTGCCATAATGATCAATCACTGATTTTCTTTCTTTAAGGTGCTGTTTACATAGTGCTCGTTCATGAGCAATATCACAAGATTCATCAATGTGCTTGGGCCATGGACTATGAGTGGGAGGAGGCGAATGAGAAATCAAACCACCTGGCGGCTAAGTTGAAGGCCACCGTTGATGAGCTGAAGAGCCTAAAGTTTCGATGGGAGGTAGCTCAGCTTCAAGTCACCAAGACTGAGGAGGAAAAGGAGACAACCAAGTGATGAGTAGCTTCGATCAAGGAGAAGATCCTCCAAGCCATGGAGGAGTATAAGGCTTCCTGGCTTATCAGGATGAGCTTGTCTCCACTGCCACTGACTCCTACTTGGCTAGCTTCTTCAACTGTCAACTTCAGGCATAACAATGCTTTCCTAAGTTGATGTCATCGGTCTCATTCCCTATGAGAGTGGTGCTGAAGAGGAAGCTGAGGACAATATGGAGGATGAGGATGAAGAGTTGGAGGCCCAATTAAGCACAGTCAGATATTGATATTCTCGATCCTTTTGGATCCACTCCTGACCTTTCCCTAGCTACTGAGAACCCTCTACCAAGGTCCAAGCAATAACACTTGTTTTATGTCTTGTTTTTCTAACTCAGAGGCAAATTTGACCTTCTTCTTCTCAATAGCCTTTCTTACAGGACCTATTATAGTCGGATCTTCTTTTTGCATGTACTATTTATTTGCCAAACCATTTTTATCTTGTAATTTTCAAACATCATTAATAAAGATATCTTTGATTTGTACCTTTGTGTGTTATTATGGCATGTTCTTTTCTCATCAATTAGATCAAGTATTCTATTGGCCCTCTTAACAACCCATTGAATGCTCTTAGCTGATGTCAAGATTATCTATAGAGTGTAGGGACCTTGTCCTTATTCTTGTTGTCGTTTCTATTGAGGCTGTAGACTTAGGCAAATTAGCCATAGCTTCGAGGTTGGAGTCCATATGAGGTTGAAAACTTCACATTTTCTGGGAGCATATTTGAAGGTCAATTCAAAACCTTGCCCCTATTCTGCATGGGTCTTGTCCAATTTGTTGTTCCTCTAGAGCTCAACTTCATCTACTGAATGAGTTGTTTGACTTGTCAATTTTTTGTTTAATGTTAGCTTTTCATCCTGAAGCCTAGTTCCTTATGCTAGGTTAGATGGGTTATTTGGCTTATCGAGTCTTCTATTAGTTGACTTTCTCAGATAGCTAACACTCAAATGATTAAGTTGAGTGTACTTCTTCCTATCTAAGCCTAACCTTGATTAGGTCCTTTCTACTTTTATGGCTCTTAGCCAATGACATGTCAGTAGCCTCTTAAGAAGCTCGTCTTGACCTACGAAGCTAGGCATAGCAAATCAATGGTCTTTTGGGAGACTTGTCTAATATTTCATCCATGATTCGACTATTTGACATTTTGACAAAGCATGCAAGAATAACAAGTCAGTGGTCTTTTGGGAGACTCATCCTGACCTATCGTGCTCTTGCACAGTGCAATCAATGGTCTTATGAAACCCACCCTGCACATGAGAAAGAGAGGACAAAAAGGGTATTGCCCCTTGCTGCCTTGGTGGTAGCTCCTTTGTCTAGGGAAGAAATAAGAGGAGGAGGGTGATCCACAGTGAGCAGCAATGATGGTAGCGATCTCGATCGATGCCGGTGTATTCTTGTAGAAATATGATGATAGATCTTGGATCAAGAAAAAAAATAGAGCACATGGGGAAGGAGGAGAGGGTTTTGGGTGGTAGCACTCGACTATGGTGGCACAATAGTTACCAAAGAGGAGAAAGAAGGGAGAGGGACACTTGGTGGTGATTGATCACTAGGAGTAAGAAAAATTTAAAGATGGATTTTTGATGGGATAAAATCAACTCAATAGAAGATAACATTGATTGTCTGTTAGTTGGGAGTAGCCTAACGATTGGTGACCATTTGCACCAGCCCCTCGGGGCCTTCAATCGGCATGCCCAACATCTGCATCCCATAATGGGAGCTCAAATAGAGGATCACAATCGCGATTCCTCGATTTTGGCTCCCCCTACTTTTTGATTTTTGGATGAATTTAGTTGGGCCTACTAACTTTATCTAAAGTGGGCCCAATTGGGTGCCACACCCAAGCTACAGCCACCTCGCCACTGGTCAAGGTTGCATGGGCCATGCCACCATCAGACTGCACCTTCTTTTCTTCTCCTCTCCATCGCTCTTTTTAGATGGAAGAACCTCGATTTTTCCTCACTATTTTGCCATGGAAAAAGAAGAAAAAAATAAAGAGAGAGAGAGAGAGAGAGAGAGAGAGAAGAAGAAGAAGAAAAAGGAAAAAAATAGAAAGATAAAATCCATCCCTTGATTAAAGATCCATCCCTTGATTAAGGCCAAAATTTAATTAGATCTAATCCCGATTGACTCAAACCAAATAAATTAAGCCCTAATTGAATCCAGACCGAGTTTTTCTCTGTCCTTTGCATATTGTCAACCTATTCCAAATAGATTAAGCCCTTGTTTGGACTCAGACCAAGTCGCTCTCTTCTTTTTTTTATTTTCCATCCTTTTTTCTAATTAAAGACTGACGGTATCAATTATTTTAAGTAGAGCCTTCAACTCTAGAAGAGTATCAAGTCTAGAGATCGAGCTGCATCCATCTAAGGATGTGAATAGTTTTGTTAGATGGATTTTCTTGGATCTGATCGACATAGACTGTAAGTTATCTATAGTCCTAATATATTTAATCATATATGTAATTAATCTAAATTTTTAAAAATTAAGCTATTGTTGTTATGTTATGTTTTAATTAAATATAATATGCATACTACATGAAAATGATTTATAAAATATTAGATCAAATATAACATGATTTACTTGGATATGAATCGTATTTTATTATATCAAAAGTATGTTATGTATTGATTCTGCTACTCTCTAATTTGACTATGATCGCCCAGACTCAAAAACTAGTCTCTCTTTGGGCCTCTAGTAGGGCAATCACTGGCACATGCTGGCTGATGGTGTGTTGTAATCAAGAGTTAGCTTTCTATAAGTCTAGCTAGACGGGGTTGATTGTTGGCATGTACTAATGAAAGCATATTTTTTTGTATGATATCAGAGCTAGTTTTCTTTTAGGCCTTTAGTGGGTGATCATTGATGTATAACCAATGGATGATATATTATTATTAGAATCTAGTCTCTTTCAAGGCTTGCCACGAGCTAATCATGGCCATAGTCATAGAGACTAGGAGAAAGTGAATGGTTAACCCTTGGTTGTCTTGGAAAATTTACTTTGGCCAAATGCACATTTTGAAATCTATATTGATAGAAATGATATGTTTCACCGATATTTTTTGATTTTTAGAAAATCATGCAAACTGAAAATTATATTTAATCGAACTATAGATTTTGATGACTTACTGGGTTGTAAAACTCATTACATCTTTTTCAATTTTTTCTCGATAGAATAAATGGAGCTTAAGGAGCTTAGGAATTAAAAGACTTTGATTAGTTGTTCCTTGAAGAAATTGATTAAATTTATTCATTTTTCTTTAGTAATTCTATATTAAGTTTTTAGTAAATTAAATTAATTATTTTATCATTATTAAAATTTAAAATGATGTAAATATGTACGAATAAAAAGGTAGACCTTGCATACTCCGTAGGATTATACACAATGAATATGCGGCTATCTGTGTGCGTCGAGTTTAGGCTCGTAGCCATATCCACGAGAATCTCGATTGGGATCTTTGATGGCCTTAGCCAATTTGTTTTGTTTTCGTCGGCAATTGACATACTTAATCTATATTGCTTGGCTACTACTGGAACCATAAAAATAACTTCATTTATTATGAATGATAAAAATTTAATAGAATTAAATATGCAACTATTATTAGTGGTGCATCCTGAAGTTAAATTCAATGTTTGAGGAATTGGAGCTCTATGATTGCTCTTACTATCTCCTAAAATCATCATGAAGGAAATATTTTATTTGATCTTGATAATACTAATCTATCACATTAATCTTGAAAACTTTGCGTTTATTTCTGCTGTCACCAATGACTCTACGGTTACACTCCCACTAACAATGGCAATCATGGAAGTTCAAATTAATGATTGCTCAAGAAGGATAGAAGAACTAAGGAAAAGAATATATAGTACTGAACGGCACCATTGTTAATACCGACCAAAGAGAATATTCTGAAGGAGGATTAATGGTAACACATAGTACCAAATGATGATTCGACGAGCATACATATCTCCCCACAAGAACCATCCATCTTCAAAAATAAAATAGATCAATGAATTCACTAGGGAATCAAAGAAAAGAAGCCATATAGTTATAAGTACAATATAATGAGCTACTGCCAAGTGATGCAGTCAACGATCCTATCTTGGAAAGAGAAAATATCCAGCACGTTCATTTAGTGTTCCATATCAAAAAAACGCAATAGAATGGTCCAAATTATCACAAGGAGATTTAGACAGAATACAACAGGTCAAGACTTTTTCCACTACTTTTTGATCATATCATGTCTACAATAAGAAAAAGCAAACTCATACCGAAAGATGTGGGATATCCATATTTAAACAATCATGAGCATGTACAACTAAACAATGCAAACTCGTATGCCATCATCGCACCAATTGCATCTCGCGATCTGCAAATCTTCAAGAGAGTAATTTGAAAATGATCCTTGATGCCCAAAACTGTGCTCACCTTTTCAGCTAGTGAATAGAATCAAAGTTCAAGAAACACCTCTATGTACTCATCCAAAGACAACAGCATATTGAGATTATTGAGGACCTCTGACCATGGACCAATCAGAACATGTCTCAATCTGATGAGCAATGATCATCCAACTTTCCATGGCATGGATCAATCAAAAATAATTCAGCTTAAACACTACCTTGGTATCTCGGACAGGATTGGACTAGATCTCATTGGCGATCCTCATCCTATGTCTCCATTTGTCCTTCTCATCAACTCATCACCATCACAATAATGCAACATAAATCAGTATGCATCAAACGCATCCAATAGGCATATATCATCTCATCATAACATGCTTTCTAAATAAGATATGAATCTAAATAAACATTTGTAAAAATAGAAAAATAGCCATATATGCTTAATAAGCAATTTCATCCTTTCACTCTAATTCACATTAGAGTGATAGCTTGTATGGACCAAAAGAGTTAATATACATGTCAATTAGCAATCTATAGAAACAAACATGATGTAGTATTCTATCATATGCATTGTCGCAATATCTGTATCAGTTCTTACTCTCATGTCATGGTACTCCAGGCGATATGATATAGCATGCTTTATTCTATCTCATCATAAAACAAGATTGATGAATATGCTACATATATGCATAACATTCATTAATTTAGCTAGAAGAGTTGAAACTAATTATTTAGACCAACTAGCAAGTAAGTTGGAACTAATTGTCAATTGGACCCAACAGAATCGAAATTGTAAACCTTCTGGAAATTCATCAAAAATCTGGAAAGATTTCTGATACAAAGAATTAGAAAAATAAAAAAAATTAGAAAATATGGACCTTATGTTTAAATTTACATACCTAGAAATAAATATAGGAGAGCCAAATAAATGGAATAAAAAATCATTACCACTAGCAATAAGATAAGATACCATTAACTTGTAATGCATAAAAAATCTTAAATCATTTATGAATTATTCATGAATAAAATGTTAAATTTATGTATAGTTCGAGAATAATTAAATAGTTATCGGTCAATTCTTTTTTGAAGAATAAGTTAAAGAATTATTTGGTGAAGGAAAAAACTGAGAATAATTCAAGAATTTTTCAGTTATTTGGAGAATATTGTAACCAAAAATATACACAATCAAAACTACTAAATAGAGCTGAACATGTATCGGGCCAACCTAACCCCTAGTTGATGCTAATTATATAAATCTTTGAGTTGATTGGTTGAAGTCAACACCTTTATTGTATCCAATTCTATCGTTGAGTCTGCTAGAGACCAACCCAGGTGGCATACATGGGCATCAGATTAGACCAGACCTACACTCTTAAACATAACTAAATTGTGGATTTTTCGGCTTCAATCAGATCAGGTTGAGTAAGATTATATATATATATATATATATATATATATATATATATATATATATATATATATATATATATATATATATATATATATATAACAATAATCTAGAGTATTATGGCGTTGCTGACTTAATTTCTTATATAAATTTTATTATGCTATGTATCACGCCACACGTAGCCGCACTACATGTAATTTTTCCTATATTAAAAGAAAAACCAAGGGCCCTCCTCCATCTCCCGCTCCTTCGATATCTAATCTATCCAATCCAATAGCGTCACTCTCTCTTCCGCTTCCCTCCTCGGCAAATCTCCTGGCAACCAAGCGCTGCCCGTACATCGCCTCGGGTCCTTTGCTGGCCGAAGGGTGCTGATGTTGTCCGATGAGGCTAGGCCGCAGTCTTGGTGGGCCCTATTTTTTTGCACTGCACTCCAAGATGAGGTCGGACTGGATGAGCCAGCGGAGGGGAAGCCAATGGGGACAAGAAGGATGAGGCTGATGGTGGAGAAGGTGAGGGTGCTGCGGATGATGGAGAGCCGGCGGAGAATCCACCATGGGGGGAGGGGGTGGGGTTTGGGGGCCTAGCAGAGGGTGGCATGGAGAAGTCACGAGGGGCGGGGGACGGTGAGGGAGAAAGAAGGGCGATGCAGGGGGAGGCGCGGAGGAGCGGCGGGCGAACGAGCCGTGGGTGGTGCCGGAGGGGGTGGATACGAAAAACCTATCGACAGAGGGAGAGATGGTGCCAGCGGAGGACCCACAGGCGTAAGGGGTGGGGAGGGACTGCCAGCATATGAGGGGCCGGGGGGCTATGTGGAGCAGCGGCCAACGGAAGGGGGATGGAGGGGTGCACGGAGGAGAAAAAAAACCCCCAAAATAATAATAATAATAATAATAATATAATTTTTAAAAAATAATTTTAAAAAATAAAAAAATAAATAATAATAATAATAAAATATTAATTTAAATAATAAGCTTCTTCCAACTCCAAATAGTCTGCCGAGGAGTGCACTTGAGATGAGAGCCGGTTCTTTGGATCTTAAATATTTTTTTCAAAATTAATTTTTAAAAATAATTTATTATTATTTTATTTTTTTTTTAATTTCATCTTTCTCCTTTTATAGCTCTGTGCCGAACACCCACACTTCTCCTCCAACACCACTCTCCTTCGCCTGACCGTTGCTTGTCCATGTCTATCCATGTATTTTCTAAAAAATATTTTATTATTATTTTAAAAATATTTTTTTTTTTATTTTTTTTCCTCCTATAGCTTTGTGCCGAACACCCAGACCCCCTCCACAGGTACCGCCCACAACTCCTCCGCATGATCGCCACTCCTCAGTGCCCATCCATACATTTTTTAAAATTATTTTTTAAAAATAATATTTTATCATTATTTTAAAAATCTAATTAAATATTTTATTTTATTTATTTTTAAATATTTTTAATTAAAAATAATATTTTATTATTATTTTAAAAATCTATTTTTTCTTTTTTATCTTTTATTTTAAAATTATTTTTTAAATTCTGAGGAAGAAGACCGTGCAGAGGATCGATGAGTAGGTGCGAAGGAGCGGCGGCAGGACGAAGGAGCAGCAGGTGGCACCAAAGGAGAGGTGGGTGTTTGACATGAAGCCATAAGAAGAAGAGGAAGAAATAAAAAATAATTTTAAAATAATAATAAAATATTCTTTTTAAAAAATAATTTTAAAAAAGCATGGATGGAGGTAGAGGAGCCACAGGTGGCACCAGAGGGGGATGTGGGTGTTCGGCACATAGCTATGAGAGTTTAAAATAGATTTTTAAATAATAATAAATTATTAATTTTTTAAAATAATTTTTAAAAATAATTTTTAAAAATAATATTTTATGTTAAAAAATATTCATTTTCAAAATAATATTTTAAAAAATTTTCTTTTTTCCTTCTTCTTCTGCACTCTTTTGGTTAGGCAATTTTAAAAATAAAATTTTATTATTTTTTAAAAATCTTCCTTTTTTCTTTCCTCCAACACCATTTTCTTAGAACTTTTGGAACACGCACACTACCCCCATCACCACACATGGCACCGACGTACTCTCTGGCTTTCTCTTCCTCTGCCCTAGCCCACAACTATTGAAAAGAAAACTGAACCCTCCACGAGACCCATAATCTAATGACCACCAAGTGCCTGGACAATGAGCGCCATGCTAACAGCGGCAGTTCCTCATCCAGCAGCACTACCCCCCGCTCTGCGAAGCAGTGATGAAAGTGGGTCGAGAACTATTGCTAGAGCAACACCTGCCTCTAGAACTAGAGCTAGTACAATGACAAGTGGGACAACCTTCTTCGCAATTATAAGAAGGTCTGTAACTACGAGGCCTGCGTCATGACTTCCGCCTGGAGACCAACCCTCCTACTGGGCCATAGAGTGGCATAAGTGGAATTCAAAATGCAAGAGCACGCGAAGAGGGGATGGCCGGAATGGAAGATGTTGGCAGCGATAGGGAAGGGGGCCAAGCGAAGGGGGGATAGCCGGAATGGGAGATGTTGGCGGCAGCAGGAAGGGAGCCAGGTAGAAGGCAAGGGAGGAGAAAGGATGGGCAGTGGTGGTGCTAGGGATAGTGGTACCGGCAAAGGCATTGGGGGGTGCGATCAGGATCAACGTTTGTCGAGAGAAAAGAAGAGCAGTGGTGGGTCGGCACTGATGAGCGTAAAAAAGATATGAGAAGAAGAGAGAGGATGGAGGTGCAATTAGGATCGATATTTATCAAGAGAGAAGAAAAGCCGTGGTGGGATGGCGGAGGGGTGGGATAGCACCGATGGGCCCAAAAAAAATATGAGAAAAAAGAAAGAAGATAAAATAAAATAAAATATTATTTTATAAACTAATAAAAAATATAATATATATAATGAATAAAATTTAAAAATTAAAAAATATTTATTATTAAAAACTTTAATAATTATAAATTATAATTATTTATTCCGTGTAATACGTGGGTCCTGAACTAGTTAGCAAGGATCGTAGAGAAACATACTACTGATATGATAGGTGGTCCATCAAGATAAAGCCCAAGGGTCATTGTTTCCCATCACTCATCGACTCATCCCCTCCCTCTTTAGCTTGACTCTACCATGACAAAACTCTAGGGCTGCAAACAGCCACATCCTGCCTCGTTAGCAGACAAAAGACGACACCCAATTTTACTGGAATGAAGCCAAGAAAGTTGGGGCAGGAAACTGGGAAGCATAAACTGACCAGCCGCGGCGACCCATGGCCGATCCACAAGAAGACTTCAGATGGCCGGCCCGGCACTATAATGTGATCCGATGGTGGAAAGGATTCAGAAACCAAATTATTTTTTTATTTAAAAAGAAGAGTTGTAGAAAATTTCCTGTAAAATAAGAGTATATTATTATTATCATTACTCTTACTATAATTGCTATTGCTGCTATTATTGCTGTTGCTATTATTATTGTTCTTCTTCTTATTATTGTTCATGTTGATGCTAGTATTACTTGAGAACATGGATTCATTATTTTTGATATGGAAAATTGTTGGACGAATTAGTTGGAGATGTGCTTAGTTATTGTTATATATAATGTGGCCTCAAATTGCAGAAGCTGGTAAAATATATCTTGGCTGAGCCAGGACATGTAATTTAGCAACTGGGGCCAAAAATGCATTCTTCATAACTTGGTTCATCTATCCCATGTGCACCCTTGAGTTTCTCGATAATTCATAATATCCGAATTGGTGGAGCATGTTGGAGACTTTGGTGGCATTCAAATTCTCCCAAATTAATGGTTCACTTTTGCAATGCTTCCTGAAATTAAGGTGCGTGGAGTATTACGGCTCTCCACCTCTCTCAAGCTCAAGTCTTATGGTACCTCATTGGCCACCCAGCCTGCAAAAAGTCTTTGTTTCTAGATTAGTTCCATGACCATCAGACATCATACTGATGGTTGTGTAGCACGCCTCATATCATACATGCAGTATGTTATCCAATAGCATGTCACAGCCAACTCACTGTTGCATCCCAAATTAGATTCGGGTTTTATCTTTCGTGCAAAAGAGTGATTCATCTTTTTATTGCGAACCAATCTTATCTCTTTCTACCATCATCTACATAGATCTTGAAGCGGATATTGTGCGATCCACTAGTTGATGCTGTGAAAGAAGAGGAATCATACTTTTATGCAAAAGATACTATTAGACGGTGATCTATCAACTTGCTGATTTGTCTGACCTTCGATAATATGGCGAACATCGAATGCAACAACATGTCCAACTCCGATGGTATGGCACCGATCTTCGAGCGATTACCGACCACCTCAGAGATTAGCCTTCAGTTAACTTCAGCCTCACCAAATGACGAGCACCCAAAGTCCATGATGACACGACATTGAAGGCATCTAACATGTACCGACTACCTCAAATATCGGTCCTCAAACGAAGCCTGAACATCAAGCATCAGCCAATGACAATTAAATCTACCCCACTTTTTCGCCAGCCATCCTTCAACGTAGAAGCTACAAGAAACTCCTGGCATGCACAGATCTCACTCACCTAGCAATCTATTACAGTAGCGGATATTCCTTCTATTTGCAAAAAGTTGGTACTATAACCACCCTCTGATACTCCACAACTCCAGTAGTTAACAACCTAACAACTCTAGTAGGCTTGCACGCTATAAAAAAGGGGGGAAGAAAGAGAAGAAAAGGTTCTAGATAATTCCTCCCTCTAAGCACCTAGTTGTCATCTTCTTCTCCTCCTGTCTCCCTCTTCGACTGTAACTAACTTAAGCATCAGAGGGCCTTCCATGGAAGAACCCCCCCTCCTCCAGTGTCGAGGACTTTCTTTGCAAGTTCCTAAAATCTATTTCTCCCACTCTGCTCTAGCTCATTCGCAAGATCCGGTAGCCATGACCCACGTCAAAGAGATGCAGCAATAGGTTGGTGCTAGAAGAAGGACATTCAATTTGATTTTCAGAAAAAGATAGTAAGGACTAAGTCTTAAAACTGTCTCTCCATATTACGCCGCCAGTCCTCTCCATAGTGTACCTAATGCGCAACACATCGGGGAACAGCATCCCCAGGAGTTCACCCAGGTGGACCGAAATCAGATCGAAGATCTCATGGGGTAGGTTCAAATGCTCATGATTACTATACAACAGCTGTAACAAGATGCGGCTGCCCCTCCGATGACAATGTCTCAACATAGCCATTGGACCCGTCAAGCGGGCTCAGAGAAGGGTCAACGATGATCCAGCCCGATCCAAATCCCACCGACGATTGCGGTCGATGGAGCAGACTTAGCACCATGCATCGCTTTGGTCCTGAAACCCGAAAAGGATAGGCTAGAGGCATAAATCACTGGAGGCCTCTAAGGACTCCACCTCACACCTCTCCCCATGTCAGCAACACTCACGACATGGACAGGATCTCGAAAAGAAGGTTTAGGAGTTGGAACATCATTTCGGTGAGTTTTAGACTGGAAGCTGCTGGCCAACGATGCCTCCAGTCTCAAAACACAACTGCCCTTCTTCCAAGAGATCCTAAGAGTACCAGTCCCAAATCGGTTCAAGATATTGCCGATCAAGCCCTATGATAGCTTAATTGACCCATATGATCATCTCAAGGATTATAAAGCCCTCATGATGCTGCAACAAATATCTGATACCCTCCTCTATCTTGCCTTCCTAACGATGCTTAGGAAGACGGTGAGGATATAGTTCTCCAATCTCCCAAAAGGATTAATCCACAACTTCGAGCAATTAGGGATGCAGTTCATCCTGCATTTTGAAAGCCAACGATCATAGCTAAAGATCAGTGATAGCCTCTTCTCTATTCAACAAAAAGAAGGGAAGACTCTGAGCGAATATGCGGCATGCTTCAACGCCGCCATATTGGAGGTCCGTGACTTCAATGAGTCCATCACCATGTCGGCGATGAAACGAAAACTTAAGGATAGATACCTGATCTTCTCCCTAAATAAGAACATTTTCAAGGAATACTCTAAACTCTTAGCATAGGCATGGAAGTATGCATAGGCTGAGGAGAGCGAGATCCCTTGTCGGGAGGAGGAAGGGAAAGAGAATGGCAAAAAAAGGAGGTCCCACAAAAGATATATCGCAAGATGAAGAAGACTGGGGGAAATGGCGACCTCTAAAAGCAGTAGAAGATGAAAAGTCTCCCACACCGATGTAAGGATTGGTGTGGTTCTCCCAAGCCTTGAAAGGCCATGAGAGGAGTTAGGGTGTTGACTCCAGGAGACTAAGATAGGTATAGTCCTAGGGATAGGATGGATGATCCTAGGGTGGAGGTAGTGTGTAGCCTTCCTCGAGCTTGAGATCTAGATGTTGAGGACTTTGAGGAGCTTGGTTGATACTCTGGAGGCTTAAGATATAAGGTGGAGCAAAATAACAGAGCCAAGGGATGAAGACTACAGAGGATTGTTTCTACAGATAAATCGGTTCAATCTGAGACTGGGTCGACGATGTCTCAAGGGACAAGCCAAATAGAAAAGTATGCATTCGAGACTATTGGCATGATATACAACTAGATCGACTCAATGCATCTGTGAGTTAACCTAGTCTTAGGTTAGCTGACTCGGTCTGAGACTGGGTCGGCTTAGTGACTGGGTTGGCTCAGTGCATGGGTAAAAACACACGGAAGGTCTGTTTGGGCTAGGATCTAGTTTGATCTTAGGGGTCTTAAGGCTTGATTTAATAAGATCTTAAGGAAGCAAATTCATGTATGGGTCAGGTTTAGATCTATAAGATGAGAGCATGTAAAATCATGGGTGTACATGAATTTGGGTGAGCGCTTTTATGTATTTGGTTAGCCTAGAAAGGTTTTTTAGTAAGGGTTTATTAAGGTTCATATGAAAATTCTAGGATATATAAATCTAGATATTGTAACTTTTATAAGAGTGCAGAATATAATTAAGCTTTTCTTCCTAACTCTCTTCTCTCTTCTCCCTAGTTCAAAAGCCAAAATCCCAGGTGCTACCCCCTTCTCTCTTCTTCTTAGATCTTCTTCAGTTTAATGAATTAACATCCAGGTTGCACGCAAGAGATTGGTCCATGACTGTGGCTCCAAGCAATCGTTGGCATAACAATTAGTATCAAGCCCGGTTAAGCATGGAGGAGGAAGAAGATTAAGTTTTGGTAGAGAATCAGCAACAAGACTTTAGATCTAGGTTTTCTTCAGACTTTGTAAGGAAGGAAGAGATTTAGATATTGCTGCCCATCCTTCCTAGTCAAGGTACTTTTCAGATCTATCTTAATTTTTTGTACTATATTAGTGGTATGGATTTAGCCATGAGAAGCAGCATCAAGGTTAATTTTGAAAAGTTTGATGGAAAAGAAAGTTTCATGATATGTAAGATTAAGATGAAGGATCTATTGGTTCAGATAGGATTGGATTTGGCCTTAGAGGATAGGCCAGAGGAGATAACAGATAAGGTGTGGATGTTCTTGAGAAAAAGGGCATGTGCCATGATTATGGCTTATCTGACAGATAAGATTTTGTATGGCATGTTGGAGGAGAGAACACCCAAGGGCTTATGGTTGGGGTTACATTAGTTGTTCATTGAAAAAAATATCTGCAACAAGTTAATGCTAAAGAAGCAACTATATAGCCTTTAGATGCAAGAGGGTGAGAATATTGTGGGGCATATTCAATGGTTTGATCGGATGAGTATGGACTTGCTCAACATAGGGGTGGATCTTGAAGAGAAGGATAAAAGCCTGTTATTGTTGTGTTCGCTATCCAGAAGCTTTGATCCATTAGTGACTATGCTGCTGTATGATAAGGAGACATTGGCATACGAGGAGATTATGTCTGTGCTCAGATCCAACGAGCAGCGAGAATAGATGACGAAGAGGAAGGTCTTCCAGGAGGATCTTGTAGTTTCAGAAAGACCAAAGAAAAAAAAAGAACGAGCAGAGGGGCAGCAAGGAGTCCAGAAGATACTTCAAGTGTGGTGAAGCAAGATACTTTAAGTTGGAGTATCCACTTTGGATGAAGTACAGGAGAAGAAAAAAATAAGATTCCATCGGTACAGTCGTTGAAGAAGAAGAGTCAGATGAATTCTTAAAAGTTTTGGAAGAGCCTGTGAAGTGCGATGTATCCGAGACAGCTTTAAAAAGGTCAGCGGAGTATGGAGGGTTCTAAAGGATAGTGACGATGTTTGAGGTGCAGAGGTAGGACCAACAGTACAGCATTCGATGGTTGGCCTCGGATAACTCGATTATAGAGTCGACTTCTGCAACATCGGGAGAACTTCAATTTCAAGTGAAGCATCAAGCAGAGATGGCTTCATAGTTGGATATGAGTTTAGCATGAGTTTAGAGCGGAGGGGTGCAGGGTGTAGTGGGAGAAGCTATATCCCAACACCAGCACCAAAAATGCATAGTTTCGGATGAAGCAGCATGTGCAGATGGACGAGCATAGTTCTGAGGAGATCATGTTAGGTGATGCAGCAAGTGCTAGTATAGGAATGCTGTAGGTTCTCCAAGAAAGTCCAAGATAGGTGGTGCGGCTGTCAAGCAGAAGAAATTCTATAACTTCAAAGGTAGTGCAAAGGAGCAAGCCAAGATCTTCAGCAATAGAGGCGATCATCCCAAAGGTCTCAAAGGAAGCTCAGTAGCTAAAGAAGGATGGTAGTGGTAAGCTATGCGTAAGGGGCTGTTAGGGCATGCATCGACAACAGGACCGTGTAGGAGGATATTATCAAATGTGCCATGACTTGGATGCACCAAAATAAAGATTATATAGACTGGTGTGGTACTCCCAAGCCTTAAAAGGCTGCGAGAGGAGTCAGAGTGTTGACTCGAGGAGAATAGGACAAGTATGGTCCTAGGGCTAGAACAGATGATCCTAGAGAGGTAGTATGTACCCCTCCCCGGGGTTGAGGTTCAGGTGTTAAGGACTTTGAGAGGTTTGGTTGATACTCTGAAGATCTAAGACATAAGGTAGAGCAAGGAACCAGAGCCAAGGAATGAAGACTGTAGAAAAAGGCTATTTCTATAGGTTATTCGCAGTCTGAGACTGGGCCGACTATGTCTCAGAGGACAAAACAAACAAAAAGATGTGCGTTCAAGACTGCTGGCATGGTACGCAACTGGATTGACTCAATGCTTTTGTGAGTCAATCTAGTCTCAAGTTAGCCAACTCAGTTTAAGACTAGATCGACTCAGTGTGCAGGCAAAAATACGTGGAAGGCCTATTTAGGCTAGGGTCTGGTTTGATCCTAGGAATCTTAAGGTCTGGTTTAATATGATCTTAAGGGAGCTAATTCATGTATGGATCGAGTTTAGATCCAGGAGATGAGAGCATATAAAACCATGGGTGTACATAAGTTTGGGTGAGTGCTTTCATGTATTGGATTAGTCTAGAGGAGCTTTTGAGTGGGGGTTTATTAGGGTTCATATGGAAATCCTAGGGTATATAAACCCAAGTATTGTAACTTTTGCAAGAGTGTAGAATACAATTGAGCTTTTCTTTCTAACTCTCTTCTATCTTTTCTCTAGTTCCAACGTCCAAACCTTAGGTGCCAATCCTTTCTCTCTTCTTCTTAGATTTTCTTCGATTTGCTAGATTAACACTCAGGTTCCATACAAGAGATCGATCGATGGCGGTGGCTCCAAGCAACTAGTGGCATAACAACCAATACAACAACCATCCCTACTCTCAACTCTATGCTTTTAGATCTTGATGGAGATTGAGGGAAGGACTATTTACATTGGCCACAGCCGATGACGTTCCAGCCACATAAGAGGAATCAAAAAAAGTACTGCCAATTCCATTAAGATCACGACCATAACATCGAAGAGTATTGCCAACTAAAGGACAAGATCAAAGGGCTCATCTGCAGGGATATCTCAAAAAATTCATTCAGGATAGGGGAGAAATCCTGATGGAACAACATCGTCATGGGGGAGTCGATGCATAGATGACACAACGGTCATCTGACGATGGACACGATCGGCATAATCTCAAGCACCATCAGTGGCCTAGGGGCAAGGAAACAAAAGTGGAGCCAAAGATTTTGCTTCGGAGGAGGCGGAGGACCAAGGAAGCAAACTTCTCTCCTACAAACAATCATTTTCCTCCTTTTTTTTAATGAAGGTGTGGGTGAGTTTGAACTCCTCATTATTAGATAGTGCGGTAGATTCGTACTTATAATTTTAAAATATTTTCAAAACTATACTTATATGTAGTGAAAATAAAATAAATTAAAATTTCTTTTAATTTAAAAATACATACCAAATCAAATCTAGAAACCATGCTTTGGATCTTGATACGAATATGCTCCAAAATCTAAAATAAAAAATAAGAAATAAAAGGTGAAGAGAGATCTGATCTCCATACCAGACTGTTTTCGATCCTATGGATGTCTAGAATTTTAGTCATAGCCATGCAAGTGCTCGGCCTCTACTGGTATCCACATGAAGATGATCCTGATCAAAGCTTGGAGGCCACCGATGTGCTAGCTGAAGGAACTGGATCTAGGATTTTAGGATTAAATCTTAAAACTTTTTTAAGATCAAGCAGCAGAAGACTAAAATAAATCAAATTTTATTTTATAAAGATCAGAGAACCCCTAAATTTAAGATCCTATTATATAATTATAATATGAGATTAAATCAAAAATTTAAAATATTAAAAAAAATATGTTGATCATATTAACATGCATCTATACTACATCTAATGCAGGTATGTAATAATAGATCAGTTCCATATTACCTATGCAAGTTAGATGTTCTAACTTGCTGATTCGGGCTGAAGGATGAAGCTTTGAGCTGCACACACATTTAGTCTTTAAGAGATGTCCACATGAGCCCACGAACCTCGATCAGAAGTCCGATGAAGGAAATCAGCATAGATGCTAGTATTATGCTGATCCTTCTTCGACGGTAGATCCAATGCTTCCTTCTTCAGGACTTGGATACTCCAAAAAACAAAAAGAAAAGGAAGAGAATTTCAATTTGAAATAATACTCGAAAATCTCTATGAAAGAGGAGGAGAAAGGAAGAGCAAAAGAATCCTAGAAGAAGACCCTCTTCTTCTTCTTTTTTCTCTCACCTAGACACCTAGATTGGTGTCTATGAAATCCCCATGCCCCAAGGGTCTCTCTTTCTAATTTTTATATGCCCAAGAACCCTCTCAATGATCTAGAATTAGTATAAAATTTAGCCTAAAATTCTCTTTAAATAGAGAGTTAGGACAGACTCATTGTCTAGGTCAAATACCTAGTAAGGAATGTCCAAAAAGGGCAAGACTTGGGGTGCCCAACTCTTGGGCGCCCCCTCCTTTTTCTTTGGCGTGGACTACCACAATTTGTCACACAAAACTCCTCTAATTCTTATAAAAAATCTAAAGAAAAAATAGGAGTACGGGCGGCATAAGGAAGGAGAAATTTTGTTTACAACAAACTCTATCAAATAGAGTTTGATTTCAAAACAACTCTCCAAATTTGACTTGGTCCATAACCACTTGCCATGTAAGAAAGGAAGGAGAGAGTTGGGCATGCGTGAAGGCCTGAGAGAAAGGGTTTTGGATGAAAAATTTCTAAAAAATAGGTATGAGGGTGTGGGGTGGGCATGAGATATCAAGTGGTGCAAGGAAAGAAGTCCTAGTCTCACTATGACTTCTAATTTGACTTGGTCAAATATGATTTTTGAATCAAATTAAATTAAAATTAATTAAATCTAATTAGAGTAGGTCTTAATTTAATTAAAAATTTAATTAAATTATATTAAATTATATTTAATTTTAATTTAATTTTTTAATCAATTTAGAAAATTGGATTGACCCAAGTCCTAGGTGAACTAGGATTAGTTCTTCCTTTCACTTGGCTTATCCAATAATTTAATTGAACTTGATCCAATCAAGTCTAAACTAAATCTAATTAAATTATATTTAATTAGACTTAATCTTAGTCCTTTGGCTTAATCAAATTAAGTCAATTAGCAATCAAATTGCTAATCAATCCTCCTACAACACTTGCACTAGGTTAAACATCAATCCTATTGATCGTTTAACCTTAGAACGATTCTTAATCATTGATCAACCATCTGACCAGATTGTTAACTCTAATATGTGTGACCTTATAAGTTCGAGCCTAAGCTGATAGCATAAAAATAAATTTTTGTACCAATCGAAGTGACCATTTAGTAATGGTATCCGACGGTCGGATAGGTCGAATGTATAGAACAAACATCTTTAGAACCCATGTGAATATAGTTTTCATATAATTTATTTTCTTGACAAAAATGCTCATAGGATACCTCAGAGTTTAACTATCAACTCTGATCAGACTATCCATATTGTATTTTAAAATATCAAATCCATCTCATGGATTATCCTGACCAAGATTTTGCTATATTAAAATACAGTGATACATTCTTCTCTAACTCTTGAAATAGTCAATCCCATCTTAATCACACACCGACTTCGTAAATACTTGACTATGCCCAGAAGCCTTCCATTACTGAATTAAAAATTTAGTTAGTCTAGTACTAAAGTACAGTGAGTTGCTTGCAAGCCACTGAGGTGATCTCAGATCTAAGAGACACTTATATCTATATCCCATCAGAGACATTCTCAATAGTAGAATGCTCTGGAGTTGGTCATGTTCAATGATGATGTATCCTACATCTCACCTGTATGCCATATCAGTGTCTCCACACTTCTTGGTTTAAAAGACAATCAACCTATATGGCATACAGCGACCTATGCTCAATAGACGCTGTCATCCTTATCAACAGTTTATTATTTGGTTGTGAACAGTTTTAAGGACTAATCGATAAATTCTTTCTTTATTAAACCTAAATAGTTCTAAGGACTTCATCACAATAATGGAGTTCATTAAAAGATGAAAACTTATGATGAAAAATATCAAAAATATATTTTATTAATTAATAAATTAATTATAATTATAATGTAGTACAATCATCAACAAGTTGATGATTGACTTTGGGATACATTTTCCAATACTAGCACCTTGCAGGCCTCACTCCTCAGGCTTGGATCTGGACTTCTTTTAGATCTCGAAAAATAGGACTGCAGCGGGAACCCTTCACACTACTCTCATTGCTTGGAAGAGGAAGAAGAACCTTTCTTCTTCTCTTTCTTTCCCTCTAATCTCTCTTTTAGATCTCAGATTAGATTTGAGATCCATTGGGGCATTGGATGAAGAAGGGAAGAAAGAAAGAAAGGCATGAGATAGATGAGATGTTGCGGCTAGGGAAAAACCTCTCCTTACTAACTCATGCATGCATGCCCTTTTTTTTAGATTTTTTGTCACACAAAAAAACCTCTTCCCCCATCCTTTACTCTAGATAAGAGTTGATCTTAGGATCAAAATAAAATTTGAACCAAGTCAAAACTCATTTGGATAGAGTCCCAACCCTAAAGGGAAGGTCCACTTTCTTTTCACACGCACCATAAGAAAGGGCAGTGCTTTTCAGTGCCCTCTCTCTAATTTCCATGTGAAACATGAGAGAGAATCTCTGAGAGAGAGTGGTTGGCTTTCTAGTTTAATTGGATTTCAAATTTGGTTCAATTTGAATCTAATTCGAATCAAATTCGAAAAACTATCAAACCAAATTTGAAAAAGTTATCAAACTTGATCAAATCAGGATTGTAATTCAAATCTAACTTGGATAATTAAACCCAATTAGCCTAAAATTAAGTCAAGCTTAATTAAATTAAATCTGATTTAAATTAATTAGGATTTGATTTAGAATTTGATCAGATCTAATTAAATTGCAACACTTGCAAATAAGTCCCTCTACTAACAATTAGCAATTACTAAATCTATAATATTTATAAATTAGCAGTTTCTAAATTCAAACCATCAATCCAATTGATAATTTGAATTGGATCCAAACCACTGATCAGATCAAGCTCCTTTTGTATATGACCCCTCAAGTTCTATTCTATCTGATAGTAAGATATATCATGATCTCCATCATAATATCATCGAAACTCCTTTTGATGAGCTAGAATGATTCCAAGTCACCTTAAGAAAGATCGTTAATCCAAAAACGATCCTAGTAAGTTCTCACAATCCACCAGTGATGCCTAGTAGCATGTAGTGGCAATCTTATAGAATAAAAGAATGAATCCCTAGGTACAGTTACCATGTGACATGATGCCTCTATCATGAGTTTCGATTAGATGAAGGTTATAGAGAACTTGTCAAATCTCATTGTCAGTCATATGCCAAATTGGCTCAACTCAAGTTCATTTGTGAATCCCATAAAAACTCTTTTACAATATCCATTCCTACTATGGCTAGAGATTTTCTGAACTTAGTCTCATAAGTTATATAGGACTACTCCTTTTTTACCAAGATCGATAGATTCCATCTAGGTGCATCCTACTCAAACAACGAACATGAACCCACTGTAGCCAACATACACAGCAAGAACCGAAATGGCTAGGGATCAAGGGAATGTGCAATCAAATTTAATAGCCTCGTTGTGAATAGCCAATACACCATAGATCAAAAGATCAATCACACCACTGTAGCATCGAGAAAACTACAAATGAGTGAGCAGACATCTAAATGATTTCTTATATTGGTCACGCTCTATATAAGTTGCTCTCTAACAACTACTTGCACTCTCATCTCAGTATATCCATACTGCAGACTCGAGACTTATCTTTCCGAAAGGAAGGTGATACCACAACAAAACTAATTTTTTATGATGTAAAAAATTCATCACTAATAATAATTTTTTATCGCTAATAATTATTAGCAATGAAAATTTTATTGTTAATTCTTCATCGCAAATAATAGGATCATAAATAATAATTAGCGACAAAAAGTTAATTTTCATCTCTAATAAAATTTTTTTATGATAAAATATTTTCATCATAATTTTTTTTTATTCATTAAATTATTTATGATAAAACTATTTACAATGAAAATTCAAAACTTTTTATCTTAAATAAAAACTTATTTATGATGAAAATTGTAAAAACTTATTTGCAACAAAAATTTTTCATCACAAATAAGTTTTTATTTATGATAAAAATTTTACATCGCAAATGATGCAATTATTTACAATGAAAAATTCCTATCATAAATAATTACATCAAAAAAAAATTTAAAAAATTATAAAAAAGTATATTTTATAATTTATATTTTTAATATTTATATTTATAATTTATAAAATTAAAATAAAAAAATTTTAAATAAATTTCATCCATAATAAATTTCATCATTTTATTATAAAAAAATATTTAATTATAGAAAGTATTTTTTGGTAAATACAAAAGATCCAAAATAAAAATAAAAATATATAAAAATAGATCGTCAGCCATCAAGCATTGGCAGTATCTGGAGAAGGATAACAGGCTGAAGAAGAAAAGCGCTCGGAGGAGCTCGAACCAGTCTGCTACCTCATCAGCTACATCATCTGCTCTATCTATGCTATCCACTCCATCATCTGCATCTGCAATAGTTGGTATTAGTCGATGCATGCAGTCAACTCAACAACTCGCTGTCGATCCTTAGCCGTCTGTCTCTCTGCATCTCCATCAGTCAGACATTACAGGCAGCATAGATGTCAGCCCTGGATGAATGTGAAGATGTAGGTGCTTTGATCTCATGCTCTAGCCTCCTAACATAATAGAATCTCGTACCAAGTACTTGATCATAAATCTCGTCATCTATGGGTGTGGTCGAGCCCTCTGGGATAGGCTAAGATCTAATGTCTATCATATGATCCTGAAAATTAAAGTTATAGCTATTCTAAGTTTATATTAAAAATTAAAATATCAATTAAAAAAATAATTGAAAAAATTTACGTAAAGCTCCTAGCTCCCGACCGTCTAGTCTCTTGACCGTTGCTGATGGATCCATTGGTAGATCTCGATCCTACTAGAAAGCTCGCCATTTTTTATATATCTCTATAATTTAAGAATAATTAATAAAAAAATTTAAAATAGTTAAAGAGTTAAAATATGATAAATAAAAATTACTTACCATCCACTCCATATAGCGAGCGAATGGCCTCGAACCCCCATAATGCGAGACTGTCTGTCTCGCTCGATTTGCAGCATTTTTGGCACATCGATCCTATATAGTCAATAGTCAAATTAGTTAGTAACTAAATTTAAAATTAAATGATTCAATTATTAAATTTTAAATAAAAAAAGTTACTTGATATGTCGGATCCTCATACGTGCGGATATGACAGCCCAGTCCTCGATAATGATGCTGTCATATGATCACTGCCACGCTGCCTCCACCCCTTGGTCATGTAGTACAGCGTACTAGTGGTGATGAATGCGATGCCAATACTTCTTAAAATGCGAGCATAAATGATCATCTACAGCTCACCACATGCAATCGTGCTCAAAATCAATAATCTCAAATATAGCCTACCAATAACAAATATTATAAGAATATAGTATTAATTAAATATTTAAATAAATATTATTGTACCTTTAAATGGCTATAGAAGACCTTCCTCTGAGGCCTTGTAACCTGATGCCAATCAAAGAGTATCGTCGGGGCATAGCTACGACAAATGATGCCCAGCTTAGTCTGCCATGGCTCATACCATCCTCTAATAGGCCTGATGTAGTTTGGTGGAATCTCGATGCAGAGATGCTGTCCCTCATGCTCGCATCTCCAATGCTCAAGGGCGAGGTTCTTCAATGAACCTTGCCCTCGCCTCACCACTGATAGAGAATGGCCTGAAAATTAATGAATAAAATATTAGTATGATAGCCATTTACAAACCTAATAGGTAGATTAAAATCAAATTTTATTATGTAAAAAATATGAAAATACCAGTCAGGGCTGGCTCACTTGAACCTGCCTCACTCAGACCTGCCTCTATAGGGTCCTCTGGCAACTTTGATGGTACAGCAGTAGAAATAGGAAAAGGCTCAAGGGTAGGCTAGAACTCGAACATCGTCGTCTCGCTCCCGACACCATACCTATAATGCTTAAACCATGCATATAATTAACTTGATATATAAATGAATATAATAATAAAAAATAATAGCAAAAAATACATAAATGCTAATAATGAATAGAATATAGATTTACTTATCAATATCCATATCCTCCTCGATTTCTAGATCTGGAGAAGATTCAACAAAGGATACAGATTTACTTATCAATATCCATATCCTCCTTGATTTCTAGATCCTCCTCTTGATCACAATAATCGATTAATGTATTGTCTTCTATCTCATCATCATTTATGAACCGATCGTTGTCCTCCAAATCATTAAGATTAAATATAAAATCAGCTTCAACTTCATTGGACAGCAGATCAACCTTATTCAAAGTAGCTATCATAAGTTCTTCATCAACAAGATGCTCGATCAATATTTGTTCTTTCTCTTGAAAAGCTTCATCTTCATATAGATTTGAATTATCGTCCATCTCTAGTCGGGTTGGTATGTCATATACGCCTTTAGGTATTATTCTTTGTACGACTTGCCAATTACCTCGATATTTTGGATTTTTTAAATATATTACTTATTTCGCTTGAGTTGCTAATATATACGGCTCATTCTGGTACCATGTTCGTGCAAAATTTACACTAGTAAAGTATAGATTGATATGAATACCGATTTTCTTATTGCTAATATCCCACCATTCACACTGAAACAAAAATACCAAATTTTTGGATCCATACTTCAATTCTATGATATCTATCAATACACCAAGATATTCAATCTCCTCTTCTCTTTCATATCCTTTCGTAGCAATCCCACTATTCTGGGTCCATTTTTGCATCTCAAGCTCTCTTATATGAAATCTCATTCCTCCAATGATACAGGATGTGTAGTAGTTAACCCTTCAATTGGGGCCACATGCTAAATGGTACAACTCATCCATCGCATCCTCTTCTTTATTGAAATACTTAGATTTCATCTATAATATAGCATAAAAAATTATGTCAGTACAAGTAATTAATTGCATAATTATAAAAATATAATGTAATACTAGTGAATCTTACATGGTCTCCAAACCATTTTGCAAATTCCATCCAATGTCGATCATCAATATTTATATTATTCTCCCTGAATAGTATATTCTTGTGCTCACTGTAATAAGTCATGATTTTTAATTTTACATCGACATGAAAAAATTAGTTAAAATACTAATAATTATGCTAAGATAATACTTAATTAATTTTTCAATTTTGTCATAATTATTTATAATATAGAAGTGTGCCTTGGATAGCTTATTCACATCCATAAACTCATATCTTCTTCCATCCATGGGTCGAACCGTTTATTTGAATATGGACAGTGTTGGTTCATCATCATCTCATTCACGGTCAGCATTACGATCTGCATGATTGAATCTTATTTTGATATCATCAAGATACATCGAACAAAATGTGAGATACTCCGTAGCTATGTATGCTTCCGTTATAGACCCTTCAGGCCATGCTTTATTGTGCACATATTTTTTTAGGATACACAAGAATCTGCAAATAAAAAATGATTTAAAGAGTTGTAATACATTTATATCTTACAATTGATATATCAAAAATATTATAATTTCTTTTCCTTTCAATAGGATATATACATCAATAATGTATCGGGCCGGCTAGAAGAGCTTTCTTTGGAAGATGAACAGCTAGATGCACCATAATATCAAAAATGATGGTGGAAAGATTTTTTCTAACTTATAAAAAATGATCACAATATCCTTCTCAAACTTTTTAATTAAGGTAATCTTTAACTTTCGACAATATAGTTCTTGAAAAAATACTTCCAACTCAATCAACGCAGCTTGAACATCACCACTCAGATAGCCACACATCACCATAGGAAGCAAGTGCTGCATCATCACTTGAGAGTCATGACTTCTCATGCTAGAGATCTTACTGTCATGGTTACCAACACATCATGATACATTTGAAGCGTAAGCATCAAGAAACTTCATGGTTTTGAACCATCCATAGAAACTCTTCTTCTTCTCGCCAAATAGTGAATAACATGTAGGTGGCATAAAAAAATTTTCACCTCGATGAACTAAATGTAACTCCGATCGGATTCCCATTTTTTGCAAATCAAGACGAGCTTTTGAATTATCTTTTATTTTTTCTGCAATATTTAACACTGTATCGATGACATTATCATAAATATTCTTCTCAATGTGCATTACATCCAGGTTATGATAAAGTAATAGCTGCTTCCAGTATGGTAGTTCGAAAAATAGGCTTTGCTTCATCTAATTCAGCTCTACTTCAGTATGCTTCTGCTTGTGAGTACCTGATGTTTTTTTAAATTTCATATTTTCAATGGCTTCAAGTTGCTCTAAAACTTTCGCTCCACTTAACTCTTTAGGTGGTGGACATTGATCAGACTTACCATCAAAATATTGGTTATAACGAATCCTCCAAGAGTGATTAGCAAATAGAAATCATCGATGACCCATGAAGTAGATTTTTTTTCCATGCTTTAAATGTAAGGAGGACGTATTCTCGTTGTATATTGGACATGCCAGATATCCTTTGGTACTCCACCCAGATAAGTTTTCATATGCAAAAAAATTATTTATGATACATAAAATTAATGCATGCAACTTAAAATTTCTTCAACTAATAGAATCATATGTCTGTACTCCATTTTTCCATAGCTCCTTCAGCTCATCGATTAAGGGTCGTAGATATACATTAATTTTATTATCTGGTGCTTTCGAACCTGGAATCAATAGTGACATAAAAATAAATGGCTATTTCATGCATTTCCAAGGTGACACATTATATACAACTAGCATCACCGATTATATACTGTAAGAAGTACTCAAATTACTAAAAGGATTAAATCTATCTATCGCTAAACCAAGCCGGATATTGCATGAGTCACTTACAAATAGCAGATTCTTTGCATCGAAGTCTTTTCATACTACAAAATCAACCGGATGGCTAAGTATATTCTCCTTCGAAACCCGCTGTTCATGATGCCATCTCATTTCTTCAGCTATCTTTATGGACATATACAACCTTTGAAGTCTTGGAATCAATGGAAAGTATCTTAAAATCTTATAAGGTATCTTCTTTCATTTTCTATTATTGGTTTTGTACCTAGGCTCCCCATATTGTGGACATTCACTTTCTTGTTCATTCTCCTTATAAAATAATATATAATCATTTTTGCGGGCATGTATAGGAATATAGCCAAGTCCCAATTCTTGCATATAGTTTTTGCTTCAGTATATGATTTCGAAAGTGTTGATCCATCGAAAAGAGCTGCTTTAATTAATGTCAAATTTTGATCAAATAACTTCTGACTCCATTGATTCACCATTTTAATATGAAGCAATTTGATCAAAAACTCTAACTTGGAGAACTTCACACAATTTGGGTAGAGTGGCTCTCGTGCATCTCGAACAAGCTTTGCAAATTGTTCAAAAGTCCCTTCTACCTCATTAATATTGTATTCATGATCAGAACTGCCTTAAGATGCACTAATACTTATGGATACATTTGAGGAAACACCTTGATGTAAATCATCCAATAGTGAATTGATACCACCATGTTCGATAGGTTCAGCAGCATCAATATCATCTTTGATATTGTCATCATCGTACACAACTTCACTCGAATCATCCTTCCCATGCCATATCCAGCGACTATACTTCTTGTCCATACCAAAAAATAGTAGATGCTCCTCAACAAATGATATGTAATGATGTACCATATTGACACATCTTTTGCATGGACATTTTATCCAACTATCATTATCAACCTTATATCGTGCAAATTCAATAAAAGCTCAAACACCTTTTCGATATTCAGGCAAGAAAATATCCTTGGCGTTCATCCAACTTTTGTCAATATCCATCTAACAACAAAGAATAATGATTCATCAACTCCATCAACTCCTTCCTAATAGGTGTGATCCTATTTCTTTCAAAAATGCATCACTTTTATTACTACCATAGCTTTGTTCTTTATTCCATATCTGAGAAAAATCTGGCAGCATCTCCTTACAGTTCTCCAAGTAACGATATAGATGAATCATATTTTAATCATATCTAATATGTACCCGAAGAACAAATGAGATAACTAAGATAAAATTCTCCATAATAGAACAAAGAACATCGTGACAATAATAAAATATTGATGCATTTATGAACTGCCCAAATCAGGGCATCCAAGAGTCGTTCATAAAGTCCGTTTTGGGAACCATGGGACTAACTCTTGAATAGGAGTCTAAGGTTACATTAATGCATGAATCATTACCAAACTGGATTCCAGACCAAATTCTAGACCGAATTCTAATCTGGATCTCGATCGAGATTCGATCCAGATCATGATCCAAATCCTAAATCGGATCCCGAAGATGATCTCAGACCGGATCCTGGACAAGATCCCGACTCAGCTCCTTGATCGAAACTCGATCTGGATCTCGGATCGGATAGTTTATATGTATTAAAAATCAAAATCTAAGGCTAATATAAATTAAAATATTAAATCATAATCATAATAAAATACAGGAGCTAAACAAATAAAAAGATTAAACTATAACAAGTAAAAGCATAAAAATATAATTAAAAATCTAACTATTTTAATTATAAAAAATAATTTATTACTATCATTATTATTACTATTATTATTATTATTACTATTACTATTATTACTATTATTATTACTATTACTACTATTACTATTATTATTACTACTACTATTATTATTATTATAAGTATTAATAATAATATTATTATTACTATATTTACTATAATTATTATTATTATTTATTATTACTACTACTATTACTACTACTTATTATTATTACTATTACTATTATTATTATTATTATTATTATTCTTACTACTACTATTACTATTACTATTATTATTATTACTATTGCTACTTTTACTATTATTATTATTATTATTCTTACTACTACTATTACTATCACTATTATATTATTGTTATTAATTATTATTACTATTATTATTATCATCATTATTATTCTTACTACTACTACTATTATTATTACTACTACTATTAATATTATTATTATTATTATTTTTACTATTATTATTACTATTATTATGATTATTATTATTACTATTATTATTATTGTTATTATTATTTTTAATTTTATTATTTATTAAAAATAATCCTACGGCCCCTCCACCCTCCACCTCGAACGGTGCCCCTCCGCTGCCCACCATCGGTGCCCGCAGCCCCCCATCCGACACGTCACCACCATCCCTCCATGCCCCACCTCCCATGGACCCCCACATCCTACGGCGCCACTTTCCTTTGAAACCCATCACACGACCCACCACCCTTTTTACGGCGCTCCTCCACCGCCCACCATCGGTGCCCATGGCCCCCCCCACCCGATATGTCACCACCGCACCTCCATGCCCACCCGTTGCAAACCCCCACCCCTACGATGCCACTTCAAAATCCATCCACCCACCACTAGTGCCCGCGGCCCCCCACCTGACACGTTACCATCGCCCCTCCACACCCCATCCCCACAAAATCCTACCTCCTATGGTGCCACACCTCCGAAACCCATCGTGGGCCCCCACCCTCTATGGCGCCCTCCGCCACCCACCACCGATGCCCGTGGCCCCCCACCAGTCTCGTCACCACCACCAGCGGCCTCCCACCCCATGCAGCCCCCACCCCTTGCAGCCGACACCCACCCTCCGTGCCCGCTGCTCGCTATCAGTCACCGCACAAAACACACCCACGATCCTCCAAACGATCAAAATATAGAGAACAAAAAAAAACTTACCATTGGTACAACAACGGTGGCAATGATGACGATAATGACAGCGATAGCGGAAGACCCGATCGTCGGTCGGTGGAAGCCAAGGACGACGGGGAGAGAGAGGATGAGGGGGAGAGCTAGAGAGGGTTTCGAGGCATAGTGATTTTGTGTGAACGTAGTGGAATGAAATATTTAAAGATATTTAGTGGCATATTTTTAGCGGTGAAAGATTCATCGCTAAAAGGATTATTAGCGATGGAAAGAGCATTTTCATCGCTAATAATTCTCATCAATTATTTTCTTAAAAAAATTTTCTCTCCAAAAATATTAAAATATTTGATAAAATTATTTACGATGAAAACTTAATTTACATCATAAATAATTATTATTTATGATAAAATATTTTCATCATAAATAACTTTTTATAAATAAATAATTTTAAAAAAATTTAAAAAAATGAGAATATTTATGATAAAAATCTTCCATCATAAATAATAATTATTTATGATGCAAAATCATTTTTCATCATAAATAATTATTATTTATGATAAAATATTTTCATCATAAATAATCTTTCATAAATAATTGATTTAAAAATTTTTTAAAAAAAGATGAGAATATTTGAGACAAAAATATTCCATCATAAATAATAATTATTTACGATGGAAAATGATTTTGCATCATAAATAATCATTATTTATGATGAAATATTTCTATCATAAATAATTTTATGTAAATAAATAATTTAAAAATAAAAAAAATGAGAATAATTAAAAAAGATTAAATTATTTATGATAATTTTTTTTTTAAAAAAAGCAAAAATATGCTGTGCATGGCTGATGTGAAGGGGTTAAGTAGTGCAAACGAATCCACTATTAGCTAGCCCACGAGCAAAAAATTTTTTTTAATTTTTTTTAAAATTAGTATTTTTTAAAAAATTATTATTCTCTAAATATTATATAATTTTAAAATTTAAAATCTATCTTCATCATTTATTATTTAAGTAATTATCATGAGAGCATCGTCACAAAATATTACCTTGATCTGGTAGCTCTAGCTTTATAGATCGATAAAATTTAATTTCAACGATCACGAACGATCGTATAATGATCTAATAGATAGAAGCATTCGATGGATCTAAAAACTTACAATGATAATCTCGGTGACATTTATAGTACATTATCAAAATTTTATCTCAATTAAATATAATTATCATAGTCAATTTAGCATGAGATGATTTGGATCATTAAATAAAAAATGAATAATCAAAGATCAAATAATCTTGCAAAAATACAACTATAATTACTTAAGGACGTTAAGAATAAGTATCAAGAGACATACAGTTTTGGATCGTTTATATATATAGATTAAATTTTATGATCACCATCGTATAAACGATGAAAGTAGTAGCAAAGATCATTTACCTAAAAAATCATCTTAATCAGACGCCATTTGATCTTTTGATCACTCATTTTTTATTTAACGGTCCAAATCATCCCAAACTAAATTAACTATGATAATTACATCTGATTGAAGTAAAATTTTGATAGTAGGCTACAAATATCATAGAGATCATTGTTGCAAAATTTTAAACCCATCAGTGGTTTCTATTTATCAGATTATTATGTGGTAATTCGTGTCCGTTAAAATCAAATTTCATCGATCTGCATAGCTAGAGCTATCGGATCGAGGCAATATTTTGTGACGATGCTTGTATGATAATTACTTAAATAATGAATATTGAAGATAAACTTTAAATTTTAAAATTATGTAATATTTAGAGAAAAATAATTTTTTTTTAAAAAAATACTAATTTTAAAAAAATTTTAAAAATATTAATTTATTTATGGGCTAGCTAATAATAGATGCACTCACATCCCTCAAACTTGTCGCATTGGTCATGCATGGCACATCTTTGCCTTTTTTTTATTTTTAAAATAGTCCATATTTGACTATTTTTTAAATTTAAAATTTTAGTCAGATTATTTATGATGAAAATCTAATTTTTATCGCTAATAATCATACCTTTTTAATTTTTTAAATAATTTATATATGGTAGATTATTTATGATAAAAATATTTTATCATGAATAATTAATTATTTATGATGTAAAACATATTTACTTCATAAATAATTATTATTTACGACATAACATTTATGTCATAAATAATCAAAACTTTTTAATTTTTTAAATAATTTATTTATGATAGATTATTTATGATAAAAAATTTTCATCATAAATAATAAATTATTTATGATGGAAAATATATTTACATCATAAATAATTAATTATTTATAATAAAAGATTTTCATTTTAAATAATCCCATCTTTTTAATTATTTAAATAATTTATTCATGATAGATTATTTATTATGAAAATTTTTATTATAAATAATCAATTATTTATGATGTAAATATGTTTTACATTGTAAATAATTTTTTATTTATGCTGAAAAATTTTCATCATAAATAATCGAGCCTTTTTAATTTTTTTAAATGATTTATTTATGGTGATTATTTATGATGGAATATTTTTATTATAAATAATCAATTATTTATGATAATTTTTTTTATCATAAATAATTAATTATTTATGATAATTTTTTTATCATAAATAAAAATTATTAGCGATAAAAATTATTTTCATCATAAATAACTATATTTGTAATGAAATTTTTTTCATCGCAAATAATTTCATCGTAAAAGATAGGATTTCTTGTAGTGTAAGTCATCATGGTGATCTCAAATCTGAGGGATACTTATACCCATAGCCCTCGAAAATACTCTTGATAGCAGAGTGCTCTGGAATAATTATATTTAGTATAGATATATTTCTATATCTCACCCATATAACATACCAATATCTCTACAGTCTTTGGTTAAGAGGACAACATACTCATATAGCACACACAACTTACACTCGATATAACTATCATCCTTATAATAGTATATCATTTGATCATAAACAGATTTAAGAACTAAACGATAAATTCTTTTTTATCGATTTAATATGGTCCTAAGAACTGAAGAAAAAAATCTATTTTTTGGATCAGGTTCGTTTAGATATGATTGGATCAGGAAGGATATTTTAAAAACTTTTTCTCTAAGATTCTAATCAAATCTGAAACTTCTCAGATCTAATCTTATTAATTTGATAATAAAAATAAAATTAAAAATTAAATCTAATTTAATTATACCTTTATTTTGGATAATCCAATTATCCTATAATGATCCTGATATTTGCCTGAGGTTCTGGATGTAGCCACGTAAGTGTCTGACCTCTACTGATATCCACTCGAGCAGGATCTAAAGCTCTTCTCCTTCTCAATCAATCCTCCAAAAATTAGCTCTAGATCTAATCTTGAAGGTCTTCAAAACTACTTTTGAAGAACAACCATTGTCTCTTGCAGTAGTGCTGCCTTCTTCCTTTCCTGGTGCCTTTCACTTGCTTGGATTGCACCTTGTTCATGCTCAAAAGCCCTTGGGCATGGAGAGGAGAGAGAAGATTAGGGGGTGGCATAAAAAAGGAGGGAGAGGGGCTATGTGGCATGGGCTAAAGGTAGAAGAATTGAATTCTAGGCGCAAACAGGATTTATATAGACCCTACTGCACCATGCAGTGCCACATCATCCAGGCCAATCATGGCCCTTTATGCAATCAAATCTAAATCTGATTGATGAGATGACATTATCTAATCCAATCAGATGAGAGACCCTCAAAAACCTCCTTAGGTGGTGCCAAGACTGGGTCAAACAAGACTTCTAGGTGCCATACAGTTTAATCCCTTGAAGTAATCTGGAGTCCCATCTATATGGGACTCCATCTTTTATCCTCATGGGGTGCACACCTTCCTAGGCATGCACGCCCTTTCTATCTGCTTTTTAGCATGGGGACAAGTCTCCAGGTACTCTCCTATGAGTGCATGACACATGGGCAGATGTTTAAGTATCCAGGGTCAACATTTGACCAATGTCCGAAGATAAGATTTAGCAGGTGTTGTCTCAAATTTATCTCATAAATTAAGACAACCCATTTTTTATCTGGACAAGTTTCAGTCAGACCAAATAAAGATTTCTGAGTGAGTTCAAACATATTTGGCTTAATCAAGACAAGCTTTAATGATTGTTAAAGAAGAACATTAGGCTCAATCGTGTGCTAGCATGATTTTCTTGAACCTAATTGAATCTTATTCAAATTAATTGAACTGGGTTAATCTAATTGATGATATCCAGATCTAAACCCTTATTTGTGTGATCCAGTTAGGTTCAATTTCGCATGGTAATGGAATATGTCATGATCTCTATCATCGACATCATCGAAATACCTTCCGATGGATTAGAACTTTTTTGATTCAGACAACTAGTATGATCGATCATCCAAATCATTCTAATTGCTCTCAAAATCCATCAGTAACATCTAGTAGCATATGTTGGCAATCCATCAAAACTGAAAGCAAACCTCTCTGTGTAGTTATCTATGTGATTAAATTTCTCTATCTTGAGCTCCGATCGGATTAGGGTTAACGTGATCTCGTCAAAATCCTAATTTCCATCATATGAATTTATCATTCGATTCAAGTCCAATGTGAAAATCCTAATAGAAATTCTTTTTATTATTTCACTCTGCCATGGCCATGGGCTCTATGCTAAACCTCTTAAAGTTTTCTATGCTAAACCTCTTTAGCACTTCCTCTATGTACATTTTTTGTGAAAGACCTAAAATCCTATTCGGTCTATCTCTATAGATCTTAATTCCTAGAATAAAAAATGATTCTCCTAGATCTTTCATGGAGAATTCTTTAGATAATCATATTTTAACTATGGTCAACATGAAAATATCATTCCTAATAAGAAGGATATCATCCATGTACAGTACGAGGAAGATAATAGTACTCCCACTGACCTTTTTGAAAACATATGGTTCCTCTTCATTCTTGATGAAATCAAATAATTTGATCACATTATTAAAATGAGTATTCCAGCTTTGAGATGCTTGCTTAAGTCTATATATGGACCTTTGCAGCTTGCATACTTTGTGATCAATATCACTGAATGTGAAATCTAGTGGTTGTTCCATATAGATATCTTCCTCAAGGTATCCATTTAAGAACGTCGTTTTCACATCCATTTGTCATATTTCATAATCGAAATAGGCTGCAGCAACAAGCAATATGCGAATGAATTTTAGCATGGTTACTGATGAAAAGATATCTTGATAGTCAATTCCTTCACACTGACTATATCCTTTTGCCACTAATCTAGCTTTGAATGTCTCCACATTTTCATCTGCACCAATCTTTCTCTTGTAGATCCATTTACACCCAATAGGTATTATACCTTCTGATGGATCTACCAAGGTCCAGACTTGGTTTGAGTGCATCGAGTTAATTTCTGACTTCATTACCTCTAATCATTTTTTGGAGTCGATATCCGATATCGTCTCGTCATAGGTTTTGGGATCATCACCATAAATCCTATTACCTACGAGGAATATTTTCTCTACTTCCTCTGAAATAGTACCTAAGTACCTCTCAGAGGGATGGAAAATCCTTTTCGATCTATGAGATGGAGGAGGTAGTGATTGTATTGGCTCAACCTAATTTGGTTCCATAGAATCCTTAGCTTGTTGCTCTTGTGAGATTTTTTCCTCGAGCTTGATCTGCTTTCCAATGCCACCATCTTGAATAAACTATTTTTTAAGAAAGATGGCATGCCGACTCACAATCACATTGTGGTCTTCTAGAATGTAGAAATAATATCCTAATGACTCTTTAGGATGTCCTATGAATCGAGCTCTAAAGGACCTATAGTTTAACTTGTCCGCTTGTTGTCTTTTGACATGAGCCAGACAATCCCAAATTCTGAGATGACTCAGACTTGGTTTCTTATCATGCTATGTCTCATACAATATGGTAGGAATGGTTTTAGAGAGAATCCTATTCAGTAAATATATAGCAGTTAACACACTATATTCCCATAGAAAATCAAGAAGGTCTATGAAGCTCATCATAGATCGAACCATATCTAATATGATTCGGTTCCTCCATTCTGAAACCCCATTGAGTTGAGATATTTCAGGTGGAGTCCATTGAGAGACTATGCCATTTTGCTTGAGATAGTCTAAAAATTTTCGACTAAGGTATTCACCTCCTCGATCTGATCGAAGAATCTTAATGGATTTTTAGTTTGCTTTTCAACTTCATGTCTGAATTTCTTAAACTTTTCAAAGGCTTCAGACTTGTGTCTCATAAGATACACATATCTATACCGAGATAAATCATCGATAAAGATTATGAAGTAGTCAAAGTTGTCTCTAGCTGGCATATCAAATGGACCGCACACATCAGTATGTACTAGGGCAAGTAGTTTCGTGGCCCTTTTCCTATGTCCTACAAAAGGAAGCTTAGTCATTTTGCCATGAAGACATGATTCACAAATTGGATATGACTCGAAAGTCAACGGACTCAATAGCCTGATTTTCTTCAATTTGTTAATCCTATCTTCTGCTATATGACCTAGCCTTAGGTGCCATAGATACCTATCTTTTGGACTATCCCTGGGTCATTTTGATCCTATGGTATTTATATTTTGCTCGATATTAAAGATAGATATATCAATATGTAACTGGTAGAGATCGTTAATAAAAAAATCACTTACAATTTTATTTGTTTTATAAAGAATATTACAATGGTCCTTAAGAAAACTAATTACATAGCTTTCTTATGCTAAACATAAAATAGAAATCAAATTCCTGCTTGCAGCAGGCACATAATAACAATCTCTAAGTACTAAATCTAAGCCTGACGGTAGTCGAAGAGGGTAGGTTCCCATGGCCATAGTAGCAATCCTTATTCTATTTTCAATGCATAGGATCATCTCACCATCCCTCAGCCTCCTGCTATTCTCAAGATCCTGCATAGAAGTGCACAAATGAGCATTAGAACTAGAGTCAAGCACTTAACTGGATGCAGACGAAATCATGAGGTTAGATTCAATGATGAGCATACCTCCAGAAGGACTTGTCTCCTTCATATTCTTCAGGATGGCCAGGTATGTAGGGTAGTTCCACTTCCAATGGCCGTCAATATTACAATGGAAATACTTTTCTATGTCAGCGGCTTTCTTCTTTAGCTCTGCCTTCTTTTTTTTTTTCACCTTCCACATTCTATTTTTTCATAAACTTTTTCTTCTTTCCAAAAACTTTCTCTTGAAAAAAGTTCATTCCATAGCAAATACTGAGCCTTTAGAACCTTTCATAGAAAGCTCAGTAGTAACCAGCATATTCATAAGCTCAGCTAGAGTATTCTGAAGTTTATGCATATGGTAGTTCATGATGAACTGTCCATATGCATCATTCAAGGATTGTAGAATTATATCATTCTACAGATTCTGATCTAACTTCACTCTGAACTTTTCAAGCCCTTCCAAGTCTTTGATCATCATTAGATAATGATCTTGGACTGACTGCTCATCACACATTTTAGTCTTAAATAGTCATTTAGTGATGTAATATTTGGCTGCGCAACTCTGTTCACCAAACAACTCTTGTAGGTGAGCCAACATTTGATGGACAGTCTTAATATCTTCATGTTAGTATTAAAGCTCATCAGACATCGAGCCCAACATGTAGTATCTAGTCTTATTATATTCATCCGTTCATTTATCAAGAGATGCTCTCTGTTCAGCGGATGGACGAGCTGGTAAGGTGGGAGGATCCTGATCTAATACATGAGTCAACTTCTTGGAACCCAAAATAATTTTGAAGTTTTGGAGCCAATCTTTGTAATTAGGTCCGGTCAGTCTATGGGTGTCTAGGATATGAGCTGGTGAGTTGGATGCAAATATTTTTCTTTTTCTATAGAGAGTCAAAGTTTGTAGTTAGATTTTATAATTAAAACTTGACCAATTTATTTAGAAGTTTGATTTTAAATAAATTAGCTTCCACTATTTTCTCGAATCCCTATACTTTCTTTATAGAGATGCGAAAATCTTCACGATTACTGATTTCTAGTGGATGGTGTAGTCCCACCAATTGACTCATCACCTTACCTAATAGTTATTGGTGATGAGTTAGCCAATGAGTGAACAACTCTTGTCTAATGATTCTCTAATCATGGTGTACCTAGACTTGGTCTCTAATTTATGAATCTCACCGTGTCCGAAATATTGATCAACTTCTTAGTTATGTCAGACCCACCATTTGTACAGATTGGATTTCTAATTGGGTCTCTCACCATATCCAAAATATTGAGCCCAATCCATCCTCCAACCCATAATATTCAATGCCTAATAGATATTGTTGCATCTTTTCGGTGCAACTGAACTACTGTGACCAATCGAGATTAATCAACCCTAGGAAGGGCCCGTACATCTATAATGATGGAAGACCTTAGACTTAATCTTTTCTTAGAAAGATTTGATTTAGGTCTCTTTAAACTTGACTTGACATAGCCATAACTATTATGACTAACCTAGTGGCATGGGTTAGCTCGTATCGTTAGCCACCTTAGATCAGGACTGGGTCGACAAATATGGCCAGATAAGTGAGATCGGTGGAAGGGATATGTCATTAACTCATAAGAATACATTTGAGTCGAGTAGCTCTCAATTAAAAATCAGTCAGTCGTATCTGCCAAACTTACCTTAGACACCAAATTATTGAGTCAAAACCAATCAGGTTAGCCTACAATCCAGACTCTAATCACTAAGCCTAATTAGATCTTAACTTGATCGATCACTCATATGACTCGACCTTGACTCAGACTTAATCCTATTAGGTTGGTCAATTTAAGTACTTTTGATCTCACCTAATCAACTTTTGATTTGGTTTGATCAACCGCTAGACCTAATTGAGCTACCCAAGTCCGAACCTAATTTTATGAATATATCTTAGATCTGAAAATTCTAAATTTTAGATCTAAAATATTTCATAATCTTAATTCTAAATTAAGTTTAGGATTCATAAATAAAATATATGTATAAAATTTTAGAATTTCAGGATCTAGGATTTTGTAGAAAATAAGTTTTGATTTTTGATTAAGGTCGAACGTGGAGCACCCCTACACACCATAAGAACACCCCATCGAATGAAAGGAGAGGGCCTTTAAACTCTACTTCATTCTTAGGACCAAATGGCCAAGGAGAACGTCTTAATCAGACACATGATAAATCTACAAAACTAGTTAGATCTACATCATATATCACATATATAAAAATTAATCTAACTAAAAATATGTTTTGCATATATCTCATGTATCATATCATACATGTTTTTAGATCTAAATTATCTCATAAATATCTAAAAATAAGATTTAAATTTGATCATATTAAATTAAAATTTATTCTAGATAATTTTGTCGAACTATTTTAGAACTAGTCTAAACATGCATCTATCATATCTCATATGAATAAATTAAATAAATTAAATAAATTTATTTTTTATTTTTTAGATTTAATTATAATATTTATAATATTAAAAAATAGTAAATAAATAAATCTAAAAATTATAATTAATTAAATTAAAATTATGATCATGCTAGACTATACATAGAATAATTCTATTCCTAGTCTAGTCATGCATCTCATACATCTTAGATCTAGATTATTTAATTTTTAATTTTCTAATTTTAGATCTAATCACATCTAATGTAACATCTAAAATCATCTAATTATAAAATTAAAAATAAATTAAAATTAGATCTAATAAATTATGGAACATGGCTCTCATATCAGTTGAAGAAAAAAACCTATTTTTTAGGTCAGGTTTGTTCAGATCTGATTGGATCAAGAGGGATATTTTAAAAACTTTTTCTCTAAAATTTTAATCAGATCTAAGACTCCTTAGATCTAATCTTATTAATCTAATAATAAAAATTAAAATTAAAATTAAATCTAATTTAATTATACCTTTATTTTGGGTAATCTAATTATCCTGTGATGATCCAAATATTTGCTTGAAGTTCTGGATGTAGCCACGCAAGTGCCTGGCCTCTATCGATATCCACTCGGACAGAATCTGAAGATCTTCTTCTTCTCAATCAATTCTTCAAAAATTAGATCTAGATCTGATCTTGAAGATCTTCAAAATTGCTTTTGAAGAATAATCGTTATCTCTTGCAGTAGTGCTGCCTTCTTCCTTTCCTAGCACCTTTCACTTGCTTGGATTGCACCTTGTTCATGCCTAAAAGCCCTTGAGCATGAAGAGGAGAGAGGACTAGAGGGTGGCATAGAGAAGAAGGGAGAGGGACTATGTGGCATGGGCTAAAGGCAGAAGAATTGAATTCTAGGCATAGACAGGGTTTATATAGACCCTGCTGCGCCATGCAGTGCCACATCATCCTGGCCAATCATGGCCCTTTGTGCAATCAGATCTAAATCTGATTGATGGGATGATATCATCTGATCCAATTAGATGAGAGACCCTCAAAAACCTCCTTAGGTGGTGCCAAGACTGGGTCAAACAAGACTTCTTGGCACCATACTATTTAATCCCCTAAAGCAACCTAGATGGCTTTTATCCTCATGGAGCACACGCCTTCCTAAGTGTGGATCCCCTTCCTATCTACTTTTTAGCAGGGGGCAAGTCCTCAGGTACTCTCCTATGGGTGCATGATACATGGGCAGATGTCTAGGTATCCAGGGTCAATATTTGACCAATGTCCGAAGATAAGATTTAGCAGATGACGAAAAATAGCAGGTGTTGCCTCAAATTTATCTTATAAATTAAGACAATCCTTTTTTGACCTGGACAAACTCCAATCAGACCAAATAAAGATTTTTGAGTGAGCCAAAAATATATTTGGCTCAGTCAAGACAAGCTTTAATGATTGTTAAAGACGAATATTAGGCTTAATCATGTGCTAGCACGATTTTCTTGAACCTAATTAAACCTTGTTCAAATCAATTAAACTGGATTAATCTAATTGATGATATCTAGATCCAAATTCTTATTTGTGTGATCCTATTAGGTTTAGTTTCGTATGGTAATAGGATATGTCATGATCTCTATCATCGATATTATCGAAACACCTTCCAATGGATCAGAACTTTTTTGATTCAGACAACTAGTATGATCAATCATCCAAATCATTCTAATTGCTCCCAAAATCCATCAGTGATACCTAGCAGCATATGGTAGAAATCCATCAAAACTGAAAGTGAATCTCTAGGTGCAGTTACCTATGTGATTAAGTTCCTCTATCTTGAGCCCCGACCGGATTAGGGTTAAGGTGATCTCGACAAAACCTTAATTTCCGTCATATGAATTTATCATTTGATTCAAGTTCAATGTGAAAATCCTAATAGAAACTCTTTTTATTATTTCACTCTGCCATGGCCATGGGCTTATGGACTTGATTCTCATGATCATCATAGGGCTGCTCCTCATCTACCGAGGTAGATAGATCCCCTATTGGTGCAATTCAATTCCTACAATGAACATGCTATAGCCAACATACATCTTAGAATTTCGAATGACTAGGAGATCGAGTTATGGTGTAGTCAAACTATAATACCCTTAAGGTGAACTGTCGATGCACCTTAGGTCAAAGAATTAGACACACTACTGTAGCTTCGAGCCAGTCATCGATGAGAAGGTAGACTTCCTCATGACTGCTCGAGGTGGTCACGCTCAGTGTCCTCATTCTCTAACGAGTATCTATACTCTCACTCTGGTGTCTCTACACCGTATCTATCCAAAAGAAGTAATCGTACACCAACCTTTCGGATCAATCACCATGCTCATGATGATCCTACGGTCGGAAGCATTTTATGAGTTAATAATGAAAATTCATGTCTTAAATTTTCAACTCTTGAAAATATGAACTATCATTATCATTAACTCAAGGGATGTATCATAAACACTTTCAAATATGCACTGTGATAGAAAATAATTTATTTTATTATTTATAGTTAAAATTATAATTTTGCCCTTAGAAGTATATTACAAGTGTCAGTCAATTTGGCTTCTAGGGTACACATATCTAACAAGAACTTCATCACATCACAAGAATTCATTAAAAGATGTACATATGCAATGAATAAGCTAGAAAACTTTTATTTATTTATAATTTATATATATTTATAGTGAGCATAACTGTCTATAGTCTAGATGATTGGCTTTGAAATATATTTTTCAATAATTTTTATTTTGACTAAAGCCAATCGATATAGTATTGTATATCCATCTTCGACCTATAATCATCAAACTTTTTAACTCTAAAGGCTTTAGTGAATGGATTGGCCTGATTCTCTTTTCCATCAATCTTCTAAAAGTCGATATCACCTTAATCCATGATCTCTTGGATAAGGTGGTAGCGGCACAAAATATGCTTGGTGCAATGATAAGACTTTGATTCCTTTGCTTGAGTTATGGCTCCAGAGCTATCATAATAGAGTAGAACTGGACTATCAATGGAGGGTGCCACTCCTAGCTTGCCAATGAATTTTCATAACTATACAGCTTCTTTCACAGCATTGAATGCAGTAATATATTCTGCCTTGTAAACTGAGTCAGGCATGGTATGTTGCTTGAAACTTTTTCAGCAAATTGCTCTATCATTTAGGATAAATATGTATCCCAACATGCTCTTGATATCATCATGATTGGATTGAAAACTATATTTTGTAAATTCCATAAGTTTTAAATTTGATTCTCCATAAATGAGCACCGATCCTTAGTATTTCTCAAATACTTAAGGATTGTCTTTACAATCTTCCAGTGGTTCTCCTCCAAATCAGATTGGCATCTGCTCACTATCCCTAATGAGTATGCCACATTCGATCGCATATATATCATGGTGTACATGATGGATCCCACTATCAAAGCATATGGAATCCTACTCATATGCTCTCTCTCCTGAGGTGTTGTCGAACAATCCCTATTTGAGAGAAAAATTTTATGGTCTATCGGTAGATAGTCTTTCTTAGAATTCTACATGCTTAAATGCTTTAGTACAGTATCAATATATATGGACTGGGATAACCCAAGCAACCTCTTAGATCTATCTCTATATATCTTCATTCTTAGAATGTAGGATGCTTCTCCCAATCCTTCATGGAGAACTATGATGACAGTCAAATCTTTATTTCTTGTAATACTAGGATATCATTTCTGATTAAGAGAATGTCATCTACATACAAAATAAGAAATATTACTATAGAACCATTAACCTACTTGTAGATGCAGGATTTTTCTCCGTTCTTAATGAAGTCAATCATTCTGATCACCTAATCAAAATGCATGTTTCAACTCCGAGATGTCTACTTTAATCATCTATGGGTGTGAACTCTTTAGATTGTATCATATACAGCTCTTCATTTAGAAAAATTATCTTCACATCCATTTACTAGATTTTATAGTTCAGATGTACTGCTATCGCAAGCATAATCCAAATAGACTTGAGCATTGTCATAGAAGAAAACATCTTGTCATAGTCTATACCATAATGCTGACGATATTCCTCGACAACCAGACGGGCTTTATAGGTTTCTACCTTTCCATCCACGTTCCTTTTTTTTGAAAATCCACTTACATCCTATGGGTCTCATCTCTTTAGGTGGATCAAATAATGTCCATACATTGTTGACTTTCATGGACTCCATTTTAGATTTCATGACTTCTAGCCATTTCTTAGAGTTAGGATTCTGCATTGCATCCATATAGATGATTGGATCCTTATTGTTCTCTTTGAGTTCAATAGAATCACTATCCCGAAGCAAGAAAATATAGTATCTATTCGGTTGATGCGGCACTCTACCAGATCTCCTTAATGGTGGCTCTACAATGAGTTTTAGGTTTGATCTAATCAAATTCGATTCTGTAGGTTTACTAGATTGTATCGGTACTTCTACTTATTGAACTTCCTCAAGTTCAACCTTAAAGGCTTTTGTTCCTTCTCCAAGAAACTTCTTTTCCAGAAAGACAACCCTATTATCGATAAATAACTTTTGTTCTTCAGGATGATAGAAGTAATATCTCCTAGTTTTCTTGGGGTATCCTACAAACAAACACCTATCAGATCGTAGTCCAAATTTATTAGTTTGTAAACATTTTACATAAGCCGGACATCCCCAAATCTAAAACTAGTAGAGTGTCAGTTTCCATCTGGTCCGTATCTCATATAGAGTTTTTGTGACTAACTTGCTCGAAACATTATTCAGAATCAAATGGGCTGTTTCAAGAGCATGACCACAAAAAAAAAATAGTAGAGATGCAAACCCCATCATGGACTAAACCATGTCTAACAAAGCTCGATTCCTTCTTTCTGACACTATATTATGTTATGGTATTTTAGGAGAAATCTATTGCAAGAGAATCCTATTCTCTCTTAGATATGTGAGAAACTCACTAGAGAGGTATTCACCTCCTTGATTAGACCGAAGAGTTTTAATACTCTTTTTAGTTTGTTTTTCTACTTCATTACAAAATTGTTTGAACATTTTAAATGAATTAGATTTATTCTTCATCATATAGATGTATCCATATCTTGATAGATCGTTTGTCAATGTAATGAAATAGTTATACCCTTCTCTAACACTTATGTTCATTGGTCCACATACATCACTATGTACTAAACCTAGAACATCTGCAACTCGCTCATCCTTTCTAGTAAAGGATGACTTAGTCATCTTTCTAAGAAGACAAGACTTATAGGTCGGCAATGTTTCATAATTATTGACATCGAGGGATTCACTACTACAAAAATGGCCTATGACAGTGATTTTCGAAACCGCTGCCATAGCACCTACGATAGCGATTTTCATTAACCGCTGCTATAGGTCAGACCTATAGTAGCAATTTTTGTAACCGTTGCTATAAGTTTGATATATAGCAGCGGTTAACGAAAATCGCTGCCGTAGGTCGGATCTATAGCAGTGGTTACAAAAAATCACCGCCGTAGGTCAACCTATAGCAGTGGTTCATTATAACCGCTGCATAAGTTGGACCTATAGCAACGGTTAGTAAGAATCACTGCTATAATCTAATTTATGGCAGCGATTAATTATAACCGCTGCCATATATATATATATATTTATTTAAATATTATATAATTTTAAGATTTAATATTCATCTTCATTATTCATTATCTAAATAATTATCATTAGAGTGTCATCGTAAAAGATTGCCTCGATCCGTTGGCCCTAGCTTCATCGATCAAAAAAATTCGATTTCGACGATTACAAATGATGATGCAATGATCTGATAAATGAAGATCTTCAATGGATCCAAAAACCTACAACGATAATCTTGGTGATGTTTATAGTGTACTATCAAAGTTTTACTTCAATCGAATATCGTTATCTTGATCAATTTAGTATAGATTAGTTTCGACCATTAAATGATAAATGATTGATCAAAGGACCAAATGCTATCCAATTATGAGATAATTTTTTTTATAAATAATCTTGGCTACTACTTTAATCATTTTTTATGATGGTGATTATAAAATTCAACTCGTGAGATGAAGAACGATCTAAAACTATACGTCTCCTAATAACCATTCTAAAACTTCACTGGTTATTATGCTTGTGCTTTTACAATATCTGCTTAACCTGAATAGTTTATATGAAAATAATTTAAATTTTACTATCATCGCCATATAAAATATTTAAAATTATAATAAAGATCATTTAACTAAAAAATTATCTCATAATCAGACGTCGTTTAACCCTTTGATCGCTTATTTTTAATTTAACGATCGAAATCATTTCGTACTCAATTGATCATGATAACGATATCCGATTAAAGTAAAATTTTGATAGTATGGTACAAACATTTATTGAGATCATCATTGTAGGTTTTTGGATCCATCGAAGATCACCATCTATCAGATCATTGCAGCATCATTCATGATCGTCGAAATCAAATTCTTTTGATCGATGAAGCTAGGGCCATCGGATTGACACGATATTTTACGATGATACTTTAATGATAATTATTTAGATAATGAACGATGAAGATGGACATTAAATTTTAAATTTATATAATATTTAAAAAAATAAAAAAAAATTATTTTTCATCTATGGCAGTGGTTATCAAAAATCACTACTGTAGATCAAGATCTGTGACAGCGATTTTGGATAACTACTGCCGTAGATCTATGGCAGTGGTTCGATAACCGCCGTCGTAGATCTATGACAATAATTCAATAATCGCTGTCGTAGATTAGGTTAAAAATTTCTAAATTTTTTCTTCCCTCCCATGCGCACTCAATCTCTCTCGCTCTCTCTCTCCCCCTTCTCTTCATCGTCGGTGAGGCTCCTCTCCCCCGATCGACGTCGCCCCTCCTCCCCCCCGATCGACGTCGCCCCTCCTTGCCCTCGATCGGTGCCGCCCCTCCTTCCCCCTCGACGGCACCGCCCCTCCCCCCTCCCTCTCTAGCCCCCCATCCTCGGCCTTCCCTCACCGCCCCCCCCACCCGACCCCCTCACCCCTCCATCTGACCTTCCCTCGGCCCCCAGCGAAACCCCCCTCTAACGAACCCTCATCTGACCCTCCCTCGGCCCCCCGAGAAAACCCCCATCCCACCCTCAATCCGACCCTCCCTCGGCCCCTAGCGAACCCCCCTCCGACGAACCTCCATCCAACCCTCCTTCGGCCCTCGTAAAACCTCACCCCCCCGCTCCTCCATCGACCCTCCCTCGGTCCTTAGCGAACCCCCCTCGGTGAACCCCCATCCGACCCTTCTTCGACCCCCATAAAATCCCACCCCTCCACCACCACCATAATTCTGACCTTCCCCCGATCGAGTGCGAAGCCTCCTTTAGCCTCCTCATTATTGTGCCCCGCTTCTCTTGGCCCCCATCCCCGACAGCCCCTGCTCTCTCTCTTTTTTTCTCTTTTTCTCTCTTCTCTATCTTACTATCTTGCTTTTATTTCGTAGATTACCTCTAGTGCCATCGTCCTTCTCTAGCATCATCGTCGGCAATCCTCGGAGCTTTCGGTGTGACCCGCTCTCTATAGCCACAAATATAATTTTTTTAAATTTTATAGTATTATTTATTAATCATGTATATTTATAATAATTTATAAAATATTTATAATAAATATTATAAATATTTATTATAAATATTATAATTATCTATATATCATGATTTTTGGGCCGTGCCGTGGTGGTAGCCTTAGGTCGTGCTATGTCGGCGGCTGTGGACTAGATCCATCAATGGATTGGATTTGGATTGGAATCTGGATATTCATATTCAGACCTAATTTTAATTATTGATACTAGATTTGAATCCGAATATCAGATGAATCTATACTTGAGAGAGGAAGGGAGGGATCCGGCCTCACCGCCATCATTGGGAGGGAGGGGGTCCAGCCTCACCGCCATCATTGGAGGAGGGGGTTCGGCCTCCCGATGAGGGAGATCAAGAGAGGGAGAGTGGGAGATCGAGAGAGCGAGATAGGGGGAGGGGGTCCGACCTCGCCGACATCACTGGGAGGGATGGGATTCGATCGATGAGAGATCGAGAGAGGAAGGGATGGGATCCAACCTTGCCGACATCACTGAGAGGGATGGGGTCCGATCTTGCCGGTAAGGGAGATCGAGAGAGTGAGAGAGGGAGGGATGGGATCTGACCTCACCAGCGAGGGAGATTGAGAGAGGAAGAGAGGAAGATCGAGAGATGAAAAAGCTGAAAGGGAGGGGTTCGGCCTCGCCGCCATCGTCGATGAGAGAGATCGAGAGAGGAAGAGAGGAAGTGATCTAGGGGATGGCACACAGTCGAGCCAGCTCGGATATGCAGCCGAGCCAGCTCGGGTCGTGATCTAGTCGATTGGAGAAAGACCCTAGCCGGATGTCTCAGGAATGGAGCTCACTATCTCAGGCATGGAGCCGGCTTGGCTTTCGAGCGAATAGAATTTGATATGTCATGATTTTATATTGATTAATATTCATTAACATTGCAGGTCACGATGGCACCGAAATGCCATCTAGCTTTCACCCCTGCCTCTCAGTGGGTTACGCATAATTCAGCATCCAAGGAGCAGTCAGAGCATACTCCATCCATCTCGATATTGGCTGCTCAAGGATCTTCATCGCTAGCATCTACTCTACCGATGACATCTACTCTACCGATAGCTGAGCCTCTATCATCGTAGGCATCTGAGTGTACGTTTTCATTATATTAGCATAATTTTATTTTTCATATAGTATTTGTACACTTATATATTTGCATAATATATTTGCATTATAGGTGTATCATCCAGTCGGATATTTCGTAGTCCCATACGTATGACACACGTGTGGAACCGCCAGCATCAGGTGATGGTGCAGTATGATATGGAGGGGACGTCGGTAAGGAAGACCGCGTGGGAGATGCATTCCTTTTTTGGAGTGCTTGTGAGGCGATTGGACATCATTCCCATAGAGCCCAGAGACTGGCATTTGATGGATGTTGCCGTCAGGGATCGGATATGGGAGAAGATATGGATAAGTACGTGCATCTTAGTTATATTTATGCATTTTATATATTTACACTATATATATTTGTTTAGAATAATTTTGTAACTGATTTTTGATAAATTTATGCAGAGGAGGTATGACTTTTTCGATCACGAGAGGACTCGAGATGTCCGACTAAAGAAGATCGGAGAGTTGTATTGGGGTTACAAGATCAAGCTCCACAAAGGATGGCTCGAGCACCGATGAGACACTCCGAAAGGAGCTTGTTCCTTGGATACAGGACTGTCCTTCGAGTCAGTGGGAGATGATGATTAGACACTGGAAGAGCCTAAAGTTTGAGATAAAATTTCTAACTTTTAAATTTTTTAATGTACTTAAAATTTTATTTAAATTTTATTTAAATATTTATTATTTATTTGAATACTTGTTAAGCTACCTTCTGTTAGAATTGAGAGAACCATGCAGCCTAAGAGTATACGCACACTTTAGGCTACGAGTCTATGGCCAGTTGTGTACATAGAGAGGTAATTAATTCTAAATCTTATTAAATAAATTAAATTCATATTTTTTATCATCTTTCTGATAAATTTATTCTTTGTTATAGCTGATAAGAGATGGAGTGATGCCCAGTCATAGTGAGATCTTTCGATCCAGCCGCACGGATAAGATGGGCAAGCCGATGAACGTCGCGATCGGACATATTTTTATAAGTATTAAATATATTAGTATATATGATTAGTATTATAGTATTTCTTATATTTTTTTTAATTTATAATTATAGGATCGGTTAGATGCGCTCGCGAGCAAGGGCCCAGATACCTTTGGGCTGCATGACCATTTGTTTCAGGTCTTGGGGCTTGAGCACTCTAGGAGGATCCGATGTAGGTCCGGACACACACCGATGAGCTACTGGTTCGAAGCAAGCATCTCCTTACAGACTCTCGATGTCGTCAGTCGAAAGGAGCTTGAGGATACATTGGCTCAGGCAGATCATGCTACGACGTGGGCAAATCGAGCTAAGGAGTGCACATCTCATCTAGAGGGCATCGTGAGAGATATGATGTTGATGCTCAGTGCGTATTTTGGAGTCATGAGTTTCGAGAATATGTTGGTCCATATTTCAACTTTAGCTCCAACTCTAGCTCCGACTCCGGCTCCAGCTTCGACTCTGGCTTCGGCTTCAACTCCAGCTCCAGCTCCGACTTTCGATGATGTCGACAACAACGATGATGTAGATTTAGGAGGCTTTTGATGTATTTTTTTTTTAAAAAATATTATAATAAATTTTATTTGATAATAAAATTTTAATATTTTAGAATAATTTTTATGTTTATTATATTTTTTTATATTATATATTTCTATTTATCAAATAAAATATATAGAAAAATAAAAATTTTATTTTTTTTAATTATTCAAGATCTATGATAGCTATTTTATAATAACTGCCATATCCATGCTGACTGTTGTCATAGGTCTGGTGCCAACCGCTATACTAGACCTATGGCAGCAGTTAAAAAATTACTGCTATAGATTACCTATGATAGTGGTTATGTAACCATTGCCATAGCAGCAGTTGTGATAGATTGATTTCTTACAGCGATTTATAAACTACTATAATAGGCTATATATGATAGCGGTTTTAACAATCGCTACAATAACCACTGCCATAGAGCTACGGCTATGGCCGCAGTAGCAGCGGTTAGAAAATCGCTGCCATAGCCTATGGGAGCAATTTTTTGGGCTACTGTAATCGCTGTCGTAGTTCTTTTTTGTAGTAGTGATTCCTCTTTGACTAACCTGCTTATACTATTCTTATTTATATGATCGAGTCTACAATACCAAAGATGGGCATCAGTGATATTATCTAGTTTAGGATATTTATTCGAAGTGTACATTATACTTATAGGCTATGATAAAATGTATATGTCATTTCTTTGTTATCCATACATTATTGTAACATCATTTATAATGATATCATAATAATTATCCTTTATTAATAAATGATAATCATCTTTGACCAAAAGAATAATAGATATTATATTCATCATAAATAATGGACAATACTGACAATCACTCAAAATGATAATTTTTGTTTTAAAAATAAGTTTGATAATTTCTAATGCTAGGACTGAAATGGGACTTTCATCCCTAATATTCAAGAATCTCTCACTATTTTCAAACTTTCTACTTAAATCCTCACAATGAATTGCAAATATGTATAGGACTATCGGTATTCAATACCTAGGTAGTAGTATCACAAATAAAGAAATTATAAGATGTCATCATATAACATCCTTGACAAGCAACTTTTTGCTCTTTTCTCTTGTTATGTCTATTTGGGTGTTATCATATAATATCCTTGATGAGCAACTCATTACTCTTTTCTCTTGTTATGTCTATATGAGTCAAAAGACTACCTTACAATGGTCAGCTTTGGACTCCCTAGTCTGATTGGGCTTATATACCCCAGCATGAAACTCTTGCACCTTATTGATATTTTCTTTCTCAAAGGAATAATTTTTTCCTAAGGACTTTAGCACTTGAAGCATTTTCTCAGACTGTAAATCTTCAAATTTACTACTAATTCATTATTCATAATTGCTCTCATTATGAATTGCATTGTGACTTGGTCCTCAATCCACTTTTGATAAGTCCTTCTGGCCTTATTACATGATTGGGCATGGGTTCTTCAGGTATAGAATCCATAAGTATATATAAATTTTTTTTGTGCTCTAGAATCAATTTCAACTTTCGATACCAGTTATCAAAGTTGGGTCCGACAAGTTTGTCACTATTCAACAGTGAACAGAGCAATGACCAACTAGACATATCTAAAAAGAGAACAACAGATCTATTAGTATATGAATTATTGAAGTCTAAAGATATGGACTTTAGTCTAAAGATTCTTTCACTATTTTATATGAATTAGTAGCCTCTACCTTTAATTTGAGAAATTATCTTAATTCTTTAGCGGGTAGAATCCATACAAACTGTATACGGGCTCGAGGAAAGCTCTGACTAATTCGTGTATATTTATGGGTAGATTTGTTATCTATTATTTCTCCAGACAACTTCTAGTATTTGATTCTATCCCAAGAGCCTTTTCAGTTGGCTGTGGCCTTCTCTGCAAGGTCTGGTTAGGTCCAACCGTTAACATGAATATATTTAGCGAATCTAACTGACAAATGATCAAACTCGAGAAAAGCTCTGACTAATCCAATCATTCATCAGCTAGCCCAACAAAGTCATCATATAATGAATGGCAATTCCAACACCTAGATGAACACCAGATGTAAGGCACCTCTAATGTTTACCTAGATAATTGAACTCATTACTATCCACTTTAATAGAAGGCTATGATCTTGTTATCTCCATAATAATTTTATTTTAAAGATCTAATAATTTAAAAGATTTGATTAAATATTTAGAGAAGCAAAGGAATGATTAACCAACAGTCAACAATCCTCTCACTGACTTCACCAAGTCTTAAAGAGGACTAATAACCAAGCTGATTTAGAGAGCACCTAAATTGGTCACACTGATCAACCTTAGTGATATGGGTAGCTTGAATCATTAAGTAATCTAATCAAAACATAATGTACCATGATGGTTAGGTAAATGAGATCGATGGGAGGAATATGCCATTAACTCGTCAGAGATTCATCAATGTGAGTAGTTCCCAATTAGAAACCACAAGTCAATAGTACTGAACTTATCTTAAACACCATCTAGTTAATTAATATTATTTTGATCGGTAGGATTTGGTGTGGTACTTTCAAGCCTTGGGGGGCCATAGGAGGAGCCAGGGTGTTGGCTTCGGAAGACTAGGATGGGTATGATCCGATAGGAGTTATCCTAGGATGAAGGTAGTGTGTAGCTCTGCACGGACTCAAGGTTCAGGTGTGAGGACCTTGAGGGGCTTGGTAAGTGCTTCGAAGATCTGGAACACAAGATGGAGCAAAGAACCAAAGCTAGGAGAAGAATCAATCAAGATAAAGGGTTGACACATAGGTGGACTGGCTCGGATATGCAGTTGAGCTAACTCAGGCTGAGATCGGATCGACTCGGGGTGCAGTCGAGCTGATTGTCTCAGGCAGACAGAAGATAGGATTCAGATGATACACAGTCGAGCTAGCTTGACTTCTGACGGAGCCGGCTGGATGATGATGAACAGAACTAGATAGGGGTTTTCTGTTTGGAGTCTTAAGGCCTGGTCCAATAAGGTCTTAAGATGGCTAACACATGTATGGGTCGGATTTAGATCCAGGGGATGAGAGAAATGGAGACATGGATGTATATAGGCTCGATGAGTACTTTCATGTATTGGATTAGCCAGAGGAGTTTTTGGTCGGACCTAATAGCTATGTATAAATACATAGATTGTATTAAGATTTTATAACGTATATTAGAATACAGATCTTTTCTCTTTCAATCTTTCTTCTCTCTTCTCTCTAGAGTTGCCGCCCCAAGGGGGCGCCTCCCTCAAGGCCAAGGAGGGAGGCATCCCATCATAGATCTAAATTGGTAGATTGATGATTTGCTATCCTTAGAGAATATTAAAGATCTTCTTAGATCCATGCTAAAGATCAGTGGTTTTCGCAACATGGTATCAGAGCTAGGTGATGCCATGATGATATTACAATAATTGGTATTAGAGCCTGATGGTGCGTGGAAGTGAAGGTGAAGTCATACAAGATAAAATCAAAAATCTGCATAAGTATTCCATGCTATGTCTCAGATCTACCTTTGTTATTGCTGTGGTTTGGCCAACCGGGAGCAGCGGTTTGAAGGTGGAGGCTAAGTGGATTAACGGAAAGGATTTTTTTCAGGGTGGAAGATTTGGGTGCATGATTTTTTGATCGATCTTGATTGGAGAGATCGGGGGTGTATGATGGATGACAAGAATCTCTAGAAAGATGGATAGTAGGGGCTGTTTGGCGGATGAAAAAAGATTTTTCAAGGGGTAATGGTCGAAGGAAAGTTGAAGAAGTGACTATACATCCTTTGATTGCAGAAAAGCGGGAGAAGTAGTCGGGGATGCATTCAACAGTTCGATCAGAGCATGGATTTGCGAAGCCTTGGAGGTGATGGAGATGGATGATCCATGGAGGTCCAGCAGGTCAATATTGGATGGCTGATCTTTGATCATTTTTCTTCTATGGAAGAGTCATGATTCAGATAGAGGATGGGGTATGTGTACCAAGAGAGGACCCAAATACCTATGAGGAGGTAGCATAGAGATGAGGCAGGGAGTGTTGAAGTGCTACAGTAGTACTTTTCTGGAGGCACGGGGCTAAGAAAGGCTCGACGGTGCAGCAGTCGAGATAGGTATCTCAACAAAGAGTGTCAGGTGGCATCTTAGGGAGATCAAGAGCAGGTCTCAAGGAGATCCAAGAAGTCTTAGGAGCCTCGAGATGAGATAAGTGGGTCTGAGCCCAGGATAGGATTTGAGCTATAGTTCCTCAGCAACTAAAGCGATGGCTGGTGCAGGGGCAGAAGAGGAGAAGGCTAGGATAGAATTTTCTAGGGTTTAGTCACTAATTTTAAGAAGTTGGATGAACTCTTAGATTTTAGAGATGCCCGTGGGTTGCGGAGGTATTCGAGATGGCTTGGGAGGGATCCATGGAGTATGGAGGATCCAAAGGGACAGTGATGATGTTCGAGGTGCAGTGGCAGGCTTAGCAGTATAATATTGAGTGGTTAGCCTCGGGGGTCTCGATTATAGAGTCAACTTTTGTGGCATCAAGTGGGATTCAATTTTAGGTGGAGCACCGGACAGAGGTGGCTTCATCGATGGAGATGTGACATGAGTTCAGAGCTGAGGAGTACAGGAGGATCAATATCCTAGCATCAATATTGGAGATGCACAATTTTAGATGGAGCAGCATGTGTGAAAAAGACTAGCAAAGTTTTGAGAAGATCGTGTTAGGATATGCAGCGAGTTTCGATACAGGAATGCCGTAGGATCTCAAGAAAAGTTCAAGATAATTGATGTAGCTGCCAAGCAGAAGGGTTTCTACAATTTCAAGATGGTGCAAAGAAGCAAGCTAAGGTCTTCAGCGATGGAGGCGGTCACTCCAAAGACCTCAAGATTGGTAGGTGTTGTCCTGCATGGGCTCAAGATTCATGTGTGAGGATCTTAAGGGGCTTGGTAGGTGTTCCAGAGATCTGGGACATAAGGTAGAGTGAAAGACCAAAGTTAGAAGAAGAATCAACCAAGACAAGGGACTGACACACAGGTAGGCTGGCTCGGATACGCAGTCGAGCCAGCTCGGACTAAGATCGAGCCGACTCAGGGTGCAATCGAGCTGGCTATCTCAGGCAGACAGAAGATAGGATTCGGACGATATGCAATCGAGCCATTTTGGCTCCTGATAGAGCCAGCTCAACAATGGCGAACAGAATTGGATGGAGATTTTCTATATGGGGTCTTAAGGCTTGGTCTAATAAGATCTTAAGGTGGCTAACACATATATGAGTTGAGTTTAGATCTAGGGGATGAGAGTATGGGAGACATAGGTGTATATGGCCTTGATGAGTGCTGTTATGTATTGGGTTAGCTAGAAAAGTTTTTAGTCAAGTATAGCTATGTATAAATACATAGATTGCATTAGGATTTTATAACGTAGATTGGAATATAGATCTTTTCTCTCTCAATCTCTCTTCTCTCTAGAGTTGCCACCCCAAAGGGGGGCACCTCCCTCAAGTCCAAAAAGGGAGGTGCCCCATCATAAATCTAAATTGGTGGATCAATGGTTTGCTGTCCTTAGAGAATATCAAAGGTCTCCTTAGGTCCATGCTAAAGATTAGATATTTCTGCAACATGGTATTAGAGCTAGGTGATGCTATGATGATGTTACAACATGATTCACCTAATAATTCAGGCTCAACCACTGAGCCAGAATCAAGGTTCATTTTGGTCTAATCAAAGACATGGATTTGACCAACTACAACTATTGTACTGGCTCTAGAGAACTCATGATTTAATCTAATTTAATTTTTTAGTTAAATTTAATTATTTTCTTTAAATAATTCATTAACTCTTTGATTCTAACCTTAGGTCTAATCTAATTAAGAGAACCTAATTTGAGTTATCCCATATCCCCATGATTTATGAAAAATGTTATTAGATCTTTGATTCTTCAATCTAGATCTCTTAATTCTCAATTAAGTGTATCATACAATCATAGGTTTGAAATAATTTTAATTTTGTAAAATAATTTTATAAGTATTTTATGCAAAAAAAATTTGTTTCAGAACTTGGGGTCAACCCCTTCCTGATCAGAGTCGACTTCTTATAATGGGTCGACCTGTGGGTCGGCTTCTATGACAAAATAGAAAGCTTAAAATTTCATCTATAGTAAATAGGTCAATCCCAACAGAAAAGGATCGACTATTCAGGGATTGGGGTCAACCCCTGCAAGCATGCTAGCAACTATTACAGAGTTTCAGCCTTTCTACTTTTTTGCATAAACTAAAATAAAATCAATCATAAAATTTTTTTAGATCTCATCTAAACTTATTTATGATTCTAGATTTTATTTATAATGATTAAAATAATTTTAATCATTAAGATTAGATGATTATTACTTTTCAAATATTTGTATCTCATATAACAAATTCTAGGATTTCAAAAATCTAAGATTTTGCAAAAAAGTAAGTTTTTCTTTTCGCTTTCATCTTTAAAAGGATCATCACATAGAATCGCTACATGCCATAAGAGAACCCCATCGTATGGAAGGAGATAGCCTTTAAACTATGCTTTCTCTTATGACCAGATGTCCTGGTGACTACCCCAATCTAATTACTTGCTAATCAGATCATCTAATCTAACAAAATATCTTTGATCAAAATCAGATTTAAGCATAAAACTTATTTAGATCTAGTCTAAATAATATGAAATCATATCTATACAGCATATAAAATCATGTTATGCAATGTTTACTTTGATACCAATTGAAGAAAAAGTTGGATAGTTCCATGCATATAATTTTAAAATTTTGTAGTAGAATAGGCTAGATTAAATTATTTAATCTAGATTATATGCAATAGATCATATCTAAACTACCTTGCTCAGGATCTTTAACATGATTTATGATGCATAAAGATCTAAAAAATAGTCTTGCATCAATTACATTGATGTCCTAGATCAGGTCTAACCATTAGAATTGATCAAGTTCTAATCAAATGAGTTTAGAACCCATTACCTTTGCACAGATCGATGAACACCACTATTGATCTCAAAGATCTGAAGCTCTTGAGGGTTGCTCATAGCCATACAGGGTGTCTGGCCTCTACGAATCATCCATTCTAAGCTCCGATCTGATCCATCTTCCTAGAAGTGTTAGCTCGCACGAAAGACTGCAATATGGCTGATTCTTCTTCTTTTTCAGAACCTCTGAATACCTTCAAATCTAAAGAAGAACTTCAAGAAGGAATTGGTAGAAGAAGAAGAGGAAGGAGAACTCACTTTTCTCTTTGATTTTTCTTACAAGAAAACCTAGATCAGATCTAGGTCTTTCTCTCACCCAAAGGGGAACTAGTTTCCTCTAAAACTCATGCCAAGGGAGAAGACCACCCAAGCCTCACATCCAAAATCCTAGAACCCTTCTTTGTTCACCCAAAACTTAGAGAAATCACATCTCTCCCACATCCAAGAGACCTTTTATATAGAAGAATAGATAGGGTTGATGAGTCAAGGACTGGTTTGAATCAAATTCAAACTATCACTCATCCCTATCTCAAATAGAATTTAGATCAAATCTGAATTCTACTTAATCCTCATATAAGGGCTCTTAGAGTGTGTAATAACAAGAGTATTGGCATGGGAATTCTTCACGCAAAAATACTTTTTGCATTGAGAATTGTTGGTGCATAAGATAGGTGGTAGGGTGCTAGTCCAATCCAATTAGACTCTAGGTTTTAGTTATTTGGTTCCAACCAAATTAGACCCAAATAAACTATAGTGAACCTAATCTAATTAGGTACATTATGGTCTCAATTAATCCCAATTAATTGAGCCAAAGATTTGATCAAATCAGAAAATCTCTATCCTTGGTGATTAGGTCATCTTATAACCTAATCAGGTCAAACAAAATTGAATCCAATTTAATTAGATTTGATATAATCCTTATTGCTCAATCAAATTGAGCTAATTAGCAATCCAATTGCTAACTAGTCCTTCTATAATTCACTAATCCTTAGCAAATTAATTTATTGCAACTTTTATACAAAGTTAATCATCAATCAAATTGATAATTGAACCCTTAAATGATTCTCAATATTTTATCAACCATATGATCAGTCAGAAACTTTTTTAGAGTGTGACCCCATAGATTCAAACCTAAGCTAGTAGTATAGGAACAACTTTCTATACTAATTAAAACAATCATCTAGCAATGGTACTCGATGTCTGGATAGGCCGAATATATACTAAGCAACATCCAAGAATCTAAAGACATATGGTTACATTATAATTCATCCCTTTGATCTCAAGTGCTCAGAAAGACTTAGAGTTTAATTGTCAACCCCAAATGAGTCATCCATATTGCAAATCAATCTTTCATATCCATCACATTGATTATTCTGATCGAGAAATTGCTAAATTAAAACACAGTGATGCACTATCTTCAATTTTACTTGGAGTCAATTCCATCTTAACTTATGCACCTACTTAACAAATATTTGACTACAACCAGAAATCTTTTCTTACTAAATTAGAAATTCAGATAGTCTGATATCAAAGTACAGTGAGTTGCTTGCAAGTTACCATGGTGATCTCAAGTTTGAGGGTTACTTATACCCATAGCCCTTGAAAGCACTCTTGATAGTAAAGTGCTCTAAAATAGCCATGTTCAATGTAGATGTATCTTTATATCTCTTCTGTATGTCATACCAGTATCTTCATACTTCTTGATTAAGAAGACCAATAATCCATATGACACAGTGACCTATACTCAATATAACTATCATCCTTATAATAGTATATCATTTAGTCGTGATCAAATTTAAGAACTAAATAATAAATTTTTTTTTATCAATTTAATATAGTTCTAAAGACTTCATCATATCATAAGAGTTCATGAGAAGATGTATATATGTAACGAATAAGCTAAAATAACTTTTATTCATTTATAATTTATATATATTTACAATGAGCACAATTGTCTACAACCTAGACAATTGGCTTTAGGACATTTTCCAACACCGTGGAAGCCCTGACTCGAGTCAGTGCATCTCCTTGTGATGGATACATCATCGATCAGTAATTTTAAGGACTTGGGTGTGAGTAAGGCATTTTTGATGGACTGGTCCTCTAGTGCCACTAACATGGCTCAGACTTTTGTCCCTACATCTCGAGATTATGCTTGGCACGTCATCATCTTTATAGCTAGAGATTTCCAGAATACCAACCATTGATGGGTTATACTCCCAGATCATTCAACGTGCGCCGCTTCTCGATAGCGATAGCATGCTAGAAAGGAGGTCTGTTTCCTTTGTTCCCAAGAGGTATAGTCCACAAGGCCTCTCTTGCAGTGACATTTGTCATGCTATGAGAGGGCTATAGCGGAGGTGCCCAAGCTTGGAGTCTTTATAAGAGAGGGTTAGCCAGTCCAATATTGGTGTCCATCACTTTCCTAGAGGTGTCATGGTTGCGTTGCCTAGTCCATCACTGCGAGAGTGTGGGTGTTTTCATCCACCTATGCGGGCCTCGATGGGGCCGCAATTGGTCAGAGGGGACTTCCATAGAGTGCCATGATGGGAAGCTGGATTTGGCATAGGAGGTGTTGGAAAATATTACCATCACTAGCGATGGAGTTGGAGTGGTGGTCATTAAAGGTTCCTTCACTATTGTACCTCTTTAGGGGGTCTTAAATCTCTTTAGAGGGTTATTTTATCCTCCAGAGGGTGTGGCTTTGTGGCTCTCCTTGGAGGTGTATCATGGAGGCAAATGTACCCCCATCCACCATGGAGCTGCACCATCACCCTCATCGTTGTCGTCGTCATTCTAGCTCCCCACATGGGAGTCCTGCAGCTGGTCGCCAAGGGCCTTGCCAAGAGGAATTGCTAGAGCCCGCACTTTAGGGTACCTTCTTTTCGTGGTTTGATCCCATCACGCATCTACATCTATTGTAATAGGCCTTGAATGGGCACCTTCTTGTAACAAACCTATACAAATTCTATGAATAAAAGGTTGCTTGTTTGTTAGCTCGATTTATGCTCGTTTCTTGTGTAGTTGCTATTGTCTTGAATGGCTCCCATCGGGGAAAAATCCTAAGATAACTCGCGGCTGACACATGTGAACTAATGGGTGAGGTTTCACATGTGACCGTGTAGGATCCTCAAGAAGTTAGCCCCCTCGTCGATCTAATCTTGAAGAAAAAGTATGTAGGGTTTCATGCATATATTTCAATTTTTTTTAAAAAAAAACAACGTAGCGAAAGACTTAGATTAATCTAATTAACCTATTTATGCATGTAATCAAATCACTAAATACCTACATCTAGGATCTATAACATGATATGATGCATCAATTAAATCTAAAATACAAAATAAATTGGTATTGATTATATCAATATCCAAGATCAAATCTAGCAAACCCTAGATCAAATATAGGTGTAAAAGAGATTGAATCTATTTACCTTAGTGCGGATCAAGAACACCGCTGCTGATTTCTATGGTTATCTTCATTGCTCAAAATCGCACAAGATGTTTGGCCTCTTTGGGTTATTCACATGAGGCTCCTATGCTAATCGGAGGTTTGTTAAATGAAGATCTGCACGAAATACTAGCTTCTTGCAGATCCCTCCTTATGGTTGATCTAAACACCTTTCTTCAAAACTCTTAGATCCTCCAAAAGATAAAGAATAGAAGGAGGATTAAGGGAGAGAATTTACTTTCTAATCTCTTAAAATATGGAGAAAAGAAAGCTCAAGGAGAAACCTCTAAGAGAAGACCCTTCTTCTCTTCCTTTTCACTCAACAAGACAAACCCTAGACTTGTCCTAAAGAAACCTCCCATGCCCTAACAAGAGGAAACCCTCTCCATTAGAATTCCCCATGCCCTTTCTCTCTTTCTCTCTTATTTTTCCCATGGAAAATTTCTCTTTCTCTCATGCCATAAATCCCTTATAAAGAGGCACCCCCAATGTCCAAGACCAAGTCAAAGACCTAGTCATATAAGGAAACAATGGAGGCATCCAACTCTTGGACGCCTCATAGGAATTTGCATGAATAAATTCACACCAATAGAAGAGGAGGGCATGATATCTCACAAGGAAAAAATGGGCGACAACTAATAAGGATGGTGGAATGAACTTCCAAAGAAAGAGGAAATAGTTTCAAAGAATCAAAACTCTATCTAATTATTCTTTGTTTGACCAATTCAAATAACTTTCCAAAACAAAAGAAGAGAGGGTGCAAGGGACTATTATTGGTGGGAGAATTCTCATGCTAATATGAGAAAAAAAAATAATAGCATGGGGTTTGGGGTATATGGCGCAAGGGATGAGGGAGAATCCTAGTCCAATTGGAACTCTCTAATTTTAACTAGATCAAACCTAATTTTAAATCCTATTGAACTAGGATTAGCGTAACCTAATTAAGGATGATCTTAGTCCATCTAGGAGCCCTATTAAATCAGATTAAATCATATTTAAATCTGATTTAAATCTTAATTTAATTAAAAATTAGATGCACTCAAGTTTTAATCAAACAAGAAATTGATCTTTCTTGCAATTGACTTATCTTATAAACTAATTAGAATTGATATAATCAAGTCCAAATCAAATCTAATGAATCTAATTCAATTAGATTTAATTTTAGCCCAATTGCTCAATCAAATTGAGTCAATTAACAATCAAATGGTAATTAATTCTCCTGCAATATTTGCACTTAATCGATTATCAATCGCATTGACTATTTGATCATTTAAACTGTTGCCCAGCAAGACAACCCAAGAGGGAGGGGTGAATTGAGTTTTTTCAAAATTTAAAATAAGTAAGGTGTTGTTTTCAAAAATAAGTGATGAGATGGTGTATGCTTTAGTTCTAAGGATGCAAAAATGCAAAAATATAAATGCAAAGGAATAAAGTAAACAAGACAATCATAAATACTAAAAAATTTATAATGGTTCAGTGCTTCTTGCACCTACATCCACTCCCCAAGACCCACTTGAAAATTTCACTATAATCTCTCCACGATTATAGTCGGATAGTTTTTCAAAGCTCACTAACCAAAATCTAGTTGATTTTTACACCGGCTCACCAACCACAACCAATCCCTAAGCCAACCCTTGGCTTACAATCTAATTTTCAAGCTTGGATAAGCCTTCCCCTTAGCTTCAAAATCTTATTGAAGCTAAGTTATAAGAAAGAGGAAAGTTGAACAACAAACATGAATAAAAAACTTCTTTAATGAGCAAATAAGTTGATGAAGCTTTTTGGAGTCTTCTTGGAGGAAGGATTTTGAACTGTTTAAGCTTATCTTCTTGCAGAATGAAATCACTTGATTTGATGTTTCTAAAGAAAAATTCTGATTTCTCTGATCAGGTTCGTTCAGATCTGATCGGATCAAGAGATATATTTCAAAACTTTTTCTCTTTGATCCTAATCAGATCTAAAATATTTTAGATCTGATCCTTATTATTCTAATAATAAAAATAAAATTTAAATAAATTAAATTAAATTTATCTTGATCTAGGATAATCCTATTATCCGTTGATGATCCTATAAGCAGCAGAAGATTCTGGATCTAGCTATGCAAGTGCCTGGCCTCTATCGGTATCTACTCAGGCTGGATCTAGAGATCCTCTGCTTCTCTATCATGTCTCTAAAAATTAGATCTAGATCTGATTTGGAGGATCTTCAAAATATCTTTCGAAGATCAGCAGTTGTCCTTTGCAGCAGCGCAACCTTCTAGCTTTCTGTCGCCTTTCTCTCGTCTGGATTGCACCAACTTGGATCCCAAAATACTTTGGGCATAGAGAGGAGAGGGAGAAGATGGATTTGGCATGGAGGAGGAGAGGAGAGGAAGCCTTGGGGTGTGGGAATTGAATTTCTTTTCTAATATTCTTTGAGTTGGGCGTAGGGTCTTATTTATAGACTATGCGTGATCCAACTCCTCTTCTTCCCAACCAATCACAATCCTTTGTAAAATTAGATCTAAATCTGATTGATGGAAATAGAGTCCCTTGGATTCCTCCTTAGATGGCGCCTAAGACCAGTCAAACTTGATTCTTAGGAGAAGTCTAATCGAAATCCAAAAAGAAGATGGAGTCCCTATCCAACAGGGACTCCTGGGTGCCTCCAGCTTGGGCACATGCCAAGGGTGGCGTGCGCCCTCCTTCTTGCTAGGTTCTAGCAGGGGGACAGGCCCCCACCAGCTCTCCAATAGATGCATGACATATGGACAAAAGTCAAAATATCAATGGTCAACATTTGACCAGTCAAAGGTCAACTTTTGACCAAAGTCAAAAGATGAGAAATGACAGATGATCAAAAATGGTAGGTATCATCTTACAAAATAAGACAACCTTTTTCTATCTTGGACATGCTTTAGTCAGACAAAGTGAAGGCCTCTGATCGAGCACAAACTCCTTTGGCTCAATCAGGATAACAATTTATGATAGTAAAAGAAGAACATTAGGTTCAATCGAGTACTAGCATGATTTTCTTGAACCTAATTGAATCTCATTCAGATCAATTGAACTGGATTAGTTCAATTGATGATCACTAGATTCAAACCCTTGTTTATGTGACCCAGTTAGGTTCAGTTCTGTATGGTAATGAGATATGTCATGATCTCTATCATCGACATCATCGAAACTTCTTTCGATGGATCAGAATTCTTCTGATTCGAACAGCTAGAATGATCGATCATCTAAATCATTCTAATTGCTCCCAAAATCCATCAGTGACACCTAGCAGTATATGGTGGCAATCCATCAGAGCTGAATGCAAACCTCTTGGTGTAGCTACCTGTGTGATTAAGTTCTTTAATTTTGAGCCCCGATCAGATTAGGGTTTAGGCGAACTCGTCAAATCCTAGTCTTTGTCATATGATGTAATCATTCGATTCAAATCTGATGTGAAAATCTAAATAAAAACTCTTTCTATTATTTCACTCCGCCATGGCTATGGGATTCTGAACTTGATTCTCATGATCATCATTGGGCTGCTCTTCTACCACCGAGGTAGATAGATTCCATGTTGATGCTATCCAGTTTCTACAATGAACATGCTATAGCCAACATACATCTCAGGATTCCATATGGCTAGGAGATCGAGTTATGGTGTAGTCAAACTATAACACCCTCAAGGTGAACTGCCGATGCATCTTAGGTCAAAGAACCAGACACACCACTGCAGCATCGAGTCAGTCATTGACGAGAAGGTAGACTTCCTAATGACTACTCGAGGTGGTCACGCTCAGTGCCCTCGTTCTCTAACGAGTATCTTTACTCTCGCTCCGGTGTCTCCACATCGTAGACTCAAGACTTATCTACTAAAGAAAAGTGATTCTACACCAACCTTCCAGATCAATCATCATCCTCATGATGATCCTATGGTCGGAAGCATTTTATGAGTTAATAATGATTATTCATATCTTAAATTTTCAACTCTTGAAAATATGAATTATCATTACCATTAACTCAAAGGATGTATCATAGACACTAAATACACATATGTGATAGAAAATAATCCATTTTATTGATTTTAATCAAAATTATAATTTTGCCCCTAGAAGTGTATTATAAGTGTCAGTCAATTCTGACTTCTAGGGCACATATATCTAACAATCTCCCACTTATCCTAAAGTTAATTGACTACAAGTCTAAGTCCCATCTTCTCAAGGTGGGCTTCGAACTTTTGTTGTCCAAACGGCTTTGTATGTGGGCCTGCCGCATTATCTGCGGAGTTGACTCTCTTGACCTCGACGTAACCCTTCTCGAGGTAATCGCGGATGAAGTGGTATCGCCGCTCAATATGCTTGGATTTTTGGTGAGACCTCGGCTCCTTAGCAAGGGCTATGGCGCCATTGTTGTCGCAGTATAGAGGAATGGCATCTGATGGCATTACTCTAATTTCTACAGCAAACTTCTTATACCAGAATGCTTCCTTCGCAGCCTCTGATGCAGCGATATATTCTGCTTCCATGGTGGAATCTGCTATCATGGTTTGCTTGAAACTCTTCCAACTGACAGCACCACCATTGCACATAAAACAGACTCCCAGATGTTGACTTTCGATCATCTACATCGGACATGAAATCTGAGTCTGTGCATCCCTAGACTTGGAGTTCTCCGTTACCAAAGACCAACATCATATCCTTAGTTCTTCTCAAGTACTTAAGGATATATTTCACAGAAGTCTAGTATTCTTCACCTGAATTTGACTGATATCTGCTTGTGACACTCACAGCATGGGCTATATCAGGTCGTGTACATAGCATGGCATACATGAGGCTCCCTATTGCAGAAGCATAAGGATCTTGCTCATGCATTTCTATTTCCTCAGGTGTGCTGGGGCACATCTTCTTAGGAAAGATGAATACCATGTCTGAAGGATATTAATCCCCTCTTAGAGTTTTTCATACTAAACCTCTTTAGTACTTCCTCTATGTACATCTTCTGTGAAAGTCCTAGCATCCTATTCGGTCTATCCCTATAGACCTTAATTCCTAAAATAAAGGATGCTTCACCTAGGTCTTTCATGGAGAATTTCTTGGACAACCATATTTGACTGTGTCAACATGGGAAAATATTTTTAATAAGGAGGATGTCATCCACGTACAATAGGAGGAAGACAAACAGCGCTCCCACTGACCTTTTTGAAAGACACATGGATTTCCTCTTCATTTTTGATGAAACCAAACTTTTTGATCACATCATTGAAATGAGTGTTCCAGCTCCGAGATGCTTGCTTAAGTCCATATATGGACCTTTGCAGCTTGCAAACCTTGTGATCAGTATATCACTGGATGTGAAACCTAGCAGCTGTTCCATATAGATATCTTTCTCAAGATATCCATTCAAGAATGTCATTTTCACATCCATTTGCCATATTTCATAATCGAAATAGGCTACAATGACAAGCAATGTGCGGATAGATTTTAGCATAGCCACTGGGAAAAGGTATCCTGATAGTCAATGCCTTCGCATTGACTATAATCTTTTGCCACTAGTCTAGCCTTGAATGGCTCCACATTCCCATCTGCACCAATCTTTCTCTTGAAGATCCATTTACACCAATAGGTACTATACCTTCTGGTGGATCTACCAAGGTCCAGACTTGGTTTGAGTGCATCGAGTCAATTTCTGACTGCATTGCCTCTAGCCATTTCTCAGAGTCGATATCTGATATTATCTCATTGTAGGCTTTTGGGATCATCACCATGAGCACCATTACCTACGAGGAACATTTTCTCTACTTTCTCTGAAATAATACCTAAGTATTTTTCAGGGGGATGGAAAACTCTTTCCGATCTACGAGGTGGAGGAGGTAGTGTTCTTATTGGCTCAACCTGATTTGGTTCAATTGGTCCTTAGCTCATTGTACTTGTGAGACTTTCTCATCAAGCTTAATCTGCTTTCCAATGCCGCTATCTTGAATAAACTATTTTTCAAGAAAGATGGCATGTCGACTCACAATCACATTGTGGTCTTCTGGAATGTAGAAATAGTATCCTAATGACTCTTTAAGATATCCTATGAATCGAGCTCTGAAGGACCTAAACTCTAACTTGTCCACTTGTTGTCTTTTGACATGAGCCGAACAACCCCAAATTCTGAGATGACTCGGACTTGGTTTCTTACCATGCCATATCTCATACGATGTGGTAGGAATGGTTTTAGAGGGAACCCTATTCAGTAGATAAATTGAAGTTAACAATGAGTGTCCCCAAAGAAAATTAGGAAGGTCTGTGAAACTCATCATGGATCGAACTATATCCAATAGAGTCCGATTTCTCCATTCTAAAATCCCGTTGAGTTGAGGTGTTCCTGGTGGAGTGCATTGAGAGACTATGCCATTTTTCTTGAGATAGTCTAAGAATTTTTGGCTAAGGTATTCACCTCCTCGATCTGATCGAAGAACTTAATGGATTTTTCAGTTTGTTTTTCTACTTCATGTCTGAATTCTTTGAATTTTTCAAAAGCTTCAGACTTGTGTCTCATAAGATACACATATCCATACCTAGACAGATCATCGGTAAAGGTAATGAAGTAGATAAAATTGCCTCTAGCCGGCACATCAAATGGGCCACACACATCAGTATGTACTAGGGCAAGGAGATCTGTGGCCCTCTCCCCATGTCCTACAAAAGGGAGTTTGGTCATTTTGCCTTAGAGACAAGATTCACAAGTTGGATATGACTCAAAAGTCAATGGACTCAATAGCCTATTTTTTTCTAATTTGTTGATCCTATCTTCTGCTATATGACCTAATCTCAGGTTCCATAGATATCTATCGTTTGGACTATCCCTAGGTCATTTGGCATTCACATTTTGCTCGATAGTTAGAATAGGTACATCAATATGTAGCTGATAAAGACCGTTAATAAGAAAATCATTTATAATTTTATTTCTTTCATAAAGAATATTACAATGGTCCTTAAAAAGGTAATCACATAGCCTTCTAGTGCTAAGCATGAAACAGAAATCAAATTCCTGCTAGCTGCAGGCACATAATAACAGTCTTTCAAAACTAAGTCTAAACCAGATGGTAATCGAAGAGGATATGTTTCCACCACCACTGCAGTAACTCTTGCTCCATTATCGATGCATAGGATCATGTCTCCATCCCTCAGCCTCCTGCTATCCTTAAGACCTGTATGGAAGTGCACAGATGAGCACTAGAACCAGAGTCAAGCACCCAACTGGATGCAAAAGAAACCGTAAGGTTAGACTCAATAATGAGCATACCTCCAGAAGGACCTTCCTTCTTGTTCTTCAGGGTGGCCAGGTAAGTAGGGCAGTTCCGCTTTCAGTGGCCATCGCTGTTGCAATGAAAACACTTTTCTTTGGCAGCGGCTTTCATCTTTGGCTCTGCCTTCTTCTTCTTTGCTCCTTCCACCTTCTGCTTTTTCACAGACTTCTTTTTCTTTCCATAAGACTTTCTTTTGGAAGAAGTCCATTCCATAGCAAGAATTGAGCCTTTAGAACCTTTCATAGAAAGCTCAGTGATGACCAGCATGTTCATTAATTCAACCAAGAAATTTTGAAGTTTATGCATGTGGTAATTCATGATGAATTGCCCATATGTATCAGTCAAGGATTGCAGAATAATATCATTCTGCAAATCCAAGTCTAACTTCACACCGAGCTTCTCAAGCTCTTCCATATCCTTGATCATCATCAGATAGTGATCTTGGACTGACTGCCCATCACGCATCTTAGCCTTAAAAAGTCATTTCGTGACTTGATACTTTGGCTGCGCGACTCTGTTCACCAAACATCTCCTGCAGGTGAGCCAACATTTGGTGAGCAGTCCCGATATCTTCATGTTGGCGCTGGAGCTCATCAGACATCGAGCCCAACATGTAATATCTGACCTTATTATCTTCGTCTATCTATTTTTTTAGAGACGCTCTCTGTTCAGTGGATGGACGGACTGGTAAGATGGGAGGGTCCTAGTCCAATACATGGGTTAACTTCTCAAAATCCAAAATGATTTTATAGTTTCTGAGCCAATCTTTATAATTGGATTCGATCAGTCTATGTGTGTCCAGGATACGTGCTAATGGGTTGGACGCAAACATTTTCCTATAGAGAGTCAAAGATTCTAGTTAGATACTGTAATTATGACTTGACCAATTTATTTAGAGATTTTATTTTTAAATAAATTAGCTTTCACTATTTTCTCGGATCCCTACACTCCTTCTGTAGAGATGTAAAAATCTCCACGATTAATGATTTCTAGTGGGTGGTGCAGTCTCACCAACTGATTCATCACCTCACCTAATAGTTATTGGTGATGAGTTAGCCAATGAGTGAACAACTCTTATTCAATGATTCTCTAATCATGGTGCACCCAAACTTGGTCTTTAATTCATAAATCTCATCGTATCCAGAATATTGATCCACTCCTTAGTTAAGTCAAACCCACCATTTGCATAGACTAAATTTCTAATTGAGTCTCTCACCGTATCCAAAATATTGAGCCCAACTTATCCTCCAGCCCATAGCATCCAATGCCTAATAGACATGGTTGCATCTTTCTGATGCAACTGAGCCACTGTATCCGACCGAGAACAATCAACCCCGGAAAGGGTCCATACATTTACAATGGTGGAAAACCTCAGACTTAATCTTTTCTTAGGAAGAATTGATTTAGATCTCATTAAACTAGACTTATCATAGTCATAACAATTATGACTAACCTAGTGGCATGGGTTAGCTCAGATTATTGACCACCTCAAATTAGAATGGAAGGGACATGCCATTAACTCGTACAAGAACGCATTCAGATCGAGTAGCTCCCAATTAAAAATCAGTCGGTCGTATGTGCCAAACTTACCTTAGATACCAAATTGTTGAGCCAGAACTAATTGGGTTAGCCTACAATCCAGACTATAACCTCTGAGCCTAATTAGGTCTTGCTTGATCGTGACTCGATCTTGACCTAGACTTAATCCTATTAGGCTGGTCAATTTAAGCATTGTTGATCCCGTCTAACCAATTCTTGATTCGATTTGATCAACCGCTTAGACCTAATTGAGCTACCCAAGCTCGAACCCAGTATTATGAATATGTCTTAGATCTAAAATTCTCAATTTTAGACCTAATTAATATTTATAATCTTAATTCTTAATTAAGTAGGGTTCATAAATAAAATATGCATAATAAATCCTAGGGTTTCAGGATCTAGGGTTTTGCAGAAAGTAAGTTTTGGGTTTCTGATTAAGGACGAACGTGCAGCACCCCTACACGTCATAAGAACACCCCATCGGATGGGAGGAGAGGGCCTTTAAATTCTTCTTCGTTCTTATGACCGGACGGCTAAGAGGAACGCCTTAATCAGGAACATGTAATACTACAAAATAATTTTAGATCTATATCATATATCTCATATATAAATTAGATCTAATCATGGCATATTTTGCATACATCTCATGTATTGAATCATGCATATTTTCAGATCTAAATTATCTCATAATAATCTAAAAAAATAGATTTAAATTGATCTTATCAAAATAAACTCTAATCTAGACAACTATGTAGAACTATTCTATAACTAGTCTAGACATGCATCAATCATATCTCATATGATGTTTAAAATTAAATAATTTTATTTACTATTTTTTAGATGTTATTATAATAATTATAATATCAAAAAATAGTAAATAAATAGATCTAAAATATGATTTAATCAGATTAAATCAAAAACATGCAAGACTATTCTATAGAACTATTCTATTTTAGAACTAGTCATGCATATTTTCTAATCTTAGATCCAAATCATTTAATTTTAATTTTTTCTAATTTTAGATCTGATCACATCTCATGTGACATCTGAAATCACTTATTTTTTAATTAAAGTATATTTAAAATTAGATCTAAATACTTTTAGAACCTGGCTCTGATACCAGTTGAAGGGAAATCCTGATTTCTCGGACCAGGTTCGTTCAGATCTGATCGGATCAAGAGATATATTTTAAAAATTTTTCTCTTTGATCCTAATCAAATCTAGAATATTTTAGATCTGATCCTTATATTTTAATAATAAAAATAAAATCTAAATAAATTAAATTTAATTTAATTTACCTTGATGTAGGGTAATCCTATTACCCGTTGATGATCCTATAAGCAGCGAAAGGTTCTGGATCTAGCCATGCAAGTACCTGGCCTCTACCGATATCCACTCGGGCTTAATCTGGAGATTCTTTTCTTCTCTATCATATCTCCAAAAATTAGATCTGGATCTAATTTGGAGAATCTTCAAAATACCTTTCGAAGATCAGTAGTTGTCCTTTGCAACAGTGCAGCCTTCTAGCTTTCTGTCGCTTTTCTCTCATCTAGATTGCACCAACTTGGATCCCAAAATACTTTGGGCATGGAGAGGAGAGGGAGAAGATGGATTTGGCATGGAGGAGGAGAGGAGAGGAAGCCTTGGGGCATGGGAATTGAATTCCTTTTCCAATATTCTTTGAGTTCGACGCAGGGTCTTATTTATAGACTATGCGTGATCCAACTCCTCTTCTTCCCAACCAATCACAACCCTTTGTGAAATTAAATCTAAATCTGATTGATGAGAATAGAGTCCCTTGGATTTCTTCTTAGATGGCGTCTAAGATCAGTCAAACTTGGTTCTTAGGAGAAGTCTAATCAAAATCCAAAAAGGAGATGGAGTCCCTATCCAATAGGGACTCTTGGGCGCCTCCAGCTTGGGCATACGCCAAGGGTGGCATGCGCCCTCCTCCTTGCCAGGTTCTGGCAAGAGGATAGGCTCCCACACTATCTCTCCAATAGGTGCATGACATGTGGACAAAAGTCAAAGGGTCAATGGTCAACATTTGACCAGTCAAAGGTCAACTTTTGACCAAAGTCAAAGGACGAGAAATGGCAGGTGACCAAAAATGGTAGGTATTATCTTACAAAATAAGACAACCCTTTTCTAACTTGAACATGCTCCAGTCAGACAAAGTGAAGGCCTCTGATCGAGCACAAACTCCTTTGGCTCAGTCAGGATAACTATTTATGATAGTAAAAGAAGAACGTTAGGTTCAATCGAGTGCTAGCACGATTTTCTTGAACCTAATTGAATCTCATTCAGATCAATTGAACTGGATTAGTTTAATTGATGATCACCATATTCAAACCCTTATTTGTATGACCCAGTTAGGTTCAGTTCTGTATGGTAATGGGATATGTCATGATCTCTATCATCGACGTCATCAAAACTTCTTTCGATGGATCAGAACTCTTCTGCTTCGAACAGCTAGAATGATCGATCATCTAAATCATTCTAATTGCTCCCAAAATCCATCAGTGACACCTAGCAGTATATGGTGGCAATCCATCAGAGCTAAATGTGAATCTCTTGGTGTAGCTACCTATGTGATTAAGTTCTTCTATCTTGAGCCCCAATCAGATTAGGGTTTAGGTAAACTCGTCAAACCCTAGTCTCTGTCATATGATGTAATCATTCGATTCAAATTCGATGTGAAAACCTAAATAGAAACTCTTTCTATTATTTCACTCTACCATGGCCATGGGCTTCTGGACTTGATTCTCATGATCATCATAGGGCTGCTCCTCTACCACTGAGGTAGATAGATTCCATCTTGATGCTATCCAGTTCCTACAATGAATATGCTATAGCCAACATACACCTTAGGATTCTGTATGGCTAGGAGACTGAGTTATGGTGTAGTCAAACTATAACACCCTCAAGGTGAATTACCGATGCACCTCAGATCAAAGAACCAGACACACCACTGCAGCATCGAGTTAGTCATTGACGAGAAGGTAGACTTCCTAATGACTACTCGAGGTGGTCATGCTCAGTGCCCTCATTCTCTAATGAGTACCTGTACTCTCGCTTCGGTGTCTCCATACCGTAGACTCAAGACTCATCTACTAAAGAGAAGCGATTGTACACCAACTTTTTGGATCAATCACCATCCTCGTGATGATCCTATGGTCGAAAGCATTTTATGAGTTAATAATGATTATTCATGTCTTAAATTTTTAACTCTTGAAAATATGAATTATCATTACCATTAACTCAAAGGATGTATCACAGACACTAAATACACATATGTGATAGAAAATAACCTATTTTATTGATTTAATCAAAATTATAATTTTGCCCCTAGAAGTGTATTACAAGTGTCAGCCAATTCTAGCTTCTAGGGCACATATATCTAACAATTTTTTGGAGTTGAGAGTGGAATGCTCTCTTTTTAGGGCTTTTTTACTCTTTTTCTTAATTTTTTTATTTCTTTCAATGATTGAATTGTTATGTCACTTCCTCCAGGTATTTTGTAAGTAATTTTTTTACGTTTGGGAGGCTGGAGAATTCTATTTGACCATTGGAGAAGTAAAAATGATCATTTGAACTCAATCTGCATAGTTCTGGACAGTCTACAGAAACTAGCCATTGGAGCTCGAGTCGAACCTCAAGTCGACTCGAGCATCAGCTCAGGGCCATTTGCTCCGCTCGATCCTTAGCTCGAGAGTTTCTATATAAAGATCAATTTTTCTATATTTTATTGAGACTTCAGCTCATGGACCTCGAGTCGACTCGAGCCTCTACTTTAGATTGTGCCAAATTTTGCTTCAAAATTATCTTCTTCTATATTTCTCCTAAGACTTTGACTTGAGAACCTCGAGTCGACTCGAGCCTCTGCTCGAGACCTTACTTCAAAATCACCATTTTTTGGATTTTCACTAAGACTTCGACTCGAGAAACTCGAGTCAACTCAAGCCTCCACTCAAGACTGTTCCCTCTGAAATTTCTACATGCCTGTCTGTGTATCAGCTCGAGCTAAATAACAAGTTGAACCATGTGTCGACTCGTGGGCTTCTTAAGCTGAAAAATTTCAGTTTTCCTAAAAATTTTTCTCTTCAATTCTGGTTTAGGGATATCCTTTACAAACCTTATTTCATGTGTGATTTATGCTTCAAAAGCCTCCAACTCTTCTCTATCAATTTTCAATTGCATTTATATGGAAGTTTTATTTGGTACTTTAAAATGCATCCTGAAACATAATCTCAACAACTTCATTAGTTCAAATATATACTCAAATATTTTGTTACTCATCAAAATCAATCCTTGGGGTCAACAATCTCTCTCTTTTTAATGATGACAAAACTTTGAGTATATGAGTGAGAAATGTACAATAACAATGCATTAAGGATATTCTCAATAGATTAACGATTTAATTTCTTTTGTATTTTCATATTTGTCTCCCCCTAATTCATGCTTGCATTTTTAATATGTCTTTTCAATTCAAGGTTAAGTTTTCTGCTCGTACTTATTAAAATGATAAATTGCCAGCATATATCCATATGTGTGTGCCAAGCATTAGTATTAAACAATCATACATAGAGTATGTATCATGGCACAAACTCCAAACTTATAATGCACATCATATATGCTGAAAATTTCAATCCTTAACATATTCATGCTTAAAATTTTAAATTTAACATATTCAAAATGAATGAATAGTGGATGAATTTTAACATATTCAAAGTGAATGAATTATGGATGAAGTTTAACATATTCAAAGTGAATGAATTATGGATGAATTTTAATATATTCAAAGTGAATAAATTCATGCTCATATACATATTATTCCTTTTTTTTGTTGTCAATCAAAAATATAAAATTAAGGCAAATGTTCAGAATGAGTGTAAGAGTAAGTGATCATTAGTTTCATTGCATTAAAAAAATGCATTATGATACAATGAAACATCAAGTTCAAAGCAAGATCAAGTTAAGCAAGTTTACATCTATAAGTGCCAAGTACATAAAGTCAAATACAAGCACAGAGTCAAATACAACCATATACTCCTAATACATAGATCTAAGTATAAGAAGTGGACAGACACTAGAGCCTATGAGGCTACTGATTATCAAATGGAATCTCTAATATCTGAGATGAGGCTCGTAAGGTAGAAGGTCTTGCTCTTCTGCTCCTAGTCTTAGTAAAAGATCCAACTACCTACGAGGGAGGAGGTCCTCCATGAGTGTAGACTCTGAGTGATGGTTTGCTCTCACTCGTGGATACCTGGGTGGACTAACCAGGTGATATAGGTGGAGGAGATGGAGGTTGAGTCATGACTATCCTAGCGGCGGCATCTACTGCTGCTGCTGGTGGATCGTACCTGAAGCGAGTCTCTCTATTTTTTCAATCAAACTATCCATGGCTCTAAGTATTGAAATGATGCCCTACTGCTGTGCCTGACCTAGGCTACTAATCGTTGCCATCATCTCAGTGCCTCCAGACTCAACTCTCCTCCTGAGCCGACCAAGCTCCTCAATGATGCTAGAGTGATCAGTGGATGTGTCATGTGTGTGCTCCCTCTGCTCCAGAATAGAAAGCCTCTGAGAGATAGACCTCATCTCTATCTGTATAATCTCTACTCTCTCAGATAGTCCCTGAATCTCTCTACTAACTTTGGTAGATATCATGTCTGCCAGTCTTTCCATAGATGTAGAGTCAGCATGTGGTGTCTGTGGAAACCTCCCCATGGGTGGAGCTCGAGGTGTCATAGGTGTACCATGGTCAGTGTCAGATGCATCTCGGGCTGCAACTAAAGTAGAAGGCTCTCCTGCGTCTACAATCCTAGGCGCTCTCCTCTCTTGACCAGAAATATTCTTGACCCATCTTCCATCCTCTATATGATATTGCATTCTGATCAAGGCTCTCATGTCATAAATATCATAGTGAGATTGCTTCTTGCTTGCTTCATTCTCTAGTGATACTCCTGCAGTCTCAAAAATTCTAATCATGATCATTCCATAGGGTAAGCATACCTTGTTCCTTGATGCAGCCTCTCATATCTGATGCATCATAATACCGGACAGATTTATTTGCATCCCTTGAACCATCAAATACATCATACACAGTTCTCTCTCAAATACAAAGTCATGTCTACCCAGTTTGGGTATAAAAATTTCACTGATGATATAATGAAGAATCCTCATCTCCACTAATAGTGTGGGTGCCAGTACATCTCCTACAATATCATCTCTGCCCACAATCAGTCTCAAATCCCTCCTTTTGTCAGATAACTTATCTGGCATAAATCCTTCCTTTATGATTCCAAAGGTCTGGACCAAACTCTTCTCTATCACCTCAATTTGAACACCTTTTACTGTAGTTGTAATTTTAAAAAATCCTCTTTTAAGATTTTCATAAAACTCTCTAACCAACTTAGGGTACATCGGGATGTCCATTATACAAAAATTTCTCCACCCCATCTTATCAATCCAAGTCCCAATGGTAAAATTATAACTTTCAAAGAAATCAAAATTAATTCTTCTCTCCATTGCTATGGCTCTAGTGGCCATTCTACCAATAGGTGGAGATGGTGGAGGAGAAGAGGTCGGTATATCTTGATCCAATTGAGTTTCTTCCTAAATGGATTCTTCCTAAATGGATTCCTTCTGAATGGGTTCTTCGGAGGATTGAGAAATCCCAAATGGTTAGAAAGTTGCCCATTCTATTCGGGCTTTTCTTCTCCTGTTCCATTCTTCGGCTACATGGGTATTACAAACCTTCTGCACTCCTTGCCATTTTCTAACCATTCTATCCAAAGTCGGCCTTTGATTCCACGAATCAAAGGAAAAGGTTGGTAAGGAGACAAGTGAAACTGTTGGATTGGATTCTTGGGGGGGCGAGAGGCCCTCTACTCGCAAAAATGAAGACTTTCTAGGGCATCGCAAACAATCATGGTTCGTTTTAACCCCTGTGGCCCCCGACCCTCGAGTCGACTCATGGTTTTGAACTAGTTTGCTCGAGTCGACTCGAGCAATAGTTTTGAAACTTCTAGAGTTTTAGAGAGAATTTGATATTTAGATAATGTTTAGTTATTTTCTAAATATTGATCATTAATTTTGTACATAAGATTTAGTTCTTTTGGATTTAATTTGATTTACTTGAAAATTTAGAGAATGAAATTTAATCAGGTTGGTAGCATAGTCCTAAGTCTCTTCTAATAATGCTAATTTTTTTTTCATTAAGGGGTTTTGTGAATATATCAGCTAATTGTTTATCAGTACTAACAAATTTAAGCACCACATCATTATTTTGTACACGATCTCTTTTGAAGTGATGTTTTATCTCAATGTGTTTGGATCTTGAATGTTGAATTGGATTCTTGGTTAAATTGATTGCACTTGTGTTGTCACATCTTATAGGTATCTTATTAAGTTTGAATCCAAAATCTTTTAATTATTGTTTAATCCAAAGAATTTATGCACAACAACTCCCAGCAGCTATATATTCAGCCTCGGCCATTGAGAGTGCTACTAAGTTTTGTTTCTTACTAAACTAAGAAATTAAATTTACTCCTATGAATTGACATATGTCACTAGTGCTTTTCTTATCAAGTTTGCATCCAGTAAAATCAGCATCAAAGTAACCAATTAATTCAAATTGAGATGCTCTGTCATACCATAGTCCTACATTAAGTATCCCAAATAAGTATCTAAAGATTCTTTTGACAACAAGCAAATGTGATTCTCTAGGATCTAATTGATATCTAGCACACATGCAAATACTGAATACTATATCTGGTCTACATACAGTAAGATAAAGAAGTGAGCCTATCATACCTCTATATAATTTTAAATCTACTTTCTTATCTTTCTCATCTTTGTCAAGTTTGCAAGATGTACTCATTGGTGTGCCAATTGATCTTGAACTCCCCATCCTAAATTTCTTGAGTATTTTTTTGTATATTTTATTGGGTTGATGAAGATCCCCTCTTTATTTTGCTTGAGTTGGAGTCCGAGGAAGAAGTTTAACTCTCTCATCATGCTCATCTCAAACTCATCCTGCATTAGCTTAGCAAATTCTTGACAAAGAATTTCATTAGTGGTACCAAAAATAATATCATCCACATAGATTTGTACAACTAATAGATTCTCAGCTTTTCTTTTTAAGAACAAGGTTTTATCAACATTTCTTCTAGTAAATTTATTATCTAGTAAGAATTTACTTAATCTTTCATACCAAGCATGTGGGGCTTATTTTAGACCATACAGGGCTTTATGTAATTTGAATATATGATTTGAAAATGCATGATTTTCAAATCTAGGTGGTTGTTCAACATACACTTCTTCTGCTATATAACCATTAAGAAATGCACTTTTTACATCCATTTGGTATAATTTAAAATTCATGAAATATGCAAAAATAAGCAATAGTCTAATGGCCTCTAATCTAGCTACAGGGATAAAGGTTTCATCAAAATCAATGCCTTCTTTCTGATTATATCCTTTTGCTACTAATCTAGCCTTATTTTCTTAGAATGGTTTCATGTTTATCTAATTTATTTCTATATACCCATTTAGTTTCAATTATTAGATGGTCATTTGGTCTATCGACTAGGGTCCATACTTCATTTTTTTCAAATTGATTTAATTCTTCTTGTATGACACCTATCCAATATGGATCATTTTTAGCTTCTTCTATTAATTTAGATTCAATTTATGAACCAAAAGCAATGTAATTGTTTATATTTCTAAGATAAGATCGTGTTCTTATCCCTTGTAATAGATCATCGATTATAAGATCTTTAGGATGTCCATGTGCATACCTCCATTCTTTTGGCAGCTTCTCTCTTGGACTATGAGAGGACTCTTCATTCTTCTCTTCTTCATTATTTTGAGGTGGAGCATCCTTGAGTGTTAGATTGTCCATCTTGTCATGAAGATTTTCTGTATCCTTATATAAAACATCTTCTTTTCTAATAGATTTGTCATTATATATATTCATCAAAGATAACATCAATTGATTCTTCAACAATGAGAGTTCTCTTATTGAAGACTCTATATATCTTGCTTGATGAGGAGTATCCTAAGAAGATATCCTCATTGGACTTAGCATCAAATTTTTCTAGATTATCTTTTACATTATTAAGTATGAAGCATTTGCAACCAAACACATGAAAATAGTTGATATTTGGTTTTCTATCTTTTCAAAGGTCATATGGGGTTTTCTTTAAAATAGGTCTTATTAAAACATGGTTTAATGTGTAACATGCAGTATTTATTGCCTTAGCCCAAAAATATCTAGGTAAATTATTTTTACACAATATAGCTTGTGCCATTTCTTCTTGTGTCTGATTTTTTCTTTCTACTACTCCATTTTATTGTAGGATTCTAGATACTGAAAAATTATGATAATTTTTTTTTCATTATAAAAGTTCTCAAAGTATCGATTTTCGAATTCTGTACCATGATCACTATGTATGCAAATATTGTTTACTTTTGAAGTTATAACCGTAAGAGCACGGTGTGTAGAGTAGCACGTCCAGTGAGTATGAATCGATCCCATGAGGAAATGGTGTTTAAAATATATCTAAACCCCTGTTCAGGCAAGGTTCAATAAGAATGGTCACAAGTTAATTAAATAAAGAGTAATTTAGAAATAAGTAATGTAAAGGCCTAAGGTTTTTGAATCCGCTAAACCAATGTTTTAGAAAATCTTCCTAATGATCTCCCTAATGATATCCTCCAAATTCCTTCCTTTGTATCAACCAAGTATGGATTATGAAGAGATTAAAACTCAACTAAAACCCATCAAAGTTTTATAAGAAAGAAAAGCATAGAATATAAGTATTGTTGAGCCTTCTCTCTTCATCCTTCTTGAATCAAGTATGAATTACAAAGGGATTGAAATCTAATAATAATTCATCAAGTCTCTTGGTAAGAAGTTTAAAAGACAGAATGACTTCCTAAAAATTGAAAGCTTAAGAAAAGACCCTTAGAAAGATTTCTAATCAAGATCTAGCTTCATCGCCAACCCTAGGAGTTTGCTTAACTAGACATTATTTAGATTAAAATTTAAAAATAAATTTAAAAGTAAAAACTAAATTCCTACACTACTAGCTAGAATTCATATTTCTAATTTTTTTAATATATGCAAAACTTTAAACTAGCCCAATAGCAAAAATTTAATTGCATAATTTAAATAGCATGAATGTAAACTAACCTAATGTTGGAATTAAAATTAAAATAAAAATTTATTGCTAGAAAAATTAAACAATCTTAATGACATACTATTTAACTCCTAAGCCATTGATAGGGGCTTGGAGTTACAAAAGAAATAAACTAAATAACTCTAGCTTTCTCTCTTTTTGAAGGACAAGAAGAAGTAGATGGGTTGGAAAATACTTCTTAAAAAAAAAATCCCCCTCCTTCCATTCTTTTTTTTTTTTAATAGGCGAAGGAGAGCGCGTCGGCCTCACATAAAAATAGAGTTGGTTTTCCATCTCAATCAGCTTCAACGACTTCTATTTTCTCAGAGCTATGCGCTGGATCATCGCATCACATTCGCTTCTATTTTCTCAGAGTTATCCATAACTTTCTTCTTTTGGACAACTCAAGCATCCGATAATCAAATAGAAGGAAGGTGGCTACGCTGTTGGGAGACAATCCATCTGGACATGAGGATGGGGCGGCACGGTGGCATGGAGAGAGGGGTTTCGTAGCATAGTGGAGGACGGCTATGGCGGAGTTGGGCAACGGCACAAAGATGAAGAGAGGAGCCATGGGGTGGTGCTCTCAGACGTGCCGATTCCTTAGAATAAGGAGGAGGGCTAAGGCAGCATGGTGGCATGGAGGTGGTTCCGGTGAGCGTCGACTCCGTGCGAGCGATGACGACGAAGGATCTTAACCGTGAGCAATGGAGCTTGGGCATTCGATCGATCGGCTTGGTGAACTTTCAATCAACTCTGGCGATCGTTGCTTGATCGGATGCAGAGAAGAAAGGGGAAAGGGCAGCTTTTTCCAGCATCTCCGATGGATTCTAATGAGGTGGTGATGGTTGAAACATTGAAAGAAAAGAAACTATCCCTTTCTTAAATTTTTTCTGACAATCGACAGGGTGGATGGAGGCGAGGTGCTGGCAACAAGTTTCCGACAATGGCGAGAGCAAATGGTGATTTTTCATAGATGATCGAATTGTCGGATTGGCCTATGGTCCACGGCCCTATTTCATGGACCAACAATCATGGAGGTTGAAGGTTGAAGATTAGGGATGACTGCTTTGAAATCCATGCAAAAACTGGTCTTCTGACTTTGTTTGACCTCCGATTTTAGTTTCGATCATACCGCTGGAATCTTGAAAGCCTACTCTTCATGTTGGCACATGCTTTCATTCAAAATACTACATAAAAATATTAATTTTAATTAAATAAATTAATTTAATATATAAATTAATCCACTTATATTTAATTTTTATGCATTTATCACTCCCCCCAACTTGAATCTTACTCATCCTCGAGTAAAGATAATTTAAGAAAGGCTACCAAAAACTTTTAATATCATACACAAGTGTACTGGACTTAAAGGTTGTTCTCATATCCTTTTTATAAGTAGAAGATTTTCCATTAGATAGTAGATGAAACAAGTCATTGGCATATTAATAGCCTTAAGTAAATTAGTGAAGTGCAAACTCCTCATTTTTCAAGGATAGTTCTTGACCAACTCCTACTGTTATTTCTGAATCCTCTACTCCATTAGAGTGGTGAGATATTATTTTTATGCAAGTAAGTTTCTCTTATTATTATTATTATTTTTATTTTTATTATTATTATTTTTTGAATGTACAAACTTTGCAATGCCTTAATCTCTTAAGCTTTCTTCTGACTCTTGTAACAAGTTTTCGACCAATGTCTCCCAAACTAGTTGGCCTTAGGGTACTAAGTGTAGAACACCCCTCAGACTTACTGGCTTGAGTCAGAAAGGCTACAGATCAAAGCTGGCTGTATAGCAAAGTTGCTTCACACCTCCACTTTTTGATGCGAGACTCAACGCTTACTTAGGCGAGGAGGCCCGATTACTTGGTGAAATAATGCTTAAAATTTACTTTTATTATCTCTTTTTTTATTTTATTTTTTTAATTATTATTATAATAAAGGGAACTTTGTATTTATTAATACCTACACATATCCCATAAATAGATTCTTCTTTGATGCAAATAGGAGGATTGGAATTATCTGAAAATTGATTTCATTCTTACTTTCCCTCTTTACTTGAGTCTATTAATATTTTGCCCCTCATCATTTCATAAATCATCTAGACTGTTCAATCAATTACTTATCAAAAGTGTGTGATTTAACCTAAGTCCAAAATTGACAAGTGTAAGATTAAGAAGGTAAGGGTAGCATCCAATTATTTACTTATTTTGCTTATTATTCCCCCATAAAAATAATTTCTAATTATAAGCATGATATGGTATAAAAGAGAACGAGGACACCTAAGGAAGAATTTTCTTGAGCTCTCCCCCCCACTTTGCCAATGGAGCTTATTTGATCTGATAATGCTAAAAAGAAAACTAATTAAAAAGAAAGAAGCTGGGTTGCCTTCCAAGAGCGCTAAGTTTAAAGTCTTCAGCCAGACTAAATAGTGATAACAGACTAACCGAGAGATGTTGGTTCATAAAGAACCATGGCTTCTCCATAGATTCAGTGGGCTGTTCCAAGAATGGTTTTAATTGTTGACCATTAACTTTGAAAGTAACACCATTACTTGGGTTTTAAATTTCGACAGTCCCATATGGGAAGGTTTCTTTAACCACGAAAGTCCTGTCCATCTAGACTTAAGCTTTCCAGGAAAAAGATGTAACCTCGAATTATACAATAAAACTTTTTGCCCAAGAGTAAAAGATTTTCTATGAATTACTTGATCATGAAATACTTTCATCCGTTCCTTGTATACCCTGGCATTCTCGTAAGCTTCATTTCTTAGTTCTTCTAATTCTTTTATCTGAAGCTTCCTATGGGTTCCGACTACGTCAAGGTCCATATTTAATTTCTTTATTGCCCACATGGCTTTATGTTATAACTCAACAGGCAAGTGACATGGTTTTTCAAACACAATCCTATAAGGAGACATTCCTAGATTTATCTTGTAGGCGGTGCGGTATGTCCAAAGTGCACCAACTAATTTCACAGACCAATCCTTTCTATTGGCATTAACAGTTTTCTCCAAGATTTGTTTGATTATCTATTGGACACTTCTACTTGCCCACTTGTTTGAGGATGATAAGGTGTGGCCAACTTGTGGGTAACATTATATTTTTTCATTAGAGTGGCAAATGATTGATTGCAAAAATGTGTTCTCCAATTACTAATGATTGCTCTAGGGATACCAAAGCAAGATAGAATATTTTCTTTGAAAAATTTAATGACCACTTTGCTATCATTGGATTTACATAGAATAGCTTCTACCCACTTGGAAACATAATCAACAGCCACTAAGATATACTCATTTTCGAAGGAATTTGAAAATGGTCCCACAAAATCAATTCCCTAGACATCAAAAATTTCAACTACCAAGATTGAATTGAGTGGCATCATATCTTTCTTTGTAATTCGACCTATTTGTTGGCATCGATCATAACTTTTGCAGTACACATGTGCATCCTTAAATAAATTAGGCCAATAAAATCCATATTGAAGTACTTTGGCAGTAGTCTTCTTGGATGCGAAACGACCACCACATGCTTGGTCATGACAAAATGACAGAATACTTTTAACCTCATTATTTGGGACACACCTCCTAATGATCAGATTAGAACACTGTTTAAATAGATATGGATCATCCCAAATGAAATACTTTATTTGGAAAAAGAATTTATATTTATCCTGACTAGTCCAATGAGAAGGCACTTTACCAATGGCTAAATAATTCACAATATCTGCATACCAAGGTTCAGTGGACACCAATATGAGTTGTTCATCTAAAAAATACTCATTGATAGGTGGTTCGTTAGATGGCACAACTATGATTCAGGATAAGTGATCAGCAACTGCATTCTCTGATCCTTTCTTATCTTTAATTTTTAGGTCAAATTCTTGAAGGAGCAAGATCCATCAAATTAAACGTGTCTTAGCATCTTTCCTTGTTAGGAGATTTCTAATGGCTGAGTGATCAGTATAGATAATAACATGGGACCCAACCAAATAGGATCTAATTTTTTCTAAGGCAAAGACAATGGCTAAGAACTCCTTCTCAATAGTGGTGTAATTTAGCTGCACATCATTTAAAGTTTTATTGGCATAATAAATAACTCTCGGTAGCTTGTTGATTCTTTGACCTAAGACTGCACCTATAGCATGATCAGATGCATCGCACATGAGTTTGAAAGGTTCGATTCAGATAAGTGGATGAATGATGGGAGCTGAAATGAGTACCTTTTTAAGGAATTCAAAAGATTCAAGGCACTTAGAAGTAAACTCAAATTTTGCTTCTTTCGCTAACAAATTCGTCAAAGGACGAGCTACTTTGCTAAAATCAGGTATAAACCTTCTATAAAATCCAGCATGTCCTAAGAATGAACGAATTTCTTTAATAGTCTTGGGTGGTGGAAGACTTGCAATAAGATCAACTTTGGCCTTGTCAACTTCTATTCTCCTTTTTGAAACAACATGGCCAAGAACTTTACCTTCTCTAACCATGAATTGACATTTTTCCCAATTAAGAACTAAATGCTTCTCCTTACATCTTCCTAGGACTATTCTTAGATGGTTTAAACATTTGGAGAAGGTATGACCAAACATAGAAAAGTCATCCATGAAAATTTCTAAAAATCATTCACTCATATCGGAAAAAATGCTGATCATACATCTCTGAAAGATTACTGGAGCATTACATAGTCCAAAGGGCATGCGCCTATAAGCAAAGATTTTGAATGGGCAGGTGAATGTGATCTTTTTTTGATCTTCAGAGGCTATGGGGTTCTAATTATAATTGGAATATCCATCAAGAAAATAATAAAATTCTTGTCCGGCTAACTTTTCTAACATTTGGTCAATAAATGGCAAAGAAAAGTAATCTTTTCTTGTTGCAGCATTCAGTTTTTTATAGTCTATGTAGACCCTCTATCCCGTTTAGGTTCTAGTTGGGATAAGTTCATTGGCTTCATTTTGGACCACTGTTACCTTAGATTTTTTTGGTACTACTTGTACAGGACTTACCCAAGAACTATCAGAAATGGGATAAATAATTTCATTATCCAACAACTTCAAAATCTCTTTCTTGACTATATCCTTCATGGCTGGGTTCAATCTTCTTTGGGCATCTCAAGTTGGTTTAGCCTTTTCCTCTAGGTGTATCTTATGTTGAACTACGGAAGGGCTTATTCCTTTAATGTCTGCCATGGTCCAGCCTATTGCTTCTTGATTTTCTTTTAAGATCGCTAATAATTCCTTCTCTTGGTTAGGATTCAGGTCTGATGCAATAATTACATGCAAGATTTTCTCTGGACCTAAATATACATACTTGAGGTGCTTAGGGAGGGGTTTCATTTCAAAATTGGGTGCCTCTTTTGATGACTCAGGTGATAGTTCAGTCATTTCTATGAGTGATTCAGTGGGAGGCTCCCATCTCTAGCCATTTTTATTATCTCCAAGTATTTTATCTAGGTTCTCATATTCATAGGTTGGTCATATACTAGATTCAAGATCGACTTTCTCATCGCTAATGTCTATGGGTTCATAAATTTCATCTTAGACTACACTTACATTAGCATGCTTAGTAGATTCCTATTTCAAATTAAAAATATTCAGCTCAATAGTCATGTTTCCAAAAGATAGTTTCATAAGTCCATTTCGACAATTGATTTCAACATTAGCAGTAGCTAGAAATGATCTTCCTAAAATCACTGGGATGTGACCCTTAGGATTTGATATTGGCTCAGTCTTCAAAATGATAAAATCTATAGAAAAGATAAAATTGCCAACCTTGATTAACACATCTTCTATCATTCCCTTAGGGATCCTAAAAGATCGGTCTGCTAATTGTAATGTGATCTCTATTGGCTGAAGTTTTTCCAATCCCAATTGCTCAAAAACTAAATATGGCAAAATATTTACACTAACCCCTAAATCAAGCAAGGCCTTCTCAATGTGGGTTTCTCCTATGACACATGAAATTGTTGGAGAACCTGGATCCTTGTATTTTATGGGCATATGACTTAACAAGCATGAACTCACACTTGCTGCTAAGAAAGCTCTCTTTGGTATATTGGTGGTCATTTTCTTGGTACAAAGATCTTTTAAGACCTTGGCATAAGTCAGAACCTGTTGAATCATATCTAGTAGAGGGATATTAATCTGAACTTGCTTAAATACCTCTAATATTTTGTCTAAATGTTTTGATTATTTATTAGACCTTAATCGATTTGGAAAAGGAGCTTTAGAGATTATGGGCATCTGATTTGGTGCACTATCAGTTTCAGGAGCTTGAGTTTGTAAGGTAGATTATTCATTGGGTGGCTCAACAGGCTCAGCACTCAAGTCTTCTCTAGTGTCAGGTGTATCTACCTTATTGTCCACTTATTTTTTTTATCTCAAAAAATGAATAGCATTAACTTAATTAACCTAATTTTCTTGGGATGGTCTACCATTTTAGTTTCTTAGGTTGGTCTCAGGTTGGCTAGGTAGCCTACCTCGCTCACGTTCACTTATAGTAGATGCTAGCTGACCCACTTGCATTTCTAAATGGACTATGGCCTGGGAATTTAAATTCAGAAGTTGTCCCATGGTTTGCATGAAATTACTTAAAGTGGCATCGGTGTCAGCATTAGATTTGACTAGGGCTTCCAAGCTTTTCTCTAAAGAATTAAGTTTCTTTTCATTAAAGCCTGGTGGTGGCAAAGTGTTCATTACAAGATTAGGCCTGGGGTTCTACTAATTTAAACTTGGGCCGTCTACATTTGGGTTTTGTGACCATGAGAAATTTGGATGATTCCTCCATCCCGAGTTATAAGTGGGTGCATAGGGATTGTTCAATGATCTCTGATATGTGACATTCACCTGTGCACATCCATTATCTATTGGGTTCATCAGGAGGGGACATTCCTCAAGGACATGGTCTGATGCATTGCACCCATCGCACATGAGTGCAAACACTTGGTTTACTTTGGCTGGTCTCTGAAGTTCTAAGGCCTCTAACCTATGTGTCAATGTTGCAATTTTAGCTTCTACAGCTAGGAAGGTTTGAATTTGGTATATTCCACCTCTTGAAGGTATGGATTTTTCTGCTTCCCTAGTTGTTTCCCATTGTAAACTTTTCTTGGCTAGGTCTTCTAAAAATTGTCAGGCTTCATTTGGTTCTTTGTACATAAATTATCTCTGGCACATGGATTCTAATATTGTTCGAAAATTTGAATCTAACCCTTCATAAATTATTGGGCATAGCCTCCAAGTTTCTATTTCATGGTGTTGGCATTAGGTCAAGAGATTCTTGAATCGGTCGAAGTATTTCTAGAATGATTCACCAGCTAGTTGATAGAATTAGTTTATTTTATTTCTAATTCTAGCTATTTTATGATGAGAAAAATATTTTTTCAAGAATATTCTCACAAAGTCCTCCCAGGTCGTGATAGATTGATTTAGAAGACTATAAAGCCACTTTTTGGCATTATCCTTAAGGGCAAAATTGATTAATCTCAGTTTGATTTCATCCTCTGATAATTGTTATAGTTTCATGATTGCACAAACCTCCTCAAATTTCCTAATGAATATATATGCATCCTCTATTCCCATGAATTTTGGAAGCATGTTAATGATTTAAGATTTAATTTCAAAGTTGTTTGCTGTGGGTAGGGGCAACCTGATACAAGAGGGTTGGACGGAACCAACTGGATAACATAAGTCCTTAAGGGTTTGAGGTTGAGGCTGACTTGCTAAATCCATTATGGATGTTGAGGTTGCTAAATCCATTATGGATGTTGAGGATCTAGAAAACAGGAACTAAATCCATTTTGACTAGTCGACCTGAAATTCTTCTCCACATGAGTATTGGAAAATTCACTATATTCTCGATGTCCTCAATCTTTTTTTTTAATTTTTTTTAACTTTCTTTTTTAAGTTCTAAATTAATTCAATCTTTTCATACCCTAGGACAACCATGCAACATAACTTTTCGTTATGCCAGGACAACCTTATGTTAGGAAAATAGAGATTGAAAATACCTAAAGTAAAAATTTTTATTTTCAAATAAGTTTCAAACAAGTTAATCCTAACCTAAGATCAGCCTAGACCTAGACAGCTCCTAACTATTCCAAGTCAGCCTTCTAGCACTCCAAGTTCAACCAATTCACTAAATTGGCCAGGTAAGTGTAAGATTGGCGGGGGTCCCCCCATTGCTTTCCTTAGACACCAATTAGATTGGTCAGGTTAGCAAACGAAACCAATTAAAGAATCGCCTTTCTTCGAAACTTAATCCCTGAACCACTTTTCTAGACACCAATTCAATGATTGAATCTAGCTTAGTATAACTCTTAGGTGTACTTATCCTAATGAGCTCGAATGTCCCTAGAGTCAGTGTCTAATTGATTTTATTTAGAGGCTTGGGTTAATGCAAATGAAGGAGTTTGTTTGTGGGCTAAGGAAGGGTAATGAGGTCCCCACCTTATCTTGTTTAGGTCTGTGCCCTTAAAGTGATTTAAGAATGCTATGCACAAATAAAAAGAGATCAAACAAATTTAAAGGAAAACTAAACTAAACTAAAATTATGATAAAATTGCTAATAGAATAATTTAAACTACGTACCTGGCTTCCAGCACTCACCAACTTAAAACAGATCAAATTAAAACAAGAATTTAAAACATAATTTAAAACAAATCAGCTTTCCCCGACAACAATGCCAAAAACTTATTATTTACTTTTGAAGTTATAACTGCAAGCGCACGGTGTGTAGAGTAGCACGTCCAGCGAGTACGAATCGATTGCACGAGGAAATGATGTTTAAACTATGTCTAAACCCCTGTTCAGGCAAGGTTCAACAAGAATGGTCACAAGTTAATTAAATAAAGAGTAATTTAGAAATAAGTAATGTAAAGGCCTAAGGTTTTTGAATCCGCTAAACCAATGTTTTAGAAAATCTTTCTAATGATCTCCCTAATGATATCCTTCAAATTCCTTCCTTTGTATCAACCAAGTATGGATTATGAAGAGATTAAAACTCAACTATAACCCATCAAAGTTTTACAAGGAAGAAAAGCATACGATATAAGTATTGTTGAGCCTTCTCTCTTCATCCTTCTTGCACTGAATCAAGTATAAATTACAAAAGGATTGAAATCCAATAATAATTCATCAAGTCTCTTGGTAAGAAGTTTAAAAGAAAGAATGACTTCTTAAAAATTGAAAGCTTAAGAAAAGATCCTTAGAAAGACTTCTAATCAAGATCTAACTTCATCGCCAACCCTAGGGGTTTGCTTAACCAGACATTATTTAGATTAAAATTTGAAAATAAATTTAAAAGTAAAAACTAAATTCCTACACTACTAGCCAAAATTCATATTTCTAAATTTTTAATATATGCAGAAATTTAAATTTGCCCAATAGCAAAAATTTAATTACATAATTTAAATAGCATGAATATAATCTAACATAATGCTGGAATTAAAATTAAAACAAAAATTTACTGCTACAAAAATTAAACAATCTTAATGACATACTATTTAACTCCTAAGCTATTGATAGGGGCTTGGAGTTACAAAAGAAATAAACTAAATAACTCTAGCTTTCTCTCTTTCTGAAGGATAAGAAGAAGGAAGTAGATGGGTTGGAAAATATTTCTCAAAAAAAAATCCCCCTCCCTCCATTCTTTTTTTTTTTATAGGCGAAGGAGAGCGCATCGGCTTTGCATAAAAATAGAGTTGATTTTCCATCTCAATCTGCTTCAACGACTTCTATTTTCTTAGAGCTATCCGCTGGATCGTCACATCGCACCCACTTCTATTTTCTTAGAGTTATCCATAACTTTCTTCTTTCGGACAACTCAAGCAGCTGACAATCAAATAGAAGGGCGGTAGCTACACTATTGGGAGACAATTTGTCTGGACATGAGGATGGGGTGGCATGGTGGCATGGAGAGAGGGATTCCATAGCACAAGGGAGGACGGCTATGGCGGAGTTGGGCAGTGGCACAAAGATGAAGAGGGGAGCCATGGGGTGGTGCTCTCGAGCGTGCTGATTCCTTAGAACAAGGAGGAGGGCTGTGGCAGCATGGTGGCATGGAGGTGGTTTCAACGAGCGTTGACTCCGTGCGAGCAGCGACAATGAAGGGCTTGACCTTGAGCAATGGAGCTTGGGCATTCGATTGGTCGGCTTGGTGAACTTTCAATCAACTCTGGTGATCGTTGCTTGGTCGGATGCAGAGAAGAAAGGGGAAAGGGTGGCTTTTTCCAACATCTCCGATGGATTCCAATGAGGTGGCGATGGTTGAAATATTGAAAGAAAAGAAATTGTTCCTTTCTTGAATTTTTTCTAGCGATCGGCAAGGTGGATGGAGGTGAGGTGCTGGCAGCAAGTTTCCAACAACGGTGAGAGCAAATGGTGATTTTTCAGAGATGATCGAACGGTCAGATTGGCCTATGGTCCATGGCCCTGTTCCATGGACCAACAATCATGGAGGTTGAAGGTTGAAGGTTAGGGATGATTGCTTTGAAATTCATGCAAGAACTGGTCTTCTGACTTTGTTTGACCTTCGATTTTAGTTTCAATCGTACCGTTGGAATCCTAAAAGCTTGCTCTTCGTGTTGGCACGTGCTTTCATGCAAAACACTGCATAAAAGTATCAATTTTAATTAAATAAGTTAATTTGATATATAAATTAATCCACTTATATTTAATTTTTATGTATTTATCAGCAAACTATTGATGTGTTCTTTTCATTCAAAACCTTTCAATGAAATTTGAAAAATGCATTGAAGGCTTCATCTTTTTGTACTAAAAATATTATCCAAGTGAATCTTGAAAAATCATCTACAATTATAAGACCATACATTTTACCTCCTATACTAGTGGTCCTTGTGGGTCCAAACAAATCCATGTGTAGCAATTCTAAAGGTCTAGAGGTTGAAATCATTTCTTTTTGTTTGAAAGAATTTCTAGTTTGCTTTCCAAATTGACATGCATCACAAATTTGATTCTTTTCAAAACTTAGTTTTCGTAATTCTCTTACAAGATCTTTCTTAATTAATTTTGAGATTAAGTTCATACTAGCATGGCCTAATCTACGATGCCACAACCAACTAGCTTCATTGACCTTGGCATCCATTGCCAAAAGACATTGACCATTCTTTATGTATAGATCATCAAGATCTACCATGTAGACACTGTTATGTCTGTCCTATGAACATGATACCATTGTCATTTGGATTAAAAACAATACATAATAGAGATTCAAAAGTTACTTTAAATCTCTTATCACAAAATTGACTAATGCTAAGCAAATTATATTTCAACTCATCAACTAGCAATACATTTTGAATAGAAGTAGGAGTGATATGAATGTTACCGATGCTAATGATATGTCCCTTTTCATTGTCACCAAATATAACTACCCCTCCTTGTTTAGGCTCAAAAGTGATAAATTGAGATTTGTCATCCGTCATGTGCCTTGAACAGCCACTATCAAGATACCAAAGTCTTTTCTTATTCTGGGCTGTAAGACACTCCTACACAAGAAAATCAAGTTGAGTTTTTAGGTACCCACGTCATCTTGGATCCTTTGGGGTTAGTGCTCATGGTTCTTTTTGAAATCCAAACTATTTTAACTATTTTTTCATTTAATTTTCTAAAATCACAAGCATAAGACTATTGACCAATTTTGCCACAACAAAAATATGAGATATTTGAAGTAGAGTTTGATGAAGCTTTAACAAATTGATTTTTGAATAATTTTTATTTCTTATGAGATTTAAATTCTAATCTAATCTTGTTAAAAATAGCTCTTTGCTCATTTAGTAGCATATTTAATTTTTCAAAACTATAGATAAATCTTTCAATAAATGGTTTAATTTTTGCTAGTTCATTATTTAATTTTTTATTTTCATTAGTAAACAAATTCAGTTTTTCAGAAAATAATTTTTTTCATGAGTAAGTTCTGAATTTAACTTTCTCTAAGTTCTGAATTTAACTTTCTCAAATCTTTATTTTTCAAAGTTACTTTCCTATATTCAGCCATAAGTTCATAAAAAGCCTCTTGTAACTCATCAAAAATAAAATCTAAGGAGCTTTCAGCATTTACCTCCTCATGATGTGCCATCAGGCAAAGATTGGCTTCTTCTTGTGATTCTTTCTTAGAGCTAAAGTCCTCACTATCACTCCAAGTAGCCATCATCGTCTTCTTCTTGAGCTTTTTGGATGATTTCTTGAGAAGGATGTAGTCCATCCTAAAATAGCCGGATTTCTTGCACTCGAAGCAAATTGGTAGCTCCTCTTTTTTCTTACTCGATTCACCTTTGAAGGTCTTCTTCTTGAATTCTTGATTCTTCTTTCTCATAAACCTCTTAAATATTCTTGCAATCATAACCAAGTCTTCTTCTTCCTCCTCTTCATTGGATTCCTCACTCTCATCATCCTTGGAAGTAGTTGTCTTGAGATCTATGGTCTTTTTCTTCTTGATTTTCTCCTCCATATTTTATCTCATATTCAATTCATGAGTCATTAAGAACCCAAGAAGCTCTTCTAATGATAGTTTGTTAAGATCTTTAGCTTCTTGGATAGTGGTGACCTTTATTTTTCAAGTTTTCAGAAGTGACCTAAGAATTTTATAAACAAGCTCACTGTTAGTGTAAAATTTACCCAAGCTTTTCAAACCATTGATAATATCGATAAATCTAGTAAATATTTTAGAAATAGACCATTTGACTCCATCTTAAATAATTCATATCGATGGATAAGCATATTTATTTTAGACTCCTTTACTTGATTGGTACCCTCATGGGTAACCTCTAGCTTATCCCAAATCTCCTTGGCTGAAGCATAAGTAGAAATTCTATTAAATTCATTGGGATCTAATGCACAATATAGGACATTCATGGTCTTAGCATTTAATTCTATTATTTTCATATCATGCTCATCCCAATCCTTTTCTGGTTTGGGAACATCATTATCCTCTATTTTGATTATGAAAGTATGTGGGCCTTTGATTATCACTCTTCAAAGTTGATAATCAAGTACTTAAATATAAATGCGCATGCGTGCTTTCTAATAAGTATAATTTATTCCATTGAACAAGGATGGGCAGTTGATCGATTGCCCTTCAGCAAGAGATGCACTCATATAGGTTGTCATTTGATCTTAACTCTTGATTGTTAAATCAAATGAAGTGAGTACCAAGCTCTAATACCATTTGTTGCCCAGCAAGACAACCCAAGAGAGGGGGGGTGAATTGGATTTTTCAAAACTTAAAACAAGTAAGATACTATTTTTAAAAATAAGTGATGAGATGGTATATGCTTTAGTTCTAAGTATGCATAAATGCAAAAATATAAATTCAATAGAATGAAGTAAACAAGGCAATCATAAATACTAGAAAATTTATAGTGGTTCGGTGCCTCTTGCACCTACGTCCATTCTCCAAGGTCTACTTAAAAATTTTATTATAATCTCTCTAAGATTACAGTCGAATAGTTTTTCAAGGCTCACTATCCAAAATCTAGTTGGTTTTTACACTGACTCACCAACCACAACCAACCCCTAAGTCAATTCTTGGCTTACAATCTAATTTTCAGGCTTGGATAAGCCTTCCCCTTAGCTTCAAAATCCTATTGAAGCTAAGTTACAAGAAAGAGAAAAGTTGAACAACAAAAATGAACAAAAAGCTCCTTTGATGAGCAAATAAGTTGATGAAGCTTTTTAGAGTCTTCTTGGAGGGAGGATTTTGAACTGTTTGAGCTTGTCTTCTTGTAGAATGGAATCACTTGATTTGATGTTTTTTGAAGTTGTGAGTGAAATACTCTCTTTTCAGGGCTCTTTTTACTCTTTCTCTTAACTTTTTGATTCCTTTCAATGATCAAATGGTTATGTCACTTCCTCTAGGTATTTTATAAGTGATTTTTCATGTTTGGGAGGATAAAGAATCCTATTTGACCATTGAAGAAGCAAAAATGACCGTTTGAACCCAATCTACACAGTTCTAGACAATCTACAGAAACTAGCCGTTAGAGCTCAAGTCGAACCTCAAGTCAACTCGAGCATCAGCTTGAGATCATTTGCTCTGCTTGATCCTCAGCTCGAGAGTTTCTATATGAAGATCAATCTTTCTATATTTTACTAAGATTTCAGCTCGTGGACCTCGAGTCGACTTGAGCCTCTGCTCGAGACTGTGCTGAATTTTGCTTCAAAATTATCATCTTCTGTATTTCTCCTGAGACTTCAACTTGAGAATCTTGAGTTGAGTTGAGCCTCTGCTCGAGACCTTATCCCAAAATCATCATTCTCTGAATTTTCACTAAGACTTCGACTTGAGAACCTCGAGTCGACTCAAGCCTCCGCTCGAGACTGTTCCTTCTAAAACTTCTGCATATCAGCTCGAGCTGAACAACGAGTCAAATCATGAGTCAACTCATCGGCTTCTTAAGCTGAAAAATTTTGATTTTCCTAAAGGTTTTTCTCTTCTATTCTGGTTTGGGGATATCCTTTACAAACCTTGTTTCACATATGATTTATAGTTCAAAAGCCTCCAAATCTTCTCTATCAATTTTCAATTGTATTTATATGAAAGTTTTATTTTATACTTTAAAATCCATCTTGAAACATGATCTCAACAACTTCATTAGTTCATATATATACTCAAATATTTTGTTACTCATCAAAATCAATCCTTGAGGTCAACATAAATGATTTCTAATCATTGATCAACTATCCGATCAGATAGAAAACCTCTTATGTATGTGATCCTATAGATTAAAATCTAAGTCGATAATACATGAATAATTTTTTATACCAATTGAAATAACTATTTAGCAATGGTACCTGACATTCAGATAGGTTGAATATATGTAAAGTAATATTCTTAGAATCCTGGCCTATGGTTATCGTATAATTTATCCCTTTGACCCTTAATACTCAAGATGGCTTTGAGTTAACTATCAACACTCAAAACAATTCATCTATATTCTATCTCAACCTTACAAATCTCGTGACTCCTCATAAGAATTATGTAGGTCTAGGTTTGCTCAATTGAAATACAGCAAGATATTCGCTCCTAAAATTAATCAGGAGTGGTCAATCCCATCTTGACTCATACACCGACTCTATAAGTACTTGATTGCATCCAAAAATCCTCCATCACTGTATTAGAAATACAGATAGTCCGACACCAAAGTAAAATGAGTTGCTTGCAAGTCACTGTGGTGATCTCAGATCGGAGGAACACTTATACCTATAAGTCTTTGTTAGTTACTCTTAATAGTAGAGTGCCATATGAAGGAGAAATTCTATTTCTCGGATCAAATTCATTCAGATCTGATTTGATCAAGAGAAATATTTTAAAAAAAAAAAATTTAGATCTAAATTAGATCTGATACTTTTTAGATCTGATTTAATAGATCTAATAAAATAAAATAAATTAAATTAGATTTAATTTATACCTTATTCTTGGGTAATCTAATTATCTTGTGATGATCCTGCAGATTGCCTGAGGTTCTGGATGCAGCCACGCAATCGTCTGGCCTCTACCAATATCCACTCGGATAGGATCTGGATATCTTCTTCTTCTCAATCTTTTCTTCAAAGATCAGATCTGGATCTGATCTTGAAGGCCTTCAAAATAACTTTTGAAGATTCGATATCGTCTCTTGCAGTAGTGCTGCCTTCTTCCTTTCTTGTCATCTTTTTTTTATCTGGATCACACCAAACTGAAGCCCAAAACCCCTTAGGCATGGAGAGGAGAGAGAAGATCAGAGGTAGGCATGGAGGAGAGAGGGAGATGGCTATGTGGCATTGGCAAGGGGAGAACTTTTCAAAACCTAGGTGCAGATAGGATTTATATAAATCCTACTGCGCCATGTAGTGCCACATCATCCCGGTCAATCATGTTTCTTCATGCAATCAAATCTAAATCTAATTGATGGAATGACATCATCTGATTTAATCAGATGAGAGCCCTTCTCCAACATCTTTAGGTGGCGCCAAGATTGGTCAAAGCAGAGTCTTTGGCGCCACCTAGTTTAATTCAAAGAAGCAACCTGGAGTCCCATCTATATGGGACTCCAGGCATCACCATTCTTAGGCGCACACCTCCCTAGGCATGCACCCCTTCCTTTCCTCTTTCTAGTAGGGGACAAGTTCCTATCTGCTCTCCTATGGGTGCATGACACATGGGCAGATGTCCAAGGATCAAAGGTCAATGTTTGACCAAAGTCAAAAGACAAGAATTAGCAGGTGTTGTCTCAAATTTATCTCATAAATTAAGATAACTCTTTTCTGATCTAGACAAGCTTCAGTCAGACCAAGTAAAGGTACCTGAGTGAGTCCAAACATATTTGGCTCAGTCGAGACAATATTTAATGATTGTTGAAGGAGAAATTTAGGCTCAATCGTGTGCTAGCACGATTTTCTTAAACCTAATTGAATCTAATTCAAATCAACTAAACTGGATTAGTTTAATTGATGATATCCAGATCCAAACCCTTGTTTATGTGACCCAGTTAGGTTCAATTCTCTATGGTAATGAGAAATATCAAGATCTCTATCATCGACATCATCGAAATACCTTCCAATGGATCAGAACTTTTTTAATTCAGACAACTAGAATGATCGATCATCTAAATCATTCTAATTGCTCCCAAAATCTACTAGTGACACCTAGCAGTATATGGTGGCAACCCATCAGAACTAAAAATGAACCTTTTGGTGTAGTTACATGTGTGATTAAGTTCTTCTATCTTGAGCCCTGATCGAATTAGGGTTAAGGTGAACTCGTCAAAACCTAATTTTCATTATATGAATTAATCATTCGATTCAAGTCTGATATGAAAATCTTAATAGAAACTCTTTCTATCATTTCACTCTGCCATGGCCATGGGCTTATGGACTTGATTCTCATGATCATCATAGGGCTACTCCTCATCTACCGAGGTAGATAAATTTTCTCTTGGTGCAATTCAATTCCTACAATGAACATGTTATAGCCAACATACACCTCAGAATTTTGGATGGCTAGGAGATCGAGTCATGGTGTAGTCAAACTATAACACTCTTAAGGTGAACTACCGATGCACCTTAGGTTAAAGAACCAAACACACCACTGCAGCTTCGAATCAGTCATTGATGAGAAGATAGACTTCCTTATGACTGCTCGAGGTGGTCACGCTCAGTATCCTCATTCTCTAACGAGTATCTGTACTCTCACTTCGATGTTTCTACATCGTAGACTCAAGACTTATCTACTGTAAAAAAGCGATTGTACACCAACCTTCTGAATCAATCACCATCCTCACGATGATCCTATGGTCGGAAGTATTTTATGAGTTAATAATGAAAATTCGTATCTTAAATTTTTAATTCTTGAAAATAAGAATTATCATTATCATTAACTCAAGGGATGTATCACAGACACTAAATATACATTTATGATAGAAAAATAACCTACTTTATTATTTATAATTAAATTTATAATTTTGCCCTTAGAAGTGTATAACAAGTGTCATCCAATTTTGGCTTCTAGGGCACATATATCTAATACTATATTGGTCATATTTAATGTAGATGTACTCCTATATCTTATCTGCATACCATACCAGTGTCTCCACACCACTTGGTTATGAGGACAACCAATGCATATGGCATACAGTGACTTATACTCGATAAGTTATTATCCTAATTAATAACCTATTATTTGATCGTGAATAATTTTAAGAACCATCTGATGAATCTTTCTTTATCGATTGATTGTGGTTCTAAAAATTTCATCATAACATAGGAGTTTATTTAAAAAAGATAGATAATTTATGATGAATAAGCCAAATAACTTTTATTAATTGATAATTTATATATAAATTACAATCATCTACAAGATGATTGGCTTTAGGATACATTTTCTAACAACTCTCACTTGAACTAAAGCCAATTAGAACAATATCAAATACCTATCTTCCACTTGAGTTCATCGAACTCCTTCATTTCAAGGATTTAGCAAATGGGTCAGCCATGTTCTTCTTTTCGTCGACCTTCAGAAGGTCGACGTCACCCCGATCCACTATCTCACGAATAAGGTGATAGAGATGCAGAATATACTTGGCCCTATGGTGTGCATTTAGTTCTTCAGCCTGAGCTATGGCTTCAGCACTATTTCAATATAGTAGGACTAGACCATTGATAAAGGATACCACTCCTAGCTTGTTAATAAACTTTCGCAACCAAACAGCCTTTATGGCAACATTAGATGCTGCAATGCATTCAGCCTCGCAAACAGAATCGGCTATAGCATTTTGCTTGAAATTTTTTTAGTAGTTTGCTTCCTCCATTTAGGATAAATTCATGACCTAACATACTTTTGCTATCATCTTGATCTAACTAAAAATTAAAATTAATATATCCCATAAGTTTTAAGTTAGTTTTTTTCATTTATAAGCCACTAGTCCTTAGTATTTCTTAAATACTTAAGGATTGTCTTTACAACCTTCCAGTGATTTTCACCCAGAGCAAACTGGTATCTACTCACAATGTCTAGTAAGTATACCATATCTAGTCTTGTATACAAATTGGGATAATCCAAACATCCTTTTAGATCTATCTATATAGGTCTTCATCCCAAGAATATAGGATGCTTCTCCTAAATCTTTCATGAAGAATGGAGATGACAACCAAACCTTTATTTTCTATAATCTAGGAATATCATTCCCAATTAAAAGAATATCATCTACATACAATACAAGAAATATAACTACAGAATCATTTGCCTATTTATAGATGTAAGGTTCTTCTCCATTCTTAATGAAATCATACGTTCTGATTGTCTTATCAAAATGCATGTTCCAACTCTAAGATGCCTGCTATCACAAGCATTATCTAAATGGATTTGAGAATTACAACATTAAAAAATATCTCGTTATAGTCTGTACCATAATGCTGACGATATTTTTAGGTAACCAAATGGGTTTTATAGATCTCCACCTTCTCATCTATGCCCTTTTTCTTTTTGAAAGTTTACTTGCACCTAATGGGTTTTATCCCTTCAGATGGATTTACCAATGTTCATACACTATTAATATTCATGGATTCAAGCTATTTCTCAGAGTTAGACCTCTACATAGCATCCATGTAGGTAATCGGATCCTCGTTGTTCTTATCGAGCTCAATAGGATCACTGTCCTGAACCAAAAAACTATAGTATTTATCTGACTGATGTGGTACTCTATCGGATCTTCTCAAAGATGCCTCTTCAAAAGGCTCTTGATTTGATCTAATCAAATTAGGTTCTATAGGTTCACTAGTTTATGTCGATTCTTCTACCGATCGAACTTTCTCAAGTTTAACTTTAGTGGTTTTAGTTTCTTCTCTAAGAAACTTTTTTTTGAAAAAAATACCTTACTACTGACGAACTATTGGAAATAGTGTTCCAATGTCAATCGTCAGTCAGTTAACGATTGAGCTATTTCATGTAATTATATATAAATTATTAATTAAATAAAAATTATTCTAACGTTTTCATCATAAATCTTTCATCTTTTAATGAACTCTTGTATGTTGTGATAAAGTTCTTAGGACAATTTAGAATCGACATGAAAGGATTTGTCATTTAGTTCTTAAATAAGTTTACAACCAAATGATACATTGTTACTAAAGGATGACAATGTTTATCGAGTATAGATCATTGTGTGCCATATAGGTGAAGAAAAAATGGGTTTTCCTACCACAAGATGCATCTGATCGGATCAGATTTGCAGCGGAATAATTTTTAAAAATTTTCTATGATTCAATTAAATTTGAAAGTTTTTAGATCTAATTAGATTGATCTAAAATTAAAAATAAAATAAAAATAAAAAGGATAATAATAGTTATCATCTAATCGGGTAAATTGTTTACCCATTGTGATGATCTGATGATTGATCCAAGATTTTGATTGAGCCACGCACGCATTCGACCTCTATTAGTATTCACTTGAGTCAAATCTAAAAGTCTCCTTCTTTTGGATCTAATCTCCAAAGATCAAATCTGATGTCTTTCTGTAGAATCTTCAAAACAAACTCCGAAGGCTGCGCGTTCGTCTCACAAACACCATTGTCTCTTGCAAATCTTCACACCAATGGGACTTGATCTTTGCTCGCAAGTTTTGCCCAACTCTTAGGCATGGAGAAGAGGGAGAGGATCAGCTAAGGGAGCTATAGAGATGAATATTTTGGCAGGGCTTTATTGTAGAGAAATCATGCTACACAATAGCTTGCACAGAACCCTATTTATAGACCTAGTCAAGAGTCTCTTTGCATATAACTTTGAATAGATCAAAGTTTAACATGCAGAAGGACTCCTCCATGATTTCCACACCCCACACCATATTTTTTCTATATTTTATCATACAAAACATAGAAATATGGTGTGAAATAAAGGATAAGGTGAGTAGATGGCGCAAACTCTTATCTTCCTAGATATTTGAATCAAATTCAAATGCTTTAACCAGTCAAATCAAATTTGAATGGGCACCTTCTCTTATCCATTAGATGTGCACGCCATACAAGGGCGTGCACTCACAAACTCCACATAAATCTCATAGTGCACCCTCAGATAAATTCTAGGAGGCGCACACCATATCTCTTCTTTCCTACATACTGGATCAACATTTGACCCTTGTCCTATTCCCATCTTATGAAATTAAGATAAAACCTTTTCAAGTCCCATCCAATGGATTTATATCAAGTTCTAATCAAGTTAGAACAAGTCTTGATCAGATCAGACCTTGGTCCAGTTAGATCAAGAAAAATCCATCTAGAATTTTTAGGAGAGGCTTGTCCAAATTTCATTCCATGATTTTAGGACAAGCTCTAATATGGCAAAAACAACTCTTGTCTTGTTTCCATCTTATGAAATTTAGAACAAGTCTTGATTAGGCCAGGACAAGATCCAGTCAAATCAAGAAAAATCCCTATAGAGTTCTTAGATAAGTCTTGTCCAAATAGTTTCACAAATTAGCAGGTCTTATCCTATTTTCATCCGATGGATTAGGACAAGCCTAGATCAGGTTAGGAGAAGACTTTTCTAACCTGGATAAGTTTCAGTCAAACTAGGACAAACCTATACAAAGCTCCTGGATGAGCCAAATCCAATTTGGCTTAGTCGAGATGACCCAGAAAGACTACAGAAGGTGAACAATAGGTTCAATCGTGTGCTAGCATGATTTTCTTGAACATAATTGGGTCTAATCCAAATTAATCAAACTAGGTTAGTTCAATTGATGACATCCAAATCCAAACCCTTATTTGTGTGATTCAGTTAGATTCAGTTCTATATGGTAATGGGACATATCATGATCTCCATCATCGACATCATCGAAACACCTTTTAATGAACCAAAACTCTTCCAATTCATCCAATTAGAATCATCGATCATCAAGATAATTCTAATTGATCCCAAAATCTATCAGTAATACCTAGTAGTATATGGTGGCAACCCATCAAAACTGAATAGCAAACCTCTCGGTGTAGCTACCTATGTGATTGGATTCTTCTATCACGAGCTCCGATGAGATTAGGGTTAAGGTGAACTTGTCAAACCCAACACCCATCATATGAATGAATCATTCGATTTGAGTCCAAAGTGAAACCTTAATAGAAACTCCTTTCTATTATTTCACACTACCATGGCCATGGATTTTAGAACTTAATCTTATGATCATTATAGGACTACTCCTCCTCTACCGAGGTTGATAGATTCCATCTTGGTGCGATCCAATTTCTATAATGAATATTCTATAGCCAACATAGATCTTAGAATTTTGAATGACTAGAAGACCAAATTATGGTATAGTCAAACTATAACACCCTCAAAGTAAACTGTTGATGCACCTCAGATCAAAGAACTAGACACACGCTGTAGCATCGAGCTAGTCATCGACGAGAAGGTAGGCTTCCTTATAACTGCTCGAGGTGGTCACACTCAGTGCACTTATTCTCTAACGAGTATCTATACTCTCACTCTAGTATCTCTACACCATAGAATCAAGACTCATCTATCCTAAGAAAATGATCGTACACCGATCTTCTAGATTAATCACCATTCTTGTGATGATCCTATGATCGAAAGTAATTTATGAGTTAATTATGATAACACATATCTTAAATTCTCAACTCTTGAGAATATGTGTTATCATGCCTATTAACTCAATGAATGTATCACAGACACTTTAATACATAATGTGATAGAATAAATAATTCTTTAATTAATTTTAAGTCAAAATTATAAAAATGCTCCTAGAAAGTATTTAACAAATATCGGTCAATCTGGCTTCTAGGGCACACATCTAATAATAGATTGATTGTCCTCTTAACCAAGGAGTGTGGAGACACTGGTATGGCATGCAGATGAGATGTAGGGGCACATCTATACTGAACGTGATCGACTCTGAAGCTTTTCTGCTATCAAGAATTGCTCTAATGGAATATAGGCATAAGTGTTCCTCTAACCTGAGATTACCATGATGACTTTCAAGCAACTCACTGTGCTTTAGTATCGGACTACCTAAATTCCTAATTCAATGATGGAAGGTTTCTTGGTACGATCAAGTACTTGAAGAGTCGGTGCATGAGTCAAGATGGGATTGACCACTCTTGGACTCAGGAGCTGTATTCAATAGTATTTCAATTTAGCAAAGCCCTAGCCAAGATAGTCCTTATGAGGGATCACATGACTAATTGCTTTAAAACATAATTTGGATGTATCTTCTAGGGTTGACAATCAAATCCTAAAGTCATCTTATGCACAGAGGTCAAAGAGATGAATTATGCGGTAACTATATTCATGTAGATTCTGAATGTTGCGATTGCACTATTCGACCTATCCAAACGTCGGGTACCATTGCTAGATGGTCACTTCGATTAGTTTAGAAAAATGGTTTCGATGCTATCGGCTTAGATTCAAACCTATGGGGTCACACACACTAGAGATTCCTATCTGATCTAATGGCTGATCAAGAGAAGATTGATTAGTAATTTGATCACTAATTAACTCAATCTGATTAAATGATTATTTTTGGATCAAGATTAATTAAAATTAGATTCATTTGAATTTGACTTGATTATGTTATAAGATGATCTAATCATCAAGAAGATTTAATCTTTGATTTGATCAGAAGATTGGCTTGATTAATTCTTGATTTGATTAGGATTTAACTGAGTCTAATTAAGCCTAAATAAGTTATGTTTAATTTGGTCTAATTGGGCCTAACCAATTTGGATTGGAATAGTTCAATTGGATGTCAAATAAGAGACTAGTTTGACTTGTCTTCTCATGTGCCACATCACCAATATTTGTGCCATCTTTTTTTCATGAGAAAGAGATTTCTCATGATGATTTCAATGCAAGGGAGGGTGCATGTTCCTCCTTCTTATACGCCTTAAAAATTGGCCTGATCTGGTTACAAATTTAATTCAAATGGGATTTAAGTTTGAATGGATAATCTCTTGATCTAAGCCAATCCCATATGCCTCTCTTTGTTTGTGTGATCTATAAAATATTTGATTTTATGGGCGTGCAGAATATAGAGAACCCAACGAAAGAGAGGAGAAAGAAAATGAGAGAAGAGAAAGTCGCTTCTCTACGTGCTTGAAAGAATCCAAAAGAAAAAGGGCGCAAGGGTTTTTGGATGAGTGCATATCTTAGGATCCATACTTAAGGTTTGGGATTCCAGATTATGAGTTGTGAAGATCATGATTTCACAAGATTGCTGGAAGGCCTCCTCTTCTATCTTCTGCATTCATCAAGATCTGGAGCATCCGAAGACCTCGTGAAGAAGATCAAAAGAGTTTGATCTACATCGGCCAATAAAGATTTCTTGACGAGCTAACACTCAGAAGAAGTTAATCGAGATCTGGGCCTCATGTGGATTATTCGTGGAGGCTAGACATGTGTGTGACTATATTGCAATGGTCAGATCTACACTGAGTAGATCAGATTATGGAGATCTTCTATCCATAAAAAAATAATATGTTCTGAACACGTAGAAGCAGTAAAATAGTTTTACTGTACTTGCTATTTTATTTTTTAGATATACATGCATATATGATACATTAGATTCTATAGCGTGTAGGATTTTTAGATTAGATCTGTAGTTCCTATTATTAATTTGATTAATAATGTTTCCACTGTGTATATTTTTTAAAAATTTTTTTTGAAAGTAGAGCTAAAAACTCTGCATGTTTTCTTCAACTGATATCAGAGCAGCAAGTTTGTTGATGTATTATATATGCATGTTAGATTATTTTTAGATTAGATCTAAATAATAATTTGATCTAAAAAATAAAAATAATGATCGCACGAATGGTAAGTTGTCCTGTTGTAAGATTTATCCCTTATAGTGGAGAGGTTGTTTTGGTACATTACGATCTAGAAAATTGATCATAAAAACTTTAGATTAGATCTAACAATTTTTATGATAGGTTTGAACATGTTTAATCTAAATTTTATCACGATTTAGTATTTAGATTAGATCTAAATAGTTTCATAATTTTTATGTAGAATACATAGATTTAGATTAAATATGAATAGGATCTTAGGAAAGTTCTATTTGTCGATCGAGCCAGCTCAACCAGCATGCCAACCATGATACGCTTTCTAGATTAATGTTCTAGCCAGCTTGGTCAGGAGCCAAGCCAACTTGGCTTCAATTCATGCCAGCTCAGATAGGATCCGAGCTTATCTGATGGAAATGTTAGGCTTCTAGCATTTTGCTCAAGCCGACTGCCTTAGAAATTGAGCTAGCCCGACTTCTACTTGGGCTGGCTTGGATCCTCCAAGCCAGCCCGACTGAGAAGTTGGCTAAACGTCTAAATTGACTAGTTTTATGTGATCTAACCTACATCTAGTGCTTGTTTATGAAATAAGCCAATCATATTTTTTTTTTGAAATGAGTTAACCTATTTATTGAAATAATGCTAGGATGTAGAGAATCTTTCAGAATTTAAAAAATATTTTTAAAATATCGAATCCCAACCCTCAGTCTTAAACTTAATTTAGAATTAAGTATGATTAATAAGGGTCTAGAATTATGAATTAAAGATCCTAACACATTGATCATAAAAGTATGGGTTAATCGGGTTAGTCAAATTAGGTCTATTAATTGGGTTAGACCTAAAGTTAGTTAAAGAATGGACTAAATTAGAGTAACTGATCAAATCTAATCAATTATTTATTTTAATTAGGTCAAGAACTCTTTAGAATAAATTACAATAGTTGTAGTTGATCAAGCCCATGCCTTTAATGAGGATCAAATGGACTTGATTCATGGCTACACGGTCAAACTTAAAATTGCTAGGTTGGTCAAATTAAAACTAATGAACTGGATGGTGTCTAAGGTAAGTCTGGCAGCTCAGATTAGTAGTTTTTAATTGAAAACTACTTGTATTGATTCAATCATTGATGAGTTAATGGCATATTCCTTCCACTGATTTCATTTACCTGGCCATCATGGTGAATTAGGTTTTGATTAGACCACTTGGTGATTTGGGCTCACCCATGTCAATTAGGTAAATCAGTTTGACTAATTTAAGTGCTCCTAATGCCAACTTGAATTAGGTCCTTATTGATCTGACTTGGTGAAGTCAGTGGAAGGATCCAAATTGGCTGATCAATTCTTCTTAAATTTGGTTAATAAAATCTTCTAAAATTATTAGATCCTTAAAATGATAAAATTATGATGATAACTAAGTCATAGCCTTTCATTAAGTTGAGTAATAACAGATCCATTAGTTTAATAATCATTGAAGGTCTAAAGATCTGGTGCTTATTGACTAATGAAATTATCATTCATAATATGATAATTTGGTCATATCTTTTTAATGCTGGTCAGGTTGGCTGGCCAAAGTCGGGCCTGATCATTCAATGATCTGATGCATCAAATATGGTCATGTTAATAGTTGGACCTAACTAGATCTTTTCAGTGGAGGCTAAAGCCTACTAATTAGATTTTTGAGGCAAAATTAAAATTACTAGAAATTGTTTGGTGAAGCAATTGATTATGAACCTATCCGTAGGTGCACACGAATTGACCAACCAAAGTTGGGCTCGTATGTAGCCTATATGGATTCTAGTACCCACTAAAAAATTAGGAATAATTCCTTAAATTAGAGGTAGAGACTATCGATCAAACAAAATAGTGGAAGAATCTTTAGACTAAAGTTTAAATCTTTAGAATAAATAATTTATATACTAGTTAGGTCTATGATTTTCCTTTTGTGCAAAAATGGCCACTACCCTGTCGCTCCGATCATTATTGGACAATGACAAACTCATGGGATCCAACTTTAATAGCTGGTATCAAAAGTTGAAGATCGTCTTGGAGCATAAATGGATCTTATATGTATTGACTGATCCGGCACCTAAGGAGCCAGCCCTAAATGCTATCCAGGCGGTGAGAGATACTTACCAGAATGGCTTAATGACCGCACCACCATTCGGTGCATTATGCTGGTAGTGATGAATGATGAGTTTAGCTATAGATTTGAGAATGCCTAGTTCGAGAAGATGCTTCAAATGTTGAACGACTTCTTTGGCACATCTGACAATGTTGAAAGGCATAAAACTAGTTGTGCCATCTTCAACACTCGTATGAGGGATGTGGCGTCAGTCACTGATCATGTATTGTACATGATCGAGTTGATTGAACGTCTGAGTAAGCTGGATTTTCTTCTGTATGAGTAGCTTGAGAAGGATGCAATCCTAAATTCATTGCCCAAGTCCTTCCTCCCTTTTCTTACTTATTTTAGAATGACAAAGCCTGTAGTGAACTACCATGGGTTATTGAGGTTGCTGCAGAACTTTAAGAAGGATCATCAGCTCCAAAAGGGGTCGGTGAATTTTGTGAGAGGATCTTCTTCTAGTCAACCCTTTAAGAAAGGAAAGAAAAATAAGAAGAAGAATAGCAACAAGGTACAGCCGCATGCTATGACATTTGCACTGGGTCAAACCAAGAAACGCAAGCCCGATCAGAGCCAGATGGAGTGCTTCTTTTGCAAGAAGCAAGAGTATTGAAAGAGAAACTATCCTCGGTACATTGCCATCCTGGATCTGAACAGGCCATGGAGGAAGCAAGTAGTTGCTGCACATGGTAATTATATGATAATCCCTTGCAACTTCTCAATTTATGATACTAGTGCCTAGATATTAGATACCAAAAGCTCTTATCATATTTGTAATTCAATGCAGGGTTTATAGATCAGTAGGAGATTTGGTGAAGATGAGAGATTCCTGAATGTTGGAGATGAAAAATAAGTTCTAGTTCTAGCTTTAGGAGTCATGAACCTTGTAATCAATTCTCATAGAGTTATTCTTAGTGATTGTCATTTTTGTCCAAGTTTTTTATTGAATGTAATTTCTGTAGGCCTTTTGGTTAAGAATAATTATTAGTTTTTAATCAAAGTAATTTTTTGTGATATCATTTTGAATGGTGTTATAGTTTATGTTGGATAATTGAATAATAAAATTTATCTATTATCATAGCCTGTTGACATAGTCCAAACCTTCGGTAAACATTCTAGAATAGATGATGTATCATATGTCTACTTTTGGCATTATAGGCTAGGTCACATCAACAAGAATAGAATAAATAGGTGGGCTCAAAAAAAATTCTTGAGATCAGTGATTGTGAATCACTACTAATCTTGAGTCCCGTCTTCTTAGGAAGATGACCAAATCACCTTTTATTGGAAAGGATAAATGTGCCAATGAACTCCTGGGTCTAGTACATACTGATGTATGTGGATCCATAAGTACAAGTGCTAGAGGTGGATATTTTTACTTCATAACCTTCACGGATGATCTATCGAGGTATGGATATGTTTATTTAATGAAGCATAAGTCGAAGTTATTTGAAATGTTCAAATAATTCCATAATGAAGTAGAAAAAAACTAGAAAGAGTATTAAAACATTTTGGTCTGATCAACGGGGTGAGTATCTTTCTAGTGAATTTCTGACATATCTTAGGAAGAATGGGATTCTCTTCCAATAGACTCCTCCTAGAACACCACAGAATAATGATATGTCCAAAAGGAGGAATCGAATCCTATTGGATATGGTTCGATCTATGATAGGATTTGCCAGTCTGCCGATCTCTCTTTAGAGATTTGTGCTCGAGTTAGCTTGTTATATTCTGAATAGGATTTCGAGTAAGTCTGTTTATAAAATGCCATATGAGATATGGACAGGACGTAAGTTAGTACTCTCGCACCTTAGAATTTGGGGGTGTCCGACTTATGTCAAACATTTAGTAACGAACAAGCTAGGACCTAGGTCTGATAAGTATACTTTATAGGATATCCAAAAGAGACCAAAGGATATTACTTCTACCTAGCTGATGAATAAAAGGTCTTTGTTAATCTTAAGACAGTCTTTTTAGAAAAGAAGTTCCTTCGTGAAAGAACTAATGCCTCTAAGATTGAGCTTGAGAAAATTTGATAGATGAAAGAACCAATACAAGTAGCTGAACCTGAACCAGATTTGATTTGATCAGACCCAGAGCCTACTGAACCTGCACCCTTAAGGCGATCTGGTAGAGTATCACGTCAACCAGACAGATACTATAGTTTCTTGATCTAGGATGGTGATTCTTTTAAACTTGATGAGAACGATGAGGATCCGACCACCTACATAGATGCAATGCAAAGACCCAACTCTAAAAAATAGCTTGAGGCCATGAAATTTGAAATAGAGTCCATAAAGGTCAACGATGTATGGACATTAGTTGATCCACCCAAAGGGATAAAATTCATAGGATGTAAGTGGGTCTTCAAAAAAAAAAGTGCAGACAGAAATGTGGAGACCTATAAAGCCCATCTGATTGTTAAGGGGTATCGTCAATGTTATGGTATTGATTATAACGAGATATTTTCTTTTATGGTAATGCTCAAATCCATTCGGATCATGTTTGCGATAGTTATGCATCTGGACTATGAAATCTAACAAATGGATGTGAAAATAGCTTTCCTAAATAAAGAAATGGATGAAAAAATCTATATGATACAACCTAAAGGTTTCACATCCATAGATGAGTTTAAGATGTGCAAGCTTCAAAGATCCATTTATGAATTGAAGCAGGCATCTCGAAGTTGGCACATACATTTGATAGGACAATCAAGACATATGGCTTTATTAAGAACGAAGAAAAGCCCTACATATATAAGTAGGCTAATGGTCTAGCAAGTGTATTCCTCATTCTGTATGGAAGAAGCTTTCTACATCCTAGGGATAAAGATCTATAGAAATAGATCTAAAAGATTGCTTGGATTATCCCAGTCCACATATATAGATACTACACTGAAGAGATTCAGAATGAAGAATTCCAAGAAGGGCTATCTATCAATAGGTCATGAAATTTCTCTCTCAAAGAGGGATTGTCCGACAACACCTGAAGAAAGAGAGCATAAAAGTAGAATTTCATATGCTTCGATAGTGGGTTCTATTATGTACGCCAAGACATGTACACGATCAGATGTGGCATACTCACTAGGGGTAGTGAGTAGATACCAATCTGATCCAGGGAAGAACCACTAGAAGGTTGTTAAAATCATCCTAAAATATTTAAAAAATACTAAAAACCAGTGGCTTGTTTATGGTGAATTAGACTTGAAACTTGTGGGGTTTATAGACTATAATTTTTAGTTTGATCATGATGACAGTAAGAGTATGTCGGGATATGTGTTTATCCTTAATGATGGTACTGTCTGCTAGAAAAGTTTCAAACAGCACACCATGGCCGAGGCAAAGTATGTTGCTGCATTAGATGCTACCAAAGAAGAGGTGTGGCTAAAGAAGTTCATCATCGAGCTCGGAGTTGCACCCTCTCTAGCTGATAAGATCGCAATATTGTCGTTAAGACACCATGTTTATCAATTTAACCTGACTTCTTAAAATAATTAAAAATACATAGATAGCAGTGAGTCGAGTCGAATTCATAGGAAAGGTAGTATTTTTAGATTTGAAATCTTTGATTTTTGAAAAAAAAAGAGAAAAAGATTTGAAAGTAGAATTTAAAATTAAAAATTAAAAATTAAAATTATGAAGTAAAAATTAAATTATGTAAAAAAATAAACTTGGTACTAAGATCTACTAGTTAGATCTTAGCATCTACTTGCAGTAAACTAAAGAGCAATAATTAAAGTATAAAAATTAAATTATAATAAAAATAAAGAGCTAAAATCAAAGTATAAAAAATAAAATTTACATTAATTAAAATTTAAGAATTTAAATACATAAAATTTAAAAAAAAAAAAATAGCCTGATCTCTGATCTTGGATCGGCATTGGTGGAAAGATGGTGTAGAAGTTCAGCTTTTTTTCTCAGCACCAGTTGCCTCGAAGCAGCCATTAATCCAAAGCTAGGCTTCACCTTAATCGAAGATTATGAATTCTAAAAGTCTGGGATCTTATTTTTAGAGCTAGGAGGATCGAAGACTTTTTCTGCTGACAATGTGGGACTAAGGAGGTCTTTGATCATCAAAATATGAAGAAATCTGAGTGAAAATTGAATTAAAAAGAGTCCTGAATAAATTTTGTTAAAGTCTGGTGAAATCTAGCCATTCAATAGAAATCCAACGAACCAAAAATCATCAAAATCGGATGTGAATCGATCTAGATTAGGTCGGATTAAATTTTGGCCTTTGATCACACGTTGATGGAGAAAATCTGATCAATGATCATGCGTTGGGAGTCCTGATCATCGCTGGAAGCTTTCTGGACCATTGGATCATCTTCTGGGTTGAGCGCTACCATTGGATGACAATCCGCATGAAGTCTGAAGTAGAAAATTCTCTCCACCGTTCGATCTTAATCGCAATCAATCGTAGCCATACGATCGCGTAGTTACCATTTTCATGGACCGCATGGACCGACTGCACTGCACATCGTAATGAATCAGCGCCTCCTATCATCAAATGAAAAGTCCAAATTACCCTATGAGCCATGATAGATTTTCTATAAACCCTTTTAAGGATCTAGGTCCACCACGTGTCGCTCTGTGATTCACCAATTTTTGCTAAGCTGGTGGTCTACGCCTGAATCATGGACCGACTGATGGCTTCCGCGGTTGAGTCAGCTAGCGTGGCTGGCTTGGCATGCTGGCTTCATCGGCTTGGCTCGATGTGTTTGGATGCATCAGTTGATATGGCACAGTGGCTTGAGCCGGCTGAGCCATATGTTATTTTTTATTTTTATTTATTTTATTTTTTTAGAAATTCATATCTTCTCCGTTTTAGCTTTATTTTATGGAAAACTTATTTCATTGTGATCAAAAAAATAAGCTCTTTTCATTAATTATAAAATTTTATTTTTTAATTTTTATTATTTTGTAATTAATTTTTTTATTAATAAAAATATGAATTTCTCAAAAATATATATAAATTGATCATTAATTTTTTAAAATTAATATAAATTAATTAATAAATTAATATTTTTATTGATAAATTTATGGTACTTATCACACCCCCCCAACTTAAGCTTTGCTCATCCTCGAGTAAAGAAAGAATTTAGTTTTAAATATCTTTTAACTTTAGAGTTTCGAATTTTACCTAAGCAGTTTTCAAAATGGCCATTGATATTCAGTAGAGTATAAGTGAGGTATATCATTAAAATATTAATACTTATCAAAAGAAAAATTAAGTAAAAAATATTATTTTTTTTAAATTTTTTTTAAATTATCCCACATTTATCTCTGATTTGTCTAAACTTTCATATAGATAAGTATATTGCTACTTTCATCCTTCATTTATTAATTTTTATTTTTACATTGCTCACTTTTTGATGCGAATATCATTGCTTACTTAGGCAACGAAACTCAGTTACTCGGTGGAAAACTTTTTTTTAATTTTTTTAACGTTGTATCATTATTGAGTGTCTTAATCCCTTAAGCTTTCTATTTGATCCATGTAGCGAGTCTTGGGCCAATGACTCTCAAATCAGTTGGCTTTAGGATACTAGGTATAGAATACTCCTCGAACTTACTAGCTCGAATCAAACAGACTATGAGTTAAAACTAGCTTTACAACGAGCTTCTTTGCCCTTTCCATCTTTTGATGCAAAACTCAATGCTTGCTTAGGCAAAGAGGCCTGGTTACTCAGTGAGAAGTACTTAAAAACTATTTTAAAAAATTTTTTATATGAAAAAATGTATAGTTATCCTACACAAAAATTATAAAAAGTAGACTTTTCTTTGATGCTAGTAGAAACAATTAGAAATGCTCAAAAAAAAAATTTATGTTCTAGACTTAACTCTTTATTGGGTATTAATACTTGATTCCTCAATATCTTACAGATTCTCTGATCTATGTATCAATTTTCTTTTAAAAATACTTAGTTTAATTCTATTCTTAAGCATAATCAGGTGTCTAAATACTAAATACAAATTTTTTTGAGAACTTAAAATTTTAAAATTTTTATTTTTCTCCTCCCCCAACTTAATCAACATTATCCTCAATGAAGAAAAAAATAAAGGGTGTAATAAAGAACATGAAAGAATACACTTGACTTAATGTACTTGGCCCAGCATATGCCTTTGAAAATTTAAGCTCTCCCTCCAACTTATTCAAATTATCCTAAAAAGAAAATAAACTAAAAAAAAAATAAATTTAAAAGTAAGAGTCTGGGTTGCCTCCCAGTAAGCACTAAGTTTAACGTCTTCAGCCATACCCTATAAAGGAGATTTAGGTAAAATTAATTTTAGTACATCCTTCAAAGTTCTAAAAAGATAGAGCCAAGCAAGAGACCTTGTCATCATGGTAGAAAAATATTCATAGAATGCTTTACGATAATTAGATTTAGCTCTGATCAGTAAGGTGCATGGAGCAAGCATGTTAAACCAGAGTCTAACCTTATCATAATTTTTATAATTATCAGGAAGTGATTGTGTTTGTAGGATTGAAATCAGGGATGGTGGTTTAGAAATTTGTTCAACGATAACCTGATTTACCCCACTCATTTTCTCGGGTATAATATGTCTTGACATATTCTCTCCCTAATCAAAATCATGACACTTGTTCCAAATTAATTTTAAATCCATCTCTATACATCATTTTAATATTGTAGATAAATTTTGGAGGTCATCTTCAAAAGTAGCACCAAATATTAAAAAATCATTCATAAAATCCATATCCCTCATGTCAGCAATATCCCATCCAATAACTTCTTTATGTGTTTTTAGAACATCCGTAAGTTGGTCTTCCTGGGTAGGAATCACTAGGGAGTGTCAATAGATTCATCAAGAAATAGTTTCAATTCTTGATCAATTGGTGGTTCTAACAAGGAGGCTATTGGTGGGCTAGGTGGTGGCTCAAGTTTTTCAATCCATAGTGGGATGGTTTTAGGGTAGGATGTATCTACTTGGTCATTAACTTCTATATTGTATCCATCATCATCAAAATTGTCCACCTCATAATGAGCCATACAGGAATTTAACGAATCATCAGAAAGAATTATGGGTGAAGCTTCCTCTAATGTGTTTACTTGTGGTTCTTAGGAAGTCGCTATTTATTCAATCATCTCATCAGTTTGTCCATCCCCATTAAAAGGATTGGATGATTTCAGGGTACTTAGGGATGGATCCATATATAAGTAAGATGATGGATTTGATTTGTCCCATAATTCAGGTTCTTTCCTATATGCTTCTACCTCCATAATATGGTCTAAAAGGGTCTTTTCGGTTGTATAGGGTTGTTTTATGACCCTTTCTTTCTTGAGAGTTATACTAGATTGTTCAGAAAAAGTTATAGGGACATCAAAATTTCTAGTCATATATGGTCCCTCAGGTTCACTTTCAGATTGATTAGGCAACTCATTTTTACTAAAAGCTTTAGCTAATTGATCTAACTGTATTTTTAGACAAGCAATGACTTGGGAGTTTGAATTTATCAGTTGGTTCGTGGTCTGTATAAAATTATTAAGAGTAGTTGCTAGAGATGTAGGCCTTTGGTCATCTAGAGTATTCAATGGTTGAATGGTAAATTCTAGCTTGTCTAGTGTTTATTGAATCCTCTCCTCAAAAATTGACTCACTATTATTCAGAGAGGTTTGATAATGTGGGTAGGGCATATTATAAGGTGTAACCATGAAAGTAGGTCCTTGTGGTACTGAGGTAATCACAGGTTGTGACTGCCACGAAAAATTTAGTTGAGCCCCCCATCCTAAATTATAGGTATTATAGTATGAATTATTTCTTGGTCTGTAGGCCATATGGATTTGATCTTGATAATTATGCTCATACATATACTCAAGAAATCAGTTTGGGCATCTTCTTGCAAAGTGGATGGGGCTCGAACAGATTGCACAAACTTGTTGTGCAGGAAGAAAAGATGTGTATGAAGGGTTTCTATTGGCTTCTAGATGATCTACTCTACGAGATAGATCAGCAAATAAATTATCTAAATCCATCACTAATTGTTTATTTATTTTGTTTAAAAAAATAAAAAAAAAAATTAAAGATAAGAGCCCTAAAGAGTCCTAGAACTAGGGATGATAGAAGAGAGTGTTTTAACTAGGGTTTGAATTGTAAAGGCAAACAAGTTAAGCAGACAAGGACTCTCTATCCTCAGGTTTATCTAGATCTAGGTATTTCCTAACTGCTAAGGTTTCCTTCAAGTCCTCCAAGTAAAAAATCAGCCAATCAACTGGCCAGGTAAGTATAAGGTCGGTGGTAGTCCCCCCATTACTTGCCTTAGACACCAATTGTGCTTGGCCAGATAAGCTAACGGAATCAATTATAAACCACCTTCCTTTGGGCCCAATCGTCTCTAAACCACTTTTTTAGATACCAGTCAAATTGACTAACCCTAACCTGGTTCAACTCTTAGGGTTCTTTATCCTAATGAGCTCAATTTTCTAGGGCTGATGTCTAATTGATTTTAAAATTAAAGTCTTAGGTCAATGCAGGATGCTGGTTGGTTGTTTGTGGGCCAAGGAAGGATGATCAAATTCCTACCTTATCTTATTTCATTGGGTGTTGCCCTTAATTTGATTTAAAGATGCATATACACAATCACTTTCAATAAGGGATTCTATGCAACTAAAGTACATGCATGAAATTGATTAAACTTAAGAGCTTACCTTATCTCCAGCGATCATCAAAAAAATAAATAAATAAATAAATAAAAATATAAAAATAAATATAAAACTAATATGATGCATGCTTTAAGCAGTTAGAATTTCTAATCTTGTCATGAAATTTTTAATTAGATTTAAGTGGATATATTTTTTAATTTAATTTAAAAATAATATAAATAAATAAATAAGAAAAGGACTAGGATTAGGATTGATCTTACCAAGCAAAACTAAATAATTTATTCCTTGCCCTAGTTTTTTTTGTTCTTTCATCTATTTTTCTGCAAAATAAAAAAAAAGTTAGTAGGCAATATTTATAAGAAAATAAAAATTTTATTTATAATTTATTTATAAAAAAATAAAGAAATCAAAAATTTAATGCCCGTGCCTTTCCCAGCAACGATGCCAAAAATTTGATAAGATTGCGATGTTATCGTTAAGACACCGTATTTATCAATTTAATTTGACTTCTTAAAATAATTAAAAATACGTAGATAGCAGTAAGTCGGATCGAATCCATAGAGAATGTAGTATTTTTAGATTTAAAATCTTTGATTTTTGAAAAGAAAAAAAAAAATTGAAAGTAGAATTTGAAGTCAAAAATTAAAAATTAAAATTATGAAGTAAAAATTAAATTATGCAGAAAAGTAAACTTGGTACTAAGATCTACTAGTTAGATCTTAGTATCTACTTGCAGTAAAATAAAGAGCAATAATTAAAGTAAAAAAATTAAATTATAATAAAAATAAAGAGCTAAAATCAAAGTGCAAAAAATAAAATTTACATTAATTAAAATTTTAAAATTTAAATACATAAAATTTAAAAAAAAATAAAATAAAATAAAATAGCCTGATCTCTTATCTTGGATCGGTATTGGTGGAAAGATAGTGTAGAAGCTTGGCTTTTCCTCTTGACACTAGTTGCCTCGAAGCAGCCATTAACCCAAAGTCAGGCTTCATCTTAATCGAAGAATATGAATTCTAGAAGTCTGGGATCTTATTTATAGGGCTATGAGGATTGGAGACTTTTTCTGTAGGTAATGTGGGACTAAGAAGGTCTTTGATCGTCAAAATATGGAGAAATCTGAGAGAAAATTAGATTAAAAAGAGTTCTGGATGAATTCTGTTGAAGTCTGATGAAATCTAGCCATTTAATAGAAATCCAACGGACCAAAAATTATCAAAATTGGATGTGTATCGATCCAGATTAGGTCGGATTAAATTATGATCGTTGATCGTGCATTGATGGAGAAAATCTGGCCGCTGATCGCGTGTTGGGAGTCCTAATCACCATCGAAAGGTTTCTGGATCGTTGGATCATCTTCTAGGTTGAGCACTGCTGTCGGATGGCGATCCATGTGAAGTCTGAAGTAGGAAATTTCCTCTACCATCCAATCTTGACCGCAATCAACCGCAGCCGCACGATCGCGTAGTTACTATTTTCATGGACCGCGTGGACCGACTGCACCGCACACCACAACGAATCAACACCTCCTATCACTGAGTGAAAAGTCCAAAATGCCCTATGAGCCATGATAGATTTTCTGTAAACCCTTTAAGGGTCTAGGTCCACCACGTGTCGCTCCATGATTCACCGATTTTTGCTGAGCTGGCAGTCCACGCCTGAATCGTAAATCGGTTGACGGCTTTCGTGGCTGAGTCGACTAGCATGGATGGCCTGGCACTCTGGCTTCATCAGCTTAGCTCGGTGCATTTGGATGCGTCGGTTGATATGGCGCGGCAGCTTGAGCCGACTGAGCCATATCTTATTTTTTATTTTTATTTCTTTAGAAATTCATATCTTCTCCGTTTTAGCTCCATTTTGCATAAAATATATTTTATTATGATCAAAAAAATAAGCTCTTTCCATTTATTAAAATTTTATTTTTAAATTTTTATTATTTTATAATTAATTTTTTAATTAATAAAAATATGAATTTCTCAAAAATATATATAAATTAATCATTAATTCTTAAAAATTAATATAAATTAATTGATAAATTAATACTTTTATTGATAAATTTATGGTACTTACCATTAGATGGTCTAGTTCTGCTTTTCTACGATAGTTCTGGAGCCATTGCTCAGACGAAGGAATCCAAAGTCTAGGGAATCCGGTATCGCTCTGATACCAATTATTGGCACATCATCTTGATATCATCTAACTCAGATGCCATATTGCAGAAGTCCCTGATCTTTAGCGTGGACCATAGAAGACCTTTAACATTCTCTAAGGCAGCGTATCATAGATCCATCACCTAGATCTATGCTAGGGCACCTTCCTTCTTGGGCTTGAGGGAGGCGCCCCCTCTCTTTAGGGCTTCTTCAGGAACCTAGGACAACAACCCTAGAGAAAAGAGAGAAGAGAGGTTGAAGGAAGAAAAGATCTGTATTAATTGCTCTCTTTAAAATCCTAATATAACCTATGTATTTATACATAGCCATTAGGCCCGACCAAAAACTCTCCTAGCTAACTTAATACATGAAAGCACTCATCAAGCCAATGTACACCCATGTCTCCCATGCTTTCATCCTCTGAATCTAAGCCCGACCCATACATGAGTTAGCCTCCTTAAGACATCTCAAACCATGTCTTAAGACCCCTAGGATAAGTTCCTATCCTAGCCCTAAACAACCCTCACGTAGCTCTATCTGCAAACTGAGCTGGCTCAGTACTATGTCTTAGTACTGAGCTGGCTAACCTAAGATAGTTTTAGACTAAGCAGACCCAATTGCGTGCCATGCTGCAGTCCTGAATGTGCTCCTCTCTATTTGGCCTGTTCTCTGAGACTTAGCCGATCTAGTTTCAGACTAAGTCGGCTAACCTGCAAAAATAATTCTTTTCTACAGTCTTGATTCTCAAGCTTTGGTTTCTTACTTCATCTTGAATCTCAGATCTTCGAAGCACCAACCAAGCCCCTAAAATCCTCGGAGCCAACACCCTGGCTCCTCCCATGGCCTTCCAAGGCTTGGGAGCATCATCAATCCTCACAATCTCTATCTTGGTGCCCCAAGCCTTAGCAAACCCCTCGATAATGCACTCCTGCATAATCCCATTGTTGATGCGCACCCTGACAGCACCTATGCAAACATCGCCTCGACCAATCATCTTCAGCTATTGTGCACCTTTGAGATCTTTGGGATGACCATCTCCACTGCTAAAGATCTATGCTTGCTTCTTGGCACCATCTTAGAATTGTATGATCCCTTCTGCTTAGCGGCTACATCACTTTCTCTAAATTTTTCTAGAGAACCTACAGCATTTCTGCACCAGCACATGCTGTACCATCTGATACGATCTTCTTAGAGCTATGCCTGTCCACCTGCACATGCTGCTCTACTAGGAACTGTGCATCACCAGCTCTAAACTCATGCTAAATTTTTTCTCCACTTGTGAAGCCACCACTGCGAAGCTCCACCTATATCTGAAGTCTACCTGATGCTGCAAAAATCGACTCTATCATCGAGTCCCTTGAGATCAACTACTCAATGTTAAACTGCTAAGCCTACCACTACACCTCAAATACCATCGCTATCCCTTCGAATCCTCTACATTCTATGATCCTCTTTGAAGCCGTCTCAAATATCTCTACAACCTGCAAGCACCTTCGAGATCCAAAAGCTCATCTAACTCTTCTGAATCCAGTGACTAAATCCTAGAAAATTCCATCCTAGCCTTTTCCTCTTTTGCCCCTGCACCAACCATCGCTTCAGTTGCGCCCGAAGGAACTACAGCTCAAATCTTGTCTTGGGCTCAGACCCACCTACCTCATCCTAAGGCTCTCGAGACTCCATGGCTCTTCCTGAGATCTACCCCCAGTCTCCTTCGGATGCCAACTAACACTCTCTACTAAGATACCTCCCTCAGCTACTGCACCATCGAGCCTCTCTCAGTCCCGTATCTTCAGGAATGCACTACTGCAGCACTCCAGTGCTCCCTGACTCATCTCTACACTACCTCCTCATAGGTATCTGAATCCTCTCTTGCTGTACACAAACCATCCTGCACTGAACTATGACTCTCCCTGGTGCTCTTGCAGAAGAAACCTGATCCAAGATACTCCTGGCTTCCTGAGACCTCCTAGCGCTCCTTGAGACCTTCTGGCTCTCCCTGAGACCTACTCTCGATCTCACTGAGATGCCCCTGACACTCTCTACTGAGATACCTTCTTCGACTGCTGCACCATCGAGTCTCTCTCAACCCCTGTGCCTCCATGGTAGCGCTCTTGCAGCACTCCAGCGCTCCCTAACTCGTCTCTGTGCCACTCTACAGCTGTTTAGCCCTAACATGCTGGACCTCCATGGATCATCCATCTCCATCATCCTCAAGACTCCATAAATCCATGCTCTAGTCGAACCGCTGAATACATCTTTGACTACTTTTCTATCTTCCTACAACCAAAGGACGTATAGTCATTTCTTCAACCTTCATTCGACCATTATTCCTTGGAAAACCTCTCTTCAACAGTCCCATACTACCTATCTTTCTAGAGAATCCTGATGCTCTCTACTAAGATACCTTTCTCGACTACTACATCATCGAGCCTCTCTTAGCCCTGCATCTCCAGAAAAGCGCTACTCCAGCACTCCAGCGCTCTCTGCCTTATCTACCATCATACACCTCGATTTTTTCATCAAGATCGACCAGCAAATCATGCATCCAAACCTTATACTTCAAAAAAATCCTTCTCATTAATCCTCTCAACCTTCACCTTCAACTTACTACTCCTAGTTGGTCAAACCATAGCAATAACAAAGATAGATCTGAGACATACCATAGAATACTCATGCAAATTTCTGATTTCATCCTGTATGACTTCTTCTGTGCTTCCATACACCATCAGGCTCTAATACCAAATGTAGAAAATCTAGTATCGCTCTAATACTAATTATTGGCGCATCATCTTGGCATCACCTAGCTCTAATGCTATATTGCAGAAATCCCTGATCTTTAGCGTGGATCACAGGAGATCTTTAACGTTCTCTAAGATAGTATATCATAGATCCATCACCTAGATCTATTTTGGGGCACCTCTCTCCTTGGGCTTGAGGGAGACGCCCCCTCTCTTTAGGGCTTCTTTAGAAACCTAGGGCAACTACTATAGAGAGAAGAGAGAAGAGAAGTTGAAGGGAGAAAAGATTTGTATTGATTGCTCTCTTTAAAATTCTAATATAGCCTATGTATTTATACATAGCCATTAGGCCCAACCAAAAATTCCTCTGACTAATCCAATACATGAAAGTACTCATCGAGCCCATGTACTCTCATATCTTCCATGCTCTCATCCTCTGAATCTAAGCCCGACCCATACATGGTTAGCTCCCTTAAGATCTCTCAAACTAGATCTTAAGACCCCTAAGATAAGTCCCTATCCTAGCCTAAAATAGATTCTCATGTAGCTCTGCCCGTAGACTGAGCTGGCTCAGTCTCAGCACTGAGCCGGCTAACTTGAGATTGGGTTGGCTCTATTTTAGACTGAGCCGACCCAGTTGCATGCCATACTGTACTCTCGAATGTGCTCCTCTCTATTTGGCCTGTCCTCTAAGACTTAGTCGATCTAGTTTCAGACTGAGCCGGCTAACCTACAAAAATGATCCTTTTCTATAGTCTTGATTTTTTGGCTTTGGTTCCTTGTGCCATCTTGAATCTTAGATCTCCGAAGCATCAACCGAGCCCCTGGAATCTCAAGAGTCAATATCCTGCCTCCTCCCGTAGCCTTCAAAGTCTTGGGAGCACCATCAATCCTCATACAAAACACATCAGTAGATGTAGCACATTCTGTGCTGCTTCGATCTTATCCAGGAGATCGTGGATCGAGGTGACGTTGATCTTCAAAAGATCGATGGAAAGAAGAACCTGACCGATCCATTCACTAAAATTATTATGATGAAGAAGTTCAACGACTTCAAGTCGAAGATGGGTATACGATACTACATCGATTGGGTTTAGACCAAATGAAAGATTGTTAGGAATAGTATCCCAAAGCCAATCGTCAGTCTATTGATGATTGAGCTATTTCATGTAATTGTATATGAATTATTAATTAAATAAAAATTATTCTATCTTTTTCATCATAAATCTTTCATCTTCTAATGAACTCCTTTATGTTGTGATGAAGTTCTTAGGATTATTTAGAATCGACAATAGAGGATTTATCATTTAGTTCTTAAATAAGTTCATGATCAAATGATACATTGTTACTAAAGGATGATAATATTTATCGAGTATAGATCATTGTGTGCCATATAGGTTGGTTGTCCTCTTAACCAAGGAGTGTGAAGACACTGGTATGACATGTAGGTGAGATGTAGGAGTATATCTGCACTGAACATGACCAACTCTGAAGCTTTTCTACTGTTAAGAATTACTCTGATGGAATATGGCCATAAGTGTCCCTCCGATCTGAGAACACCACGGTGACTTTCAAGTAACTCATTGTACTTTAACATCGGACTATCTGAATTTCTAATTTAGTGATGGAAGATTTTTGGGTACAGTCAAGTACTTAAGGAGTCGATGCATGAGTCAAGATGGAATTGATCACTCCTGAATTTAGGAGCTATATTCAATAGTATTTTAATTTAGTAAAGCCTTAGTCAGAATAGTCCTTATAAGATATCACAGGACTAATTGCTTTGAGACATGATTTGGATGTATCTTCTAGGGTTGACAGTCAAATCCTAAAGTCATCTTATGCACAGAGATGAATTATGCAGTAACCATACTCACGTAGGTTCTGAATATTGCAATTATACTATTCGGTCTATTCGAACATCAGGTACTATTGCTAGATGTCACTTTGATTAGTTTAGAAAAATAATTTCTGTGCAACCGACTTATGTTCGAACCTATGAGGTCACACACACTAGAAGTTTCTATCCGATCTAATGGCTGATTAAGAGAAGATTGATTAGTGATTTGATTACTAATTAACTCAATTTGATAAAGTGATTATTTTTGGATCAAGATCAATTGAAATTGGATTCATTTGGATTTGACCTGATTAATTTATAAGATGATCTAATCATCAAGGAGGTTTAATCTTTGATTTGATCAGAAGATTGGCTTGATTAATTTTTAATTTGATTAGAATTTAATTAAGCCTAATTAAGTCTAAATAAGTTAGATTTAATCTGGTCTAATTGAACCTAACCAATTTGGATTGGAATAGTTCAATTGGATGTCAAATTAAAGACTAGTTTGACTAGTCTTCTTATGCACCACATCACCAATATTTGCGCCATCTTTTCTCCATGAGAAAGAGGTTTCTCATGATGATTTCAATGCAAGGGAGGGTGCACGTTCCCCCTTCTCACACATCTTAAAGATTGGCCTGATCTGATTACAAATTCAATTCAAATGGGATTTGAGTTTGAATGGGTAACCTCTTGATCTAAGCCAATCCCACATGCCTCTCTTTGTTTGTGCAAAATATAAAATGTTTGATTTTATGGGTGTGCAGAATATAGAGAACCCAAAGAAAGAGAGGAGAAAGAAAATGAGAGAAGAGAAAGTCTCTTCTCTAAGTGCTTGAAAGAATCCAAAAGAAAAAGGGCACAAGGGTTTTTGGGTGAGTGCATATCTTAGGATCTATACCTAGGGTTTGGAATTCCAGATTGTGAGTTACGAGGGTCGTGATTTCACAAGATTGCTGGAAGGTCTCCTCTTCTATCTCTGCATTCATCAAGATTCGAAGCATCCGAAGATCCCGTGAAGAAGATCAAAGGAGTTTGATCTACATCAGCCAATAAAGATTTCTTCACGAGCTAGCACTCGGAAGAAGTTGATCAGAATCTGGACCTCGTATAAATTACCCATGGAGGATAGACACATGTGTAGCTACATTGCAATGATCAGATCTACACCGAGGAGATCAAATTGCGGAGATCTTCTACCTGCAAAAAGATAACATATTCTGAACACATAGAAGCAATAAAATAGTTTTATTACACTTGCTATTTTATTTTTCAGATATGCATGCATATATGAGACATTAGATCCTGTAGCGTATAGAATTTTTAGATTAGATCTGTAACTCTTATTATTAATTTAATTAATAATGTTTCTACTGCGTATGTTTTTTGAAAAAAAATTTTGAAAGTAGAGCTAGAAATCCTGTGCGTTTTCTTCACGAACACCTTATATTCTTTAGTATGGTAGAAGTCATAACCCCTAGTTTTCTTAGAGTATCCTATAAATATACACCTATCAAACTGGGATCCAAATTTATCTATATGCAAACATTTGACATGGGTCGGACAACCTCAAACCCAAAGATGAGAGAGTCTAGGCGTACGCCCAGTCCATATATATCTCATATGAAGTCTTTGCAACAGATTTACTCAGAGCATTATTTAGAATAAAATAGGCATTCTTAAGAGCATAATCCTAAAATAAAATAAGCAGACTAGCAAACCTCATTATGGATCGAACCATGTCTAAAGAAATTTAATTTTTTCTTTCTAATACACCATTATGTTGTGGTGTCCCGAGAGAAGTCCATTATAAGAGAATCTCATTCTCTTCTAGATATATCAAAAACTTATTGGATAAGTATTCACCTCCTCGATCTGATCAAAGAGTTTTAATATTTTTCTAATTTATTTTTCTACTTCATTAAGAAATTGTTTAAATATTTCAAATGATTAAGACTTATATTTCATAAGATGGACATACCCATACCTACATAGGTCATCAACAAACGTAATAAAATAGTGATATCTACCTTCAGCACTAGTGTTCATAGATCCATATACATCAGTATATATGAGACTTAGAACTTCACCGGCTCTTTCATCTTTTTCAGTAAAAGATGACTTTATCATCTTTTCAAGAAGATAGGACTCATAGGTTGGCAATGATTCATAATCATTGATGTCAAGAATTTTTTCTTTGGTTAACATATTTATCCTATTCTTGTTAATATGACCAAGCTTACAATGCCAAAGGTAGGCATCTATGATATTATCCAATTTAGAGCATTTATTTGATGTGTATATTACACTAACAAGTTGTGATAAAATATAAATATCATATTTTGTTGTCCACGTATTATTATAACATCATTCATAATAATATCATAATAATATTTTTTTATAAATAAATGATAACTATCTTTGGCCAATAGATCAATAGAGATCACATTCATCATAAACGATGGATAATAGTGATAATCACTCAAAATGACAATCTTTGTATTAAAAATGAGTTCGATAATTCCTAAAGCTAGGACTAGAATAAAACTTCTATCTCCAATATTCAAAAATCCTTCACCATTTTTAAAGTTTCTACTTACTTAAAGTTCTTGCAACGAATTACAAATATATATAGGACTACCAGTATTCAATACCCAGATAGTAGAATCACAAACAAAGAAATTATAAGATGCTATCATATAACATTCTTGATAAGCAACTCCTTGCTTCTTTCTTTTGTTCAACTTGTTGGGGTCAAGAAAAGCAAGATATTGAGGATGATTTTTCTTCCTATAACTCTGCTTCTTACAATAGAAGAACTCTACCTAATTTTGGTTAGTCTTAGATCTTTTATTTTGATTATACTTTGAAGCCCCAGCATGAACCTCTTCGTGCTACTGAACTATATTCAACTTCCGATACTCATTATTGAAGTTGGATCCCATAAGTATATCATTGTCTAATAGTGAACAAAGCAATTAGGGTTGAGCCTTAATCTGAAAAGAAAAGAGAACAAAAACCTATTAGTATATGAATTATTTTAAGTCTAAAGACTTGAACTTTAGTCTAAAGGTTCTTCCACTATTTTATACGAATTGGTAGCTTCTATCTCTAATTTGAAGAATTACTTTAATTTCATAGTAGGTACTAGAATCTACACAAACTACATATGGGCCTAAGGAAAGCTTTGGCCAACCCATGTTTATCTATAGAGAGGTTCTTAATTAATTATTTTTTAAAATAATTTTTAGTAATTAGGTTTTGCTCCATGCTTCTTTTCAGTAGATTTGGGCCTCCACTGAAAGGTCTACTTAGGTCCAACCATTAACATGAGTGAGTTCGGTGTATCAAATGAATGATGATCAGGCCTAAGAAAAGCTCTAGCCAACCTGATCATCATTCAAAGAGTATGATCTAATCATCATATAATGAATGATAATTATAATATCTTGATGAACACCGAGCATAAGGCGTCTCCAATGTTCACCCAGCCTATTGGACCCATTACCATCCACCTTAATGGAAGGCTATGACTCAGTTATCTCCATAACTTTATTATTTTTAAGGATCTAATAATTTAAAGGATTTAGATTATTAGTGATTTGAGGATAGAGAAGATATGGACCAAATTGCTTTCACTGACTTTATCAAGTCAAATCCTCTCACTGACTTCTCTAAGTTATTGATGAGGACTCAGATTAATTTCGGTCCATGGGCATCTATATTAATCTCACTGAACAAAATTAGTCACACTGATTTACCTATATAACATGGGTTAGCTCGAATCAACGAGCAACCTAATAAAAAACTAACTAACCATATTAGCTAAGTAAATGAGATCGGTAGGAGAGTCTGTCAAAGCTTGCCTTCAATACCATCAAAAATGGCCAGGTAAGTGGGCTGCTAATTAAAGACCACTAGTTTGAAAATGCCAAACTTATCTTAGATACAAATCAGTTTATCAGTTTTGATTTGGTTTGCCTGAAAACTCAGGCTCGACCATTGAGCCACGTCAGGTCTATTTGTAAAATCAAATATATGGACTATGATCAACTAAAACTATTGAATTAATCTATAAAAGAAAATTAATCTAATCCTAATTAACTATTAATTAGATTAGATCAAATTTTTAACTTAGTCCATATTTGATTCTAACCCTAGGTCTAACCTAGTTAATGATCTAATCTACTAACCCATTATCCCATTAACCCATGATTTATGAAATTATCTTAGGATCTTCAAGTCACTAATCTAGATCCTAAACAGCACTTAATTTTCAATTAAGTTCAAGGCTGATAGGTTGGGATTTGGAACCTCAGAACTAATTTTTGATTTCTTAATTTTAAAATACTTTTAAATTTATAAATAGTTTATATTGAATTATATTTAATTTATGATTTTAGATCTGAATTATTTCAATATTTAGATCATGTCCTATAGTTTTGAATCTAGAGTTTTATAGAAAGTAAATTTTGAATATAAATTCTACAATACATATGTATAACATATATAATCACTAGATTCAAATCAAAACTACATATCGAGCATATGTATAAAAGGATCTAGATCTAAAACATGAAATGCATCATTTAGATCTCATCTAAATAATTAAAAATAAAATCATAAACCAATTTATATTAGATTTAAAATCTAAAAATAAATTATAAATTAATTTAGATCTTATCTAATTTATTTATGATTTAGTTCTTCAAATTAATACATACTAGGACAATCTCTCTACTATAATTAAGGGATAAATCTTACAGTAGGATAACCTTATAATCAATATATGTGATCTTAACATTATTTAGATCTCATCTAAATAATTTAAAATAGATCAAAAATTTATTTATTTTAGATTTAAAATTAAAAAATTAATTATAAATCTGCTTAGATATTATCTAGCTTATTCATGATTCAGATTTTTAAATCAGTATATACTAGGACAATCTTTTCATTTTAAGAGATAAACCTTACCATAGAAAAATCTTATAATCAGTATGTGCAATCTTTAAAATTATTTTTAGATTTATTTTTAATGCATACATGATCATATCATAAAAGAACCTAGGCTCTGATACCACTGAAGAAAAAAATATAGGGTTTCATACATGTATTTTGAATTTTTTTCGAAAAATGGTGTAGCGGAAGACTTAGATTAATCTAATTAACCTATTTATGCATGTGATCAGATCACTAAATACCTACATCTAGGATCTATAATATGATATGATGCATAAATTAAATCTAAAATATAAAATAAATTGGTATTGATCATATCAATGCCTTATATCAAATCTAGCAAATCCTAGATCAAATCTAGGTGTAAAAGAGATCGAATCTTTTTATCTTAGCATGGATCGAGAACATCACTATTGATTTTCATGGTTATCTTCATTGCTCGGAGTTGCACAGAATGTCCGATCTCTACAGGTTGTCCACACAAGACTCCTACGCTGATCGAAGGTTCATTGAATGAAAATCCGCGTGAAGTGCTAGCTTCTTGCAGATCCCTCCTGATGGTTGATTTGAATACCTTTTTTTAAAACTCTTAGACCCTCCAAAAGATAAAGAATGGAATGAGGATTAAGGGAAAGAATTTACTTTTTAATCTCTCAAAATATGAAGAAAAGAAAGCTCAAGGAGAAACCACTAAGAGAAGACTCTTCTTCTCTTCCTTTTCTCTCAACAGAACAAATCCTAGACTTGTCCTAAAGAAACCTCCCATGCCCTAACAAGAGGAGACCCTCTCCATTAGAATTCCCCACATCCTTTCTCTCTTTCTCTTTGATTTTTTTTGTGAAAAATCTCTCTTTCTCTCATTCCATAAATCCCTTATAAAAAGGCACCCCCAATGTCCAAGACTAGGTCAAAGACGTTGTCATATAAGAAAACTATGGAGGCATCCAACTCTTGGATGCCTCATAGGAATTTGCATGAACAAACTCATGCCAAGAGAAGAGGAGGGCATGGTATCTCACAAGGAAAAAATGGGCGACAACCAATAAGGGTGGTGGAACAAACTTTCAAAGAAAGAGGGAATAGTTTCAAAGAATCAAAACTCTATCTAATTATTCCTTGTTTGACCAATTCAAAGAACTTTCCAAAACAAAAGAAGAGAGGGCATAAGGAACTCTTATTGGCATGAGAATTCTCATGCCAATATAAGAAAAAAAATATGGCATGGGGTTTGGGGCACATGATGCAAGGGAGGAGGGAGAATCCTAATCCAACTAGGACTCCAATTTTGACTAGGTCAAACTTAATTTTAAATTCTATTGAACTAGGATTAGGATAATCTAATTTAGGATGATCCTAGTCCAACTATAAGTCTAATTAAATTAGATTAAATTATATTTAAATCTTATTTAAATTCTAATTTAATTAAGAATTAGGTGCACTCAAATCCTAATTAAATAAGAAATTGATCTCTCTTGCAATTAACTTATCTCATAAATCTATTAGACTTAATCTAATCAAGTTCAAACCAAATCTAATTGAATCTAATTTAATTAGACTTGATCTTAGCCTAATTGCTCAATCAAATTGAGTCAATTAGCAATCTAATTACTAATTAATCCTCCTATAATACTTGCACTTAATCGATCATCAATTGCATTGACTATTCGATCACTTAAATAATTTTTAATTACTGATCAACCATCTGATCAGATAGAAAACTTCTTATGTGTATGATCCCATAGGTTCGAACCTAAGTCAGTAGCACAAGAATAAATTTCTATACCAACCAAAATGACCATCTAGTAATGGTACTTGATGTTTGGATAGGTTAAATATATGTAAGCAACATTCTTAGAATTCTAGCCTATAGTTATTGTATAATTCATTTCTTTAATGCTTAGGATGACTTCAAGTTAACTGTCAGCACTCACAATAGTTCATTCATATTATGTCTCAATTTTACAAATTCCATAACTTCTCATAAGGATTACCCAGGTCTAGGTTTTGCTCAATTGAAACATAGCGAGATATTTTCTATTGAAATTAATCAGGAGTGGTCAATCCCATCTTGACTCATACACTGACTCCATAAGTATTTGACTTTATCCAAAAAATTTTCATCACTATATTAGAAATACAAGTAGTCCGGCACCAAAATATAATGAGTTGTTTGTAATAAGTCATCATGGTAATCTCAAGTCGGAGGGACACTTATACCCATAAGTCTTTACTAGCTACTCTTGATAGTAGAGTGCTACATTAGTCATGTTTAGTATAAATATACTTCTATATCTCACCTGCATGCCATACCAGTATCTCCACACCATCTGATTATGAGAAAAATCAATGCATATGGCATACAACGATCTATACTCGATAAGTTATCATCCTAATTAATAATCTATCATTTGATCATGAATAATTTTAAGAACCATCTGATAAATTTTTTTTTATTGATTGATTGTGGTTTTAAGAACTTCATCATAACATAGAAGTTCCTTTAAGAAAGATAGATAATTTATGATGAATAAGCCAAATAACTTTTATTAATAGATAATCATATATAAATTATAATCATCTATAATTTAGATGATTGGCTTTAGGACAGTTTTAAGACATATTTTCTAACAAATCCTCCACAAGAACAACCAGCACCTCTTGGGGCTATCGGTTTTCTAGTTTTCTTGAATCTTGTCAAAAATGATTTTTGATTTGGTGGTGGCATAAATTTGCTGTAGATCTCCTTTAATTCATCATCGTGCCAATCTTTTCCTGCAATACATTGCTGGTGTCTGCTTCTGTAGTGCGACATACGTGGAGCGTGCATGCCACCACCGCCTTAGGATGTCAGCTTTTCTTTCTCCATGCATACTAACCGAGTTTGGACGTGGTCGTATTGGTTTTCTCTTGAGGATATTTGGTAAGCCATCATTGAGGCTCCTAGAAAACCTACCTCCAATCTTCCATGAATCAGTATTGGTCACCCCCGAGTTTTGCCTCGAAAGAACTTCGTCATCGATTTGCTTTGGCTTTTGACTTTGCCTCCTAGTGTATCCATCCCATCATCTAACGAAATTTCTTTGGGACTTATTTCCATGGATTGTGGCCATGAAGCAATGTCTAATAGGTGCCAGATTCCCTCTCATCCCTTTGACCATGCTTTCAATTGGAGTTCGGGCAGGCGAATGATTCATTGAGGCTAGCATTTTTGGCACATCCAACCCTAGTTGCCCTGGGATTTTGTCATGCGCTGAGGGTGTTTGGATGCTGAGAGGCATAGGGAGCATGGTAGTCTGCCAAGGTGATTCCCCCACCATTGTTGGCTGTCTCACTTTGCCTTTAGCCATTGCAGAAATACTTGAGATCTTGTCCAGCAGTGCATCGGGCTGCCCAAGTTGTCCCTTGGGCGATGCTATCCTTCATTTTTGAAAAGTGCCATAGAACAAAGTGTTGGTAGAGTTTCTATTGCTTTCACATCATAATCCGCCATCATCATAAAAACAACGATGGCATTGGTATGAGTGTTAGATGTATGCCCTAGAAGCCAATCTTGGTTGATGCATATCTTTCTCTAGGACATGTTTTTGTACTTAACTGATAGTTTTTATTATCATTCATATCATATGTGTCCATGAATTATCCAAAAATTAACAAAGATGATTTTGTATATTCTCAAGATGTTGAGAATTTGAAACATACATTATTAGTAGTTAATTTTTAAATGCTCCTAATCGAAGGATCATTATGAAGGATAGTGATTGATCTAGCTAGATCAGTACACGGATCACCTCCCTTCCAGACATTAGTTTCAAGTCTATAGTATGGGGATATTGGGGTAAAAGTGCAGATGGTTGTTAGAGAATAACTTGCACTGAGATGATTTTGGAGCGTGTTCATATTCAGAGCATGATTTTTAGATCTAATCTGTATGTGTTTTTAAATTAAAAAAAATTTAATTTATTTTATTTCCACTGCACATAAATCTAGTTTTGAAAAAAATTTTAAAACTATATGTACGAAACCACCGCACTATCTAACAATGGTATTAAAGCTAGGTTCTCTGATACAAATATGAACCAATCAAATCTGAAAACTGACTTGCAAAAATTAGATCTGAACATTGGTTACATGTTTGACATCGTTCTGACAAATTGTTGCCTGAGAATGATGTCGAACATCAATGAATGTTAGATTTGAAAGTTCTACATGTTATAATGTGATTACGAGATTGTTTTGAATTTGAAATTATTTCAGATCTGAAATAAATTATGATCTCTTCATATATGAAATTAATTTTAGATCTGAAGGTATTAAGTAGGGTTTCATTTGGATCTAATATTGTTGCAAAATTGAATTCAAGTATAAAACTCATTTCTAAGATCTGAATTTTGTTCATGTATATGATATGTGATTACATGTTTAGATCTAAAAATTAGTTTCTATGACTTGAATTTTGATATATGCATGTTGTTTAGATTTGAATTAATATTTATATTTATTGTTCATATATTTGATATGTGAAAGATAATTAGATCTAAAATTTAATAATGTACATATTTCATATGTTAGATTAAATTTCTAGTTTGCTTAGTAGTTGGATTGGGTGCTTCTCCATGGCCATCCGATCATAAGAGGAAGCAGAGGTTGATGCCCCTCACTTGTCCATTTAATGGGTTCTCTTATGATGTGTAGGGGTGTTGCTTGTGATGATATCCCATGAAGAAGAACAGCAAACGGAAGATCCTAAGTGTATGTGAAATATGTTTTAGATGTAGGTTTTGTTTTTATGCAAATATTAGATATGTATTATTGATTAATTTTAGATCATTAACTTATATATGTGATTGTAGTTTGTTGACATATGATCTAAAATTTAATTTCTGCAAAATCCTAAATCTGAAACCATAGGATCCGATTACATGAAGTCTTGAAATTATGGCTAGTGAGCCTACTGAGTTGACTCAAATTCAGTTCGAGTCGAGTCAACTTGAGTTTCTTGCAAGCCGAATCATCCTTCTTGGAGTCGACTCGAGACCCTGATGGATCGACTTATTTGTATATGATTCAACTCAATCCTATAGGCTGAAGCCTATAGTTTCTAATTATTACGAACGAGCCTACTCGAGTTCCAGAGCGAGTCAACTCGAGTCTGATGACAATGAAATTGTATGTGATACAATTTAAACAAGTTTAGATTAAAACTTATTTTGACATCTAAACTAAACCCATGTCATTATGCACTTAATTGAGAATTAAGAATATGAAATTAAAGGTCTAAAATTATGAATTTAAGATCTAATTTCAATGCATAAGACATGAGATTCTGGATATGGGTTGAACAAATTAGGTCGAGTGACTTAACTACAATTAGGATCATTGATTAAATCAGGTTAGTACCCTTTCTAATTTTGAGCAGTTGATTGAACCTAATTAAATGTTGGTTGGGATTGGGTCAAAAGGGCTCAAAATTGAGTTTTGTTATAGTTGGTCAAATCAATTCACATGTAATGTAAATTGATTAAATCAAGATCGAATTTAGCTTAGTGATCCGAGCCTGAGTAATTAGGCTAACATGTTTGATACTGATTGAGCGATTGGTGTCTAAGATAAGTTTGGCTCGACTGGTGGTTTTTAGTTGAACTATGCTTACCTTGCCAGAAATGGTGTCTAAGGCAAGTATAGGGTATCCTCCCATCAATCTCATTTACCTGGCCAATTTGATCAATTATATATTGAATAAGGTTGTTTGGTCATTCATGTTCACCCATGCTGACTAGGCTAGTCAGACATGAGAATGAGCTGACCTAAATTTGGCTAGTCGGACATCAGATGTTCCGACTTAGAAAAGATCTTAATCTAAATCTTCTCATCAAATATTAAGTCTAGAGGTCTTCCATCATTATAGAGATGTGGGTGCCTTTCTAGCATTAATCATTCTTGGCTGGTCACAGTGGTTCGTACAATCACTATATTGGCATTAGATGCCCTGGAGTAAAGATGGGGTTGAGCCCAATAACTATTAGGTAAGAATCCAATGATGGCTTTGCACCTGCTAGTGAATGGTGGATTAGATTTAACTAAGAAGTATGGTCAATAACTGTTAGGTGAGCCCACATGACTTAGAGACTAAGTCGTTGCAATATGCTTAGAGAAGCATCTAGACAAAGAGTTGTCTATATATTGATGATCATGTTACCAATAACTATTAGATGAGGTACAAGGTATTGGTGGGACCATAGGATCCACTAGAAGCCCAAATGTTGTATTAGGATTTTTGTTTCTTCATCTGAGGAGTGTGAGATACTTGAGAAAATAGTGGGAGCCTTTATTTGTTTTTAAAATCACTAGAACAAATATTTACAAGTACAATCATCTAATTAAAATCTTTACTCTAGAATTTATTGTATTAGCTTTCAACCCTCTAGCTCGAATCCTAAATATATCAACCACTTAACCAAAATCAATTACATATTTTGGCTCAGAAACCTAAGAATTGTTCTTAGTTATTAAAAAATTAAGCTATGTTCTTGACCAGGTTATCCCTATGTCATTAGTCTATGCAATCTATTGTCAACAAATTGTACTTGACAATTAGTTGGTCAATGACAATGAAGTTAGGTGCTATAAATTAGAGTCCATAGTTAATGAATTCCAATGTGTGCATAAGGACATATCGAATGCCAACGACATACTGATTCATCTGCAATAGTTGTGAGGTGATTAGAGTTGCATAGTGCATGAGTTATGTGATAGGCATTTTGTTCATGGTCACTGTTTGACAATGATCAAGGACATTGAAGAGCTTGAAAAGCTCGACATGACCATTCACAAGAAATTGCTAATGGATGTGATCTTGCAATTTCTTCTTAATTTGTATGGGTAGTTTATGAAACTATCATATGAATAATAATTATAGCACCTTATCTAAATTGGTCAATATAAAAAATCTTGAAAAGCTCAGAGATATATACCTGAAAAGCCTAAAGAAATAAAGACATGTCTTTGGAAGGCATGTCACAATTGCTCAAAATTAATCTTATAGTTTTGCCTTCTCTCAATTGAGTATTAGACTCTAGTGCTTGTTTATGCACTTCAGTAAAGGGTCTAAGGGAAGGAAGAGGGCTGAGAGAAAGTAAGGTAGCTCTTCAAGTCAGCAATGGTGTAAGAGTTGCACTATGGCCATGGGCACTTAACCTCTGCGACTACTATTTAGATTTAGTTCTTAAAGATAATCTCTATCAGCTGCATAGTAATGCACCTGTGAATTTATTTGAGCAAATAGTGAATGCTATTGGATCTAATAAATCCAAAGATCAAATAAACCTAAAGTATATAGGTGGTGCCTTAGGCTAGGTCATATAGGAGAAAAAATGATTTACCGATAGAAGAAACATGGGCTTTTGAGCTCATTGATTATTGAGTCATATCTAGTCAATGAATCATCTCTTTAAGGATAAATTACCAAGCTACCCTTTATGGGACAAGGGGATAGGACCGCTGATATACTTATCCTGATTCACATGTGATGCGTGCGGCCTATTTGATGATCCAGACAAGGGAGGTTATCTCTATTGCAATATCTTTACTAATAATTAGTCATGGTATGGATACGTGTATAAGATACAAATCTGAAATCTTTGAAAGATTCAAAGAATTCAGATGTAAAGTAGAGAAGTAAACCAAAAAAATTCTAAAAGTACTTTGATTAGATTGAGGAGAATTACAAGTAACTCACTGTACTTTAATGCCAAATTATCTAAATTTTTAATTTAATAACAAAAGATTTTTGGATGTAGATAGGTACTTATTAAGTTGATGCATGAGTTAAGATGAAATTAACCCCTCCAAGTAAAATTGGAGATAGTGCATCACTATATTATAGTTTAGCAATTCCTCGATCGAGGTAATCCATGTGATGGATATGAAAGATTGATTTATAATGTAGATGACTCATTTAGGATTGACAGTTAAATCCTAAGTCTTCTTGAGCACTTGAGGTCAAAGAGATAAATTATATGGTAACCATATATCTTTAGGTTCTTGGATGTTGCTTAGCATACATTCAGCCTATTCGAACGTCGGATACATTGCCAGATGGTTATTTTAATTAGTACAGAAAGTTGTTTCTGTGCTACTGGCTTAGATTCAAACCTATAGGATCACACTTAAAAAAAATTTCTGACTGATCATGTGGCTAATAAATAATTAAGAATCATCTAATGGTTTAATTATCAATTCGATTGATGATTAACCTTATCCAAAAGTTATAATAAATTAATTTTGTAAGGGTTAGTGAATTATATAAGAATTAGTTAGCAATTGGATTACTAATTAGCTCAATTTAATTAAGCAATAAAGAATATTGATTCAAATCTAATTAAATTAGATTCAATTTGGTTTGATCCGATTAGATTATAAGATGACCTAATCGCCAAGGATAGATATTTTTTTATTTGATCAAATTTTTGGCTCAATTAATTAGGATTAATTGAGGCCATAAGGTATCTAATTTGATTAGGTTTACTATGGTTTATTTGGGTCTAATCTGGTTGGAACCAAATAACCAAAACCTAGAGTCTAATTGGATTGGACTAGCACCCTACGCCACCTATCTTGTGCACCAATAATTCTTAACGCGAAAAGTATTTTTGCATGAAGAGTTTTCATGCCAATATCCTAGTTTTCACCCACTCTAAGAGCTCTTGGATGAGGATTAAGTGGAATTCAGATTTTTTTTGAATTCTATTTGAGATAGGGATAAGTCATAGTTTGAATTTGATTCAAACCAGTCCATGACTCATCAACCCTATCTACTCTTCTATATAAGGGGTCCCTTGGACATGGGAGAGATGTGATTTCTCTAAGTTTTGGGCAACCAAAGAAGGGTTCTAAGGTTTTGGGTGTAAGGCTTGGGTGGTCTTCTCCCTTGGCATGAGTTCTAAAGAAAACTAGTTCCACTTTGGGTGAGAGAAAGACATAGATCTTATCTAGGTTTTCTTATGAGAGAAATCAAAGAGAGAAGTGAGTTCTTCTCTCTCCTCTTCTTCCCCCAAATCCTTCTTGAAGTTCTTCTTCAGATCTGAAGGTGTTCAAAAGTTCTGAAGAAGAAGAAGAAGAATCAGCCATACGGCAGCCTTTCATAGGAGCTAGTACTCTAGGGAAGGCAGATCATATCAGAATTTTGAGTGGATGATTCATAGAGGCTGGACATCCTATGTGGCTGTGAGCAATTCTTAAGAGCTTCAACTCTTCGAGATCAATAGTGATGTTTATCAATCCATGCAAAGGTAATGGATTCTGAACTCATTAGATTAGAACTAGATCAGTTCTAATGGTTAGACCTGATCTAGGGCATCAATGTGATTGATGCAAGACTTTATTTTTCATATCTTTATGCATCATAAATCATGTTAAAGTTTCTAGGCAAGGTAATTTAGATTTGATCTCTTGCATGTAATCTAGATTAAATAGTTTAATCTAGCCTATTCTGCTGCAAAATTTTAAAATTGCATGCATTAAAGTATCCAAATTTTTCTTCACGTGGATCAACACCTTCGAGCTAGTGCCTCCAGACCATATTTTGGAGCCTTCCCGATGATAGGTAGTGGTCAACAAGAACAACCAATGAGGATAACTATCAGAGCAAAGCGGAGGGACACATCGGTGGCATCCCGTGGGTTCTTATCAGATCCCATGCAGGCACTAGACATCCTTTGGTATAGACCTGAGGTCAAAAGTTTGGACAAGCCCGACGCCTACGTGTGGTTATAAATACAACAACAAAACAACGACATTCCACAAACGAAGTGCTGCAACACAAAGTATGCATGAAAACTAATTTTATTCATTAACATCATTTATTTATAGTGAAAGGTACTAAGGGGAAGGCACTGAGTATAGGGGAGTGAAAGGATGAGTCTGTAGTCCTCATTCGAAGAGAACACTCCAACATCCTCATCGCTATTTTTTGGGCGAAGACGGTGGAGATCCAACTACAGCATCATATGTCCCAAGCAGGCTTTGTAGTCTTCAAAATCCTTGGATGTAGGCGAAGGCAGCCACATCGATAACCTCCTCCATAAACGCCATTGAGGGCTTGAAGTCTTCAATGCAACTCTCCCAAATCTTGGCAGGGATCCATGAGGAGGAGCCCCCACTACCTTCGGGAAGAGGAAAAGTCATTCCAAGATCTACAAGAATAGTGGGACCCTGACTCACTTAGGATGGCGGGACCTAGGGAGACTCCGGGGCATAGACGAACGACTCCAGCAAGAGAGCCCTAGCCTGCTTCAACTCCTTATAAGTGGTTGTTGCCTTCCTCTTCACGGCATGCTTCATGGACTTGAGCGATGGCTCTATGGCAACCATGTAGTGAAAGCAGAAGATCCCCTCTGGTGACGGAACCTTCCTATGCGGATGGTCTATTTATGGATATCCCTGGTGGTATAGATTCATCGAGTCAAACTATCAGGTCGCATCATCATGCCAATTCTATAGCGGTGCCCTTTGGGATTCATCAATTTGAATTCAAGGCGCAGTCCATAATAGCTACTCTAAGACCCACCATCTCTAGCCTCCTAGCGAGAAGCCCATGCAGCACCGGTAACCATCCTCTTAATGACTCTGCCAGCGACCTTTTGGGTCCTACCCTTAATAAAGGCGGCCCAAATCAGAAGCAACGCATCATAAATTCCCAAGAATGCACATTTTAAAGGGGCATGATGGTTGCACTTCAAGGGGCTCATACATCGTGTCCGCATTAACACGAAGCCTGATGATGCAGGAATGTGCCTTCGAGATGTCACAACCTCAATGGGAAATCGAACCGCACAATGCTCATTTTCTTCGAGCTACAAGCGGAACCTCATCCCAAAGGTATTCTGATGCGCAACATCGGTGGGTCACCAAAGTACATACTACTTGTCTACTTCGGCCATGCCAATGAAGCTCGAAACCTCGAGATCAAGCCGAAGAGTTCTCTCACAAACCTCTCATAATGGGATTGCCTGAATACAAGGTAAATATAAAAAATTTAATTTATTTATTTACTAATCATTTACATTAATAGTTGCCAAAAAGAGGACCAAATGCATAAAAAAAAGAGAAAGAAAGAAAAAGAAGAAAAGGAAGAAGAAGCTAGGCTCAATCCTCGTCCAAGAAAAATGCCCCATCTTTATCGTTGCTGCCACTAAAGTGAAGCTGCCTCAAGTCCAACTTTGAGACCTCTTTTCTCAGGCGGGTCTTACAGTTTTCAAAGCCCTGAATGTAGGCAACAGCAGAGGTATCAATCATCTCCTCCTTGAACTACACCGAAGACTTAAACTCCTTAACGCAACATTCCTGGACCTCATCCGAGATCCACTAGGAGGAGCCAGAGGGACCTTTAGCACCTCGGGGACCAGACGTGCCCACTCCAACCCAAGTTGGAGGGGCTGAAACTCAACTTAGTGGCATCGGGTCAAGAGAAGCCCTCGAGAGAAGACTTTCACCCCGACTGGTTGAAACTCAACTTGGTGGTGTCAGGTCAAGAGGAGCTGTTGGGAGATAAGACTTTCACCCCGACTATGGCTCCGACCTAGAGCTCCTGACCCTTTTGAAGAGGAAGAAGAGGATCTACTGTGACTCATCGCCATCCTCTCCTTGACAGCGTTCTTAAGAGACTTCGGCAATAGCTTCATGCCACCAAGAAGAAATTTTTTGATGGCAAAATCCCACTAGGAGATCGATCTATTTATAGACACCCCAGACGATGGGAACCAACTCACCAGCTAGTGAGATCATGCCACTTGGCAAACCAACTTAGGGTAGAAGATCGGCCTTCATCCTATTGAAAGCTGAAGCTAACAACTTATTCTTCCATTCCGATGAAGGCAATCTAGTTCACGAGGTATCACTAACTCCTAGAAAACACAATTCACTTGCATTTCCCAAGGCACCGTGTGCATCAGCAAGATGATCCCCTTCATAGAACACATCTCAAAACTGCTTAGCATCAAGAACCTCGGCATACGACCAAAGACCTACATTGCAGTACCAATGGGAAAAGACTAAAATGCTCTTCAGACTGAAAAGTAAGAGGCAAGTGTTGGACAATGATCTACTGATCTGGTGATGTATCCAACCTTCAATGTCATGGTGAACATCGAATGCAACAACACATCCAACCGCTGATAGCATGGCACCAGTCTTTGGGTGATTACCAATCACCTTAGAGATCGGCCTTCGATTAGCTCCGACCTCACCAAATGACAAACACCCGAAGTCCACAATGGCATGGCATTGAAAGCATCAGACATCTACTGACCAGCTCAAATATCGATCCTCAAATGAAGCCTGAACATTGGCCATTAGCTGATGACAATTAAATCTACCATACTTCTTTGCCAACCATCTCACAATGCGGAAGCTGCAAGTTCTCATCTTCTCCCCCTGTTCTTCCTCTCCGATTATAATTGATTGAAATATCAAAGGGCCTTCTGTCGGAGAACCCCTACCTCTTCCTTCGACGTTAAGGGCTTTCTTCATAGGTCTCCAAAAGCCTGATTCTTTCGCTCCACTTTAGCTCATCCGTGAAATCCAGTGGCCACAACCCTTGTCGTATACAACCCAAACCCTCCCAAGTTAGCTTGGCTCAAGTCAATAATGGTTGTTTGTGCTTGGCTAATGAGCCATGTGAATCCGTAGTCTTCAGTAGAGTCTGATTGCTTATGTTTAATTCATTTCTTGGAGCTAACAAATGATAGAACCGGAATCATTTACAAGCCAAACATAAATTTGAAGGCTAACTCGACATAGTTGCTAAATATGTAAAATTGAAAGAGCTTTGTATCAAGATGAGCTATGGTCAGTCAACTGTACAACTAAACATATAATAAAAATGCTTCTCTTTCAAATAATGATAGAATTATATGAAAAAGTAAACAAATAGAACAGGAAAAATAACTCACCTAAGGATCTCACAGAGTACGCCCGTGTAACAACTCTTTCTTTACACCTTGCATTATCTTTATTAGTATCTCCCATGTCTCCCATTGTCACAAATTCCTATCTTATCTCATCTATAATTAGCCCATTTAAGGATCCAGATCTGCTTTTCTGTGACGGTGGCACGTCACACGTGAACGCGCTGAAAACTTCGCGTGGTCTGGGTGCACAACAGCCTTTCATTCCACCTCCTAATTCCACTGTCAAGTCAAAAGTGGTACCCACTTAAATGCCCCAATTTAGTAGTAGAACTACACTTAGCTCTCCTAAGCCCCAGATCCACCGCCTAAATTCCCTCTCCATCTCCTTTTACTTAACCTAAAGCCCCCAGTATGACAAGAAATAAATGATACTAGCAAACCCAAAATACTAGTTATATTTTACTACTCAGAAGTTCTCAAGGATTAGTAGAACACGAGATTCAAAGATAGTTTAATTAAGACATAAGATAGCCAACGAATCCGACAACGATCTCCTCCCTCGCCGCTTCTAACCTTCCAGCTCCGGACGCAATTTGCGCTCTCCGTGGTCGACAGCGGTCCGAAGAAAACCGGAGATCCCGGCGTGTCCCGTCACCGGCCCGAGTTCGCCCTTTCTCTCCTCCGCCCCCATGGGCTCCGTCTCCCTTAAGATCGGTGATGGCACCGCCAGGTTCCGCCGCGCCACGCTCTGCTCTTCCGCCCTCCACCTCCTCATGCTCGCCTCCGTCGTCTCCACTAACCTCTTCGCCCTATACGTCTTCACCTATTCCCCGTCCCCCTCCAGCGCCGGCGGCGCCGGCGGCGGCCACAATGGTCTCTCCGTCATCTCCGAGCACGTCTCCCTCATCCTCCGCGAGATCGAGGCCTCCGAGCGCCGGCTTCACCAGATCGAGCGCGAGCTCGCTGGGTACGACACCCTTGACCCTGCCAAGCCCGGCCTTCCGTCGGAGCTCAAGCTCTTCCTCGCCCGCCACCCCCTCCCTCTCGGCCGTGACTCCCGCTCCGGCATCATCGCCATGGTCTCCTCCGTCGCCCACTCCTGCGCCCGCCCAGCCGCCACCGCCCTCCTCTCCGACTTCATGTCCTACCGCCCTGCCGCCCCTTGCCCCACCGCCGACCCCCTCCTCCCCTCCAAGCTCATCTACAAGGCCTGCGAGACCCTCCCCACGCCGCCGCTGCCTCTCCCGCCCCCCCCCGTCGGCGCCCCCGCCTCCCCTTTCCCCGATCCCTCTGGAACCCCAACGCCAAGAACCCCGGCGCCGGCCTCAACGGCATCGACAAGCAGATGTGGATCAAGCCGAGAGGGAAAAATGACTTCTTGATCGACGATGTATTGGCTCTGGGTGGCGGCGGCATCCGCATTGGCTTCGACATCAATGGTGGCGCCGGGAACTTCGCGGCGAGGATGGCCGAACGGAATGTTACTATAATGACCTCGACACTCGAGCTCGGCGGCAAGCCGATGAATGAATTTGTGGCCGCCAGGGGGCTGTTCCCGCTGCTCATGTCGCCGGCGCAGAGGTTTCCATTCTACGACTCGGTGTTCGATCTTGTGCACACCATGAATGCATTGGATGAGGCAGGTGCCCCAGCACTGGGGCCACCGAGCCGGCCGGAGGCGCTGGAATTCTTGATGTTCGACATTGATAGAATCCTGAGGGCTGGAGGCTTGTTCTGGCTTGACAACTACCTATGTGCTGATGATGAGAGGAAGCGGATTGTGACGAGGCTTATCGAGAGGTTTGGATATAAGAAGCTTAAATGGGTGGTTGGGGATATGGTTGATGCTGCTGGCATAGGAAAGACTCAGGTGTACCTCTCAGCAGTGCTGCAGAAGCCGGCAAGAGGATGACTCATGGCATTACTACTGTGAAGGAGGATGGCAGGGAGGTATTGTTGCTGCTTCCTCCATTCTTTTATGACTTCGGTTGTTGGACGAAATGAAAAAATGGTGATGCAATTCCTTGTCTCAGATTATAATCTCAATGCAATTCCTTTTGTTGTTTCAAGTGTATGCGAAATAAATGTAACATGGGCGGGCAGTTCTTACTTGTTGCAGCAAATGGCTGCAGGATGGGGGAATATTCATATATCTTGTAGGATTTATTTATCATGTAGTGGTGGAGTTAGGAGGATAATGTTGTGGGTACCATTTTGTGCTTCTGAACCAAAGAAGGAAATGCTGAATGACCACTGTTAGCAATGTGCAATTCATAGTCTTCTTATTTTCACATTTTTGTTTTTGGACTTCACTTTCGTTTGTTAGAAACTATTATTATTGAGATTAATTTGCCTTATATGTTAAGTTGTAGCACATGACACATTCACCTGGTCAATGCTTTGGTCTCGATATATGTCACCCCCTCCTTCGTTAACCACCTTCACCTGCTTCAACACTTGCTTCTGGACATTCTTGTTTCATACGTTAAATAAAGTACCTCTCCCTTATTATATCTATCTGGAGTTAAACCGGTACAACTATTGCCCTGTTTGGGTGACAAGGTGAACTATTGCAATATACAATGCTGTCATTGCCTACTGGCACTTCAATTTCCTTGGTTCTGTTGACACATTAAAAAAAGAAATTGTTCTCTCATTTTGTCTATGGATCTAGAGATTAAGAACTCATGAAAATGGCTTTGACTAGATTGCTGCAACATGGTATGGCATGTAGGTCTGTTGGGGTGTTTCATATTAGTCTGCAACTTAGAGTACTTCCACTTAAGTATTGCCAAAAGAAAAGCTGCAGAGCAAACAATAAATTGAGTCGGATTGGAATATTGTTCAGTTATTACTGTTTTGAGTTTCTGCCTTGCAATTCAAGAGATCATAGTCCATGGCCTCTTCAATGGAACTTGAAATCGGACAGGTCTTACTGTAGTATCATACAAGTGGTTGTGTCATAACTTTCCAATCAACGACAATGAAGTGGACAATAGAGGGAGTGGTTCCTAAAGATAAAGCTTGAACCATTGGTAGCTTTTCCCATGACATTTGCTTAGAAATTAACTTCAGTCCCATCATCTGATATTTTAATGTGTCAGCATACTTAGGTGGATCACCAATACGGGGTTCAATATTGAGACCCCTGCCTTGCCAGTTACAATATTTTACTTGGTTGTATGCTTTTATGCTTTCTTGATAGTCATTGTTAATGTGGCATTGGTGTTTGCTATGATCAAATTGAGTTGCATTCAGTTTGCACTGCCTCTTCTCCAGTCAAAGGATATGATTCATATTTCATATTGGAGATTTGTATATCTTGATTTTAAAATCGTATAAAATGTCTATTTATTCTTAAGTACCTTTCAATTTATTTGGAGTCTTCATTATGTGTCCCCATTAGTAGGTGAGAGATTTTTCTTTCCTTTTTTTCTTTTTCATTTCTATGAAGCAGCTTCCTAATAGGTGACAGGAATCACAAATCGTAGAGACTCTTCCTTATATGAGCTTGTTTACTTGCTTATCCTTCTGTCGTAGCTAATTTATAAATTTGCTGTCATCATCATAAAAGATCATGAAATGTCATCCTAGTTGTCTGATAGCTCTTTCATCAAACAAGCAATCTATATCACTATTGTACAATATCACTAACAAATTTGTATTAAGAATGCCAGCATCATGTTGATAACTAGAAGTATTGACAACATTGCATTTATCATTTTTTTAGCAAGCTAAACCCCATCAGGTCTGGAACTGAGTGCTAGATGAGCAATCCTTTTTAATGGCAATGCCAGATTTCCTATCTCTATCACAACAAGTATTCATGCACATACTTCTCGAAATATATATATATGAAGCATCAACTAGTAGATACAGAAAGTACAGATATTGAAAATACTACATGGCTTTGAGAGCATGCATAGATAGTTTTTTATGACTTCTGATAAAATCAAAATGGATATTATTTGGCCAATAATAATAAGTTCATTCAAACATACTTGCTAATGTGCGTAAAACAAGATAGAGTAGAGCATCACTTGCAAGTACATGTACCTTATTTTCTCATGCTTAGACAACTAGTAAGACTACCTAGCATTTAACAATTGAATTAATATGTGCATTCATAGATGCTCAAGATAATTTGTTCATGAAAAACCATCTTCAATTAATAAACAGTTCCGGCCATGAAAGTAACATGCTGACTTGGTAATTATAAGAATCGAATGACACAAGTTTTCGCAGCATTGGTAAGACAGTAAATGATACAATCTCAACTAGAGCAAGAATAATCGTTATAAAATATCATAACCAAGGTTTTACGTCCCATCCCATTCCTTTGAGAAAACGGGGCTGGGACGGGGTCGGGACTCTGAAACCCATTCATGCAAGAAAAGGAGGAGGAAAGAAAGAATGGAAGATGGAAAAAGAAAAAAAGGAAAGGAAAGAAGAAGAATAAAAACAAAAGAAAGAAAGGAAGAGAGAAGAAAAAGAAAGAAAGGAAAGAAAGGAAAGAGAAATAAGAAGAAATAGGAAAAAAAAAAAGAAAGAAATGGATGACAAAAATAAAGGAAAAAAGGAAAGAAAGAAAGGTAGAAGAAAAAAAAAGAAAATAAAGAACCAAAAAAAGAAAAGAGAAAAGAAGGGGAGAGAGATGGAGGATATCTATCGGGATGGCTGTTGGGATGGGACAGGACGGCAAGGCATCCTATTCCATGGAGATATCAGGACACCTCTGTCCCATGTGATTTAAAATCTTGATCATAATAATGAATGTTGTTTATTAAAAAAGGGCTTGGAAGCACCAGAAAGCTGGTGATTATGTGGATCAGGATTCCTAAATGAGTGCAGCAACCTATTTAGAAGATACTGGCTACAAAGTCTTGATGTTATCAAATTTGGAGTAGCTTGACATTCTAATAAAATGGTATTGAAATACCATGATTAATATTTTGAGAAACGGCTGCCTAGTGCCTGCCTTAATGTTTTGCATCTTGTTTGCTGTAGATGATGAAATTGATTTATGGATTATTGAATGTTGTCAAGTTGATATTTCCCTTAGCTTACATCTTATTTGATTTTTCCTTCTTTTTTTTTGAGTACTGTAGATTTCTACTTGTATTGATTATTTTCTGAATTTATCGTTTTTTGGTTGCTTTGACCTGGCACTGACTTAGCACCAAGGCATTAGGCTACCTCTTAGATTCCTCTCTTGCCCCTATGGTAATTTCAAACTTTGTCCACAACAATCATGCAAGCTATATTTCTACATCAGCCAAACGCATTCCAAAAGCTTCTTAATCTGCACATATACAAACATATGTACTGACATGGTTTTCTATAGAAATCAAGAAAGATGGCTTCCATGTTGATCTTGAATGAATATGGCAATTAGATCTGACACTTAGTTGCCTCCTCAGATATTCCATTAATGGCATATGTGACGGTCTGAAATCATAGCCTTGATCAAGTATAAATTTAAATGATTTTGGACTAGTTATATTTAAATGATCAGACTAGTTCATCTCTTTGGGAGCTTTTATTCTTGATCGTATCCAAAAATAACTCAACAGCATATACTTAATATTATAGCTTAATGATTGCTAAGTCTGTAACTTATTGTTCATATTACAGTTAACCCATACATCTGACAGGTTTCCTTTTTTTTTGTACTTTTGCCCCCTTATAGTGATGCTAACATTATCACACTCTTAAATTAAAATAACGGAAGTGATATCTAGTTGCTTACCAATGGGCTATCTAGTCCATCATTGATCTGCAGACATCCGAAAGAAAGAGGAAGAAAACTAAAATTTGATAATTTCCTACTACCACTATAACAAATTGCTAGTTGATTAAAACAAACAGCATATTGATTAGATGATTTCTTTGTACGATTTGGCATTGTTGTTATTTTTCTGTTATTTTTCCTCTACAAATTAGTGAACTAACAAATGGAGATTAACGTTCAAGATAGCATTTGCTCAAAACTTCTGTTATTTCTTGTTCTTGTTTACCCTCTTATTTGAAGGTAATAAATATTTTGCATCAAAAGCTCTAAAGATTTTTTGATCAATTTCAAAGCACAAAATGGTTTCATAATATTAGTTGCTCAGTCAGGTTCATTTTTCTTCTTGGGTTTTGAAGACAAAAGTGGTACCAAGTGGGCCCTTAGCAAATCTGTCTCTTGTTTTCTGAATCATCTTAGATATGTCAGAAAAGAAAATTCAATAGTTTAACAGTAGTAAGTTAAGCATTCCTTTTGTAGCTAAAAGAGTCAGTTTCCTTTTGGATCAGATGTATTGTTAAAAAAGTACTTGTCTACATGAATACATTTTTATGCATGTTCCTTGCATGTATTACTTTCCACCATTGTTTTTAAATCAGTTACTCCCGGACATGTATAGAGTTATATGTTTAGAGGGCAAAA